>CP025659.1:18736674-18758600 GCA_003576665.1 Ipomoea trifida | reverse complement strand
TATGGAGGTCAAACTTACCTTGAATACTCCAAAAATTACTTGAGACCTAAGCTTGAAGAAGATGGAGAACAAAGCTTCAAGATTTTTCCTTCCCTTATCTCTCTAGCAACTCTCCTAATTTTCTTTAATAAATGAGTTATATTCTTGCAAATGAGATATTTATCCAAGACAAGTGGTTTCTTAACCTTTAAGGAAAATGAAGGGTAATTTAGTAATTTTCATCCAAGGTCAAATTAAGAAGCTTTGACTTGTTGACTTCACTTAATAAACATAAGTATATTTGTTTTTCTAAAAATATGGATATTACAAGTTAGTTGAGCAGCTTTTCCAAATAGTTTATTGTAATAAATTTTAAAATTCAAAATTACTCCAAATAAATCTCCTCCACTATTGCCCATTAGTCAAGTGGTATAAAGTGACTCTTTCATATGGGATGTCATAAATTCCAGTTAATATTACTCAAAAAAAAAAAAATCTCCTCCACTGGCTAAGCTACTAAAACAAATTCTTGAAACAACACTACAAATCTTTGTAAATAGAGATGTTTTATTTAACAAAGTTTAATCTCATTTAGGGTGTATTTGGAAACACGGAAAATGATTTTTGAAAAATATTTTATAGAAAATGAGTCATTTTTCAGAAAATAGCTTCATTTTCCGTGTTTGGATGTATTTTGGAAAACTGTCTTTTGTGTGTTTGGTTTATTTTCTGAAAAATGAGTAGAATTGTGTAATTAAAGATTTTAATAATTTTATTTAAAATATAACAAAATTATAATAACAAGCACTAGAACGATAGGACAAAGGGCTTATCATTATAATGTGTTTAGCATAATAATGAAATTTTAGAAAATGTGTTTAGCATTATTGGAGGATCAATTCCATCAAATTGAAAAATAAGGATTAAATTGATAGATGCAAAACAATTAAGATATTTTAATAATGATTTTTTTTTTCTTAGAAAAATAAGGAGTGAAATTTTAGAGAATATATGTAACATTACTCTAATGATATTTTTTTTCCAAGCAGTGTCAAACTCAATGGAACCCACAAAATATTACAATTTGATCTTTGTTCATTGACTTGGTCTTCTTAATAATTTCCCACTACAATGTACCAAACCAATAATTCTATTTATATAACGAGACCTCAATGGATCCCACAAAATATTGCAATTTGATCTTTGTTGATTGACTTGGTCTTCTTAATAATTTCCCACTAGGCCACTACACCGTACCAAGCCAATAATTCTACATGCATGACGGGACCATCCACATGATATGTTATAATATTGCATCCTTTTCCAGTTTTCCTAGACCCCACCTATTTACCATCAAGGCATCAATCATGTCAAGTGCTCATGCTTTTTTTTTTTTTCCTTATATCAGTGTTACATTTGAAGTATTAAATAAAAACACATAACTCTGGAATCAAATTGAACAGACCAACCAAATACCTTGTGGTCTATTGGCACCCAGTGTTCCGATTTACACTCTCACATGGATGATGTGAGTGAATTCAAACCTCAGTGAAGGTAACTGTTGACTCTTTGTATTTCCGTAGGGGAATACTACATTGTAACAGAGTTAGTAGTGCTCAAAAAAAAATTGAACAGACCAGCACTAAACATTATAAGCTCTGTTTGAAATTTTGGCATATCTAATTTATAAGTCAGTTTAAAATTGAAAGTTTAAAAATAGTAACAATAACTAGCTTATTTTGAAAAGCTACTTATAGTAGCATTTCAAAATAAATTATTATTTTAAACAATTCATGTTTTATCAAACATAACTTATAACTTATTTTTAAGCTAAAATAAATTATAAACTCTAAAATAAATTCTGCCATAGTCATGTATAGTTTACTAATATAATTTAATAGTAGGAAATGTCCAAGAATTATGAATTTTAAACCGTAAGTTATTTAGGGAGAGTTTATGATAGATATAAAATATTGTAACACTCTGTCGAACTCATTGCACGAGATCTTCTTAGTGCGGGTTTTCTCTTCTATGTTAGATGCGTGCAACGGTTACCAATTTTTTTTCAATGATTATTGATTAATTTTCACTTTTTGACATGTCTTCGCTATAATAAGCCACTCTAATAAGTTTAGTTAATTTTTAATGAGTTAATTCTACTTTTGGTTCTAGTTTTATAAGTATCATTCTATTTTTAATCTTTTTTTCAGAACATTACCTGATTGTCCAATATTATTATGGGATGCATGATCATTTTTAATTTGGTTCTCCATCAACAAACTTATTTAAATGATGTTAAATACGAGGACATTTTCATCTCTTTAATAAAAAAAGTGGGTTGACCTACTATATTTGTATTTTATTTTTATTAAAAATTCATAATTCAAGGCTAGAGTACCATGTCTTTTTAATTGCAATATGCGCTTTCGTAGTAGTGGAATGACACATATAAATCTAGGACCAGAAAACAAATTAACACTTAGAACTAAATAGACTAGGCCATTTAAATAAGTTTGTTGACAGAGAACAAAAAATGTGCAATAATAATAGGACCAAAAGTGGGTGTTCTGTAAAAACAAATCAATTATTTTTTAGCTAATTTAACCAATTTTAGCTAATTAATCAAGTCAATGAGCCAAAATTAGTATTTGGTTAACTAGCTTATTGCATCAACGTTTGGGGCCAAAGCGTTGCTTTTAGCAACGTTTCGTGGTAACATTTTGAAGAAAACAAATGTTTGGATCGGAGGTGAAGAAAACAACGTTGTTTCTATGTATTTCAAACACACAACGATATGAGCTAACAGGAGAGTGTGGTCTGCAGAAGTTGTAAATTAAAAGAGTTGGGAATACAATACAACGTGGCTTCTGATCTACATGAGAAACTGCTGGAATTTTATTTTCTAACATTACCACAGTTTCGGTGAACTATATGTAGTCAGTCATGTTCAAGATTTAATTTTCTGCCTCAATGTTCTACCCGTATGTACCTAGAAAACCAAGAAGCTAGGCAGAGAGAATCAACGGCAAGATAGATCAGAAGAAGTTGTAAAAGAGTTGAAAATACAACATAGTTTCTAGCTCGATCACTTCCCACAGGCGACATATATATTGTATCTCAGATAAACTAGCTATAATAACTAAACATCATATCATATCCCAACAAAAACATTATTTTAGGAGAAACTCTCAAAATGCTGGAACATCTTCTGTTGTGTTTTCTCCTCCTCCACACTTGTTATGTATACACTTCCAATACTTCTCCAACCATTGCTGAGACCTCAAAATATATTCAGCTTCCCGCTGGCCTTACAATTCAAGCGCGCAAGACCAGAGGGTTTTCTTCTGACGGCAACACCAATGCCTTCCTTTCTTGAACTAAACATTATGTCAAAGCTCTGATCTGGCCGAACAATACCCTATACAACTCCACCCTATACAACTCCACCTTACTTTCTTCCTTGTCTTTTAGAAGTTCTTATGTGCGGCCGTACAGGTCTAACTTGAAGCTTTTTGGTCCAATTCTTGTATATATGCTCTCCCTTTTGTTTCCATCCTCCACCCAAATGGTACAAATTAAAAGCTGTTTTGAATGTGATCAGTACATTAATTTTAAGCATAAAAATAAGGTAAAATATATATATAGGATCAAATACAAATATTTTTAATCATTTAATAACACCGACCTCTATTTTATGGGGTTCATGAAGATGGATGGAAAGCCTTGTTTGTTCCTATGTATTTCAAACACACATCAATATCTGTGTGGACAATAATTTGCCCCTACCATAATATAAACATGCACACCAAATTAAATCAGTACAACATAGAACATATATACATAACTAACCTTGAACCACTTTTCAATATAATTGATCCAATTGAAGGAATCCTCAAAGTAGCTGTACGTACTAATGTTCATCTTCCTTAGCTTCTTCATCCCAACAAAAACACTTACGGATAAACTCCCAAAGAATGCTCCTGCTGCTGCTGCTGTAACATCTTCTCCTGCTCCAACCATTCTGCTCTTCTTCTATCATTAATCTATTTTCATTTTGACGTCCACTACCCAAACATCCATCGCCTGTTGTTCCATCATCAATTTCTTCCAAGTCTCTTGTGGATGGAAAGAAACGCACTTCTCCATCTTCGTTTCTATGTATTTCAAATAAACAAAGCAGCATCTTCTCCATCTGCAGAAGATAGAAATGAGCATATACCTCCAATACTTCTCCAATCCTTGTTACCACCTCAAATTCAATTTCTTCAAACCATTTAACATATTTCGGAGGTTCCTTTACGATCCAAGCACCAGTGGTTTTGCTTCTCACACTAACTCCAACTCCATCAAACTCAACATTACCATCAAAATCACTGTTCGCGATTACAAAGGATATCGTTTGCCTCAAATAAAGTCTTGGAATAATGCAAACTACACAAGTGCTGGTGACTAAAAGCAAAATCTGGACAATATTACCTTCACAACATGCCTACATTATTATTATTATTATAAAAATATCAAAACCATTACCATCAAAAAATATATATAACCAAATCAGACATACAAAGATGAGGGAGGGAGGGGAATATATATAACTTAACAAACCTGGAACCAATTTTCAATGGAAGGAATCCTCAACGCACTGCAATTTCTTATCTCAACACGGCCAAGACTCTCCAATCCTGGAAGCTCAACCAAACTTTTGCAATTGGGAATATACAAAATTTTCAGACTTTCTAAGTTTGCTATTTTTTCCAATGACACACAATTTTTTGTAGAGAGTGTCCACAAACTAAGAGGAAGTTGTAACAATGCTCTTAGATTTTGCCAATCATCCAAAGAGAGACTAATCAAATTAGAAAGATGAGAAAGGTTGAAGGGTAAGCTTTGAAGATGACAACAACTTCTCCCAGATAAATCTAAAACTTCCAAAGAGGTCAAACTTCCAAGAGAGATTTGTAAGCATTCATGCATAGCATTGCGCTGTCCTATCGCAGGTGATGTTAAGTATTTAAGACTCTCTGAGCCTGAAAACTCAACCAAACTTTTGCACTCCACAATACTCAACTCGTAAAGACTTCTCAAGTTTGATATATCTGATATTTTTTCTAATGACTTACAACCTTCTACATTGAGATCCCTCAAACTAGGTGGAAGTTTTAAAAGTGCTCTAAGATTTTGCAAATCCACGAGTTTGAGCCTTTCCAAATTGGAGAGATGAGAAAGGTCCAACAATGGGCTTTCAAGATGTCGAATTCCTTCTAACATTAAATATGTCAATGAGGTCAAACTCCAAAGACCAATTGGAAAATTTATAACTACTTGCTGCAATTTGTTGAAACTCACACCCAGACTTTCCAATGAACATAAATTCGCAGCTGAAGATGGTAAAAAATCAACAGCTATTGAACCCACAAGCTTTCCCAGCTTCAGGTCCTTCAGGTTTCTCAAACGTCCCAAAGAAAAGGGTAAATGTGAGATACCAGTCTCCTGAGCTTCTAATCTTCTTAGTTGCTTTAATTTTCCAATGTCAATTGGAAGCTCCCTCAGATTCTTGCAACCATATAAAAATAACTCCTCAAGAGATTTTAACTTGCAAATGCTACTTGGAAGCACCTTCAATTTCTTGCATTCCCTCAAATTTAACATAACAAGCTTCTCCAAACTTCCAATTGATGGGTGCACATTCGCCAAATTTGAACAAGCTTTGAAGGATATTTCCTGAACACTTTGTGCCCCAGTAAAGTCTGGTGTACTCTTAAGTTGTTCACAACCATCAAGCTTTAACATCCTCAAATGTACAAAATGCTGTTAAAATAAAATAGAGAGGTTTTAATGCATTTCTATTTTTTAGTAAAAGCTCTTAATTAGCAAATATGCAATGTTAAAAAAGAAGTTATCATTACACATCCTAACCTGCATATTGGGTTGAAATTCTTCGATATTACTCTTGCTCAAGTCTAACTCAACAAGTCTCGCACAAGGAAAATCCGATTGAATATGACTCATCAATTGACAGCTACGCAACCTAAAAAGTCTAAGCTCATTGGAGAAATATTTAAAAGATCCTCTAAGAACCACACCATCTACTATGAGTATTCGTAAATTTACCATCCTTGTGAATACTTCCGTACTCAAAACCACATTCTTTAACATATTAGAATTTACAATCATCCCTTCAATTGCCTCTGTTCCCTAAAAAAGTGTTTGATGTAGCAATATGTTAGATACTAAAAAATCTTTCATATTTTTAATAAAACTAAGTATTACAATCAAATGAACTAGATTAATAACTCAAGTACAAATGAAATGTTTTACCTTGTTGCCTTGTAGAACATCAAAAACAACATTTGGGTCCACCAATCTACTTCGTTTGCCAGGATTTCTTGGAGATTCCTTTCGAACAATTTCTTTTCCCATATCTCGTACTAAATCATGCATCTCAAAACCTGCAAATTCTCTATCTCCATCTATTGTTAACAAACATCTTTCTATCAAACTTCGGATTCCACTTTCAACATGAAAACCACAGGCTTTCAATATCATAGTAGTTTCTTTTTTGCGCTGCCCAGCGAAAAAACAAGCAATATCAAGAAAGATGTTTTTAGTATCATAATCAAGTGCATCATAGCTTATTTCAAGAATTGTTTGAATATCGTCATGAGGATTCCTTCTTAATTTCTCAATATCTTCGATCCACTCTTGCACCGATCTTCCACGCAAATGAGAACCTATAATGGTAAGTGCTAATGGAAGTCCCCGAGCATAACTTGCTATCTTTTTGGATAGTTTAGTATACTCCTCTAATGCTTTAGGAACACCAAAAGCATGCCAACTTAAGAGTTGCAAAGAATCATCAAAGCTTAATGTTTTAACCATGTATTTCTCTTTTGTTACAAGGCCACTCAACAAATGAACATCTCTAGTTGTTATTATAACAACACTGCCCCGACCAAACCAATTCCGTTGTCCTGCTAATGATTCTAATTGACGTATGTGGTCTATGTCATCAAGAACAATATGAACCTTTTTGAATTGCAGCCTTGTTTTGATCAAACTTATTCCTTCATCAACATTATCAATTTCAAAATTCTTTGTCTTGAGTGTTTTGCGAAGAAGTTTCTCTTGTAAACCAACTAGACCATTGTGTCCCTTATTAGAAACTTCTTGTCTAATATTTGCAACAAAGCAACTACCTTCAAACCCTTGAAAACTCATGATCAAGTGATTATATATGGCTTTAGCAAGGGTTGATTTCCCTACTCCACCCATACCAAAAATTCCAATCATTCGAACATCATCATTTGTTTGCATTTGTAATAAATCAAGTACATCGTTAACTTGAGAATCAATTCCAACAGGATATGTTGCAACATTCATTGGCATAAAATTCAACACCCGTAGCAGTTCTTCAGTAATCACCTCAATGAACTTTGACTCATACCTAATCAGATTTTAAATTTATCGCATAAAATGATTTTAGAATTGTCTGATTATTGATTTTATATATATATATATATATATATATATATATATATATATAAAGGAATGCAAAAAACTACAAATTAAGAAACGAAGTTGAAAACACGACAGCAGCCGTTAAAACATTATGCTACCAGTTATGAAAGAAATTGTAATATTTATTGTAGAAATTTAATACCAATTTGAATTAAAAATAATTGGTTACATATGATAAATACTGTAATGTTTATTTTTTTTTGAAAACGTAAACATAAATACTGTAATGTTTATATATGAAATTGTGATACTATTTAAGGTAAAATTTATTGTTACTAATTATAAATATTGTAATATTTATAACTGAAATTGTGAAACTTATAAGAAAAAGCGCAATAATTCTGAGGAAAACTATTATGTTTTGATGTAAATGTATTACTTTTTTCATCAAAAGTATTATATTTTGCATTATTAAAAATAATATACGCAAGTGTTTGTTACTTATAAATGAAAATGTAATACTTTTAGCACAAAGAGTCAATTTCAAGATCTCCACCACTGAGACTCGAACTCATGACCCCCATCTGAGGGTGGCCACTACATGCCAATTGAGCACAAGGTGTTTGGCACCTTCTAATGACAACATAATTAATTCCAAACATTAATAAACATTAAGTTAATAAATATAAAACAAAATGGGCGTGGCAAATCACATAAATGAACAAATTAAGTAAAAATTCATGATTAATGTTCGTAATTTGTACTTGATTAATTATATTAATTCAATGGTGACAGCCTTCAGTTGTGTCCCAAACAAAATTTTTGATCGATTAATGAAGGGTGAAAACTATTAATCCGCCATGTATGAACCATGAAAATGATGAGACCAAGGTTTTTGATTTTTTTTTTCATTTTAATTTGTTGGTTAAATTAAAAATAGATAGCTATAATATTAAATCTTCATTTTGTACGCATAATTACGAGAATAGGGTGTATTGTCTTTTTATTTAAGAGTATTTATATTTGTTAATTGTTTCAATTATACTTATTGGTGATAAATTCTAAACATTTTTTTATTTTATAACCATTATATATTAACTTGACGATAATAACTCTAGATTTAACACTTATTTAACAGAAATTTTAATAAAGGTCTATTTATGGTCAAAAATAAAAGTCAAAGGACCATTTATGATCGAATTAAAAGTCGATAACTAAAAAGAATACTAGCCCAATAGTCAGAGGACCATTTGTGATATTAACTCTTTTTTGGGTTTCAACTTTCAACTAAACGCTGGATTAACGGATAAGACTACACGCTTATGCTTGTATGTTATATGTGATTCAAGATGTGAGTATGATGCATGCATTATGCATACTTGTAGGCTAAAAGTGAAAGAAATTTCCAATCTTTAAAATATTGAACTGCCAATACAGATTAGCTAGATCCATGAATACAAAATAAAATTCAACATAAAATTTGATTTGTAAATACAGATCTATGTTAAGAACCTAGTAAATTATATTTTGCAGACAAAATTTACTAAGAGATTTTTTTTTAAATATTTTCTATTAATTAAATGTTGTTACCACCAAGTATAATCAATCAAAAATTAATACTACGTATAAAAATTAATTAAAAAGCATAGTTACTTAGAAGATGCAGGCAGATTCTTCTCGTTCAATTATTTTAAAATTTCTTTAAAAAATTCACACAAATATGGATTTACTATATGAATAAATCTGTCAGGCAAATATCCAAAATCAAAGGAAATCAAAAGTGTTAGGATTACCCATTTGGCATGGTTTGTAAATCCCATCCGGACAAGTTAGCAGCTGCAGTGAGTGCATCTTTCCATTCATTAAGTCATGAGGATTCTTTCTTAATTTCTCAACATCTTCGATCCGATCCACTCTTGCACTGATCTTCCACGCAAATGAGAACCTATGATGGTAAGTGCTAATGGAAGTCCCCCAGTATAACTTGCTATCATTTTAGATAGTTCGGTATACTCCTCTAATGCTATAGGAACACCAAAAGCATGCCAACTTAATAGTTGCAAAGAATCATCAATGCTTAATGTTTTAACCTTGTACTTCTCTTGTGTTCCAAGCTCACTCAACAAGTGAAAATCTCTAGTTGTTATTATAATTGTACTACCTGAACCAAACCAATTTCGTTGACCTGCTAATGATTCTAATTGACTTAAGTGGTCTATGTCATCAAGAACAATAAGAACCCTTTTGGATTGAAGCCTTGCTTTGATCAAACTTATTCCTTCATCAACATTATCAATTTCAAAATTCTTTGTCTTGAGTGTTTTGTGAAGAAGTTTCTCTTGTAAACCAACTAGACCATTGTGTCCCTTATTAGAAACTTCTTGTCTAATATTTGCAATAAAGCAACTACCTTCAAACCCTTGAAAACTCATGATCAAGTGATTATATATGGCTTTAGCAAGGGTTGATTTTCCAATACCACCCATGCCAACAATTCCCATCATCCGAACACTATCATTTGTTTGCATTTGTAATAAATCAAGTACATCTCCAACAAGAGAATCAATTCCAACGGGATGCTTTGCAACATTCATGGGCATAAAATTCAACACCCGCAACACTTTTTCAGTAATCACCTCAATGAACTTTGACTCATACCTAATCAGATTTAAATTTATTGCATTAATCTGACTATATATGATTTAAAAAAAAAGAGGAAGGTAAAAAACACAATTAAGAAACCAAATTGAAAAACACGACAGCAGACATTCTACCAATTAAATTGTAGACTACGACCAATTAATAATCCATGGCAATAATAATTTAAAATGTGCTCTTTCTTGACTAAAAGGTTAAGCTGATAGTTGAATTATCAACAAGTGGATCATAATTTATTTTTATTGTTGGATAATATGGTGATTTGAACTATGATAGTTTACATGGATTAAATTGGTTCTAATACCAAATTGATGGATTTTTTCAGTTTCAACTAAAAGGTTGAGCTAATAATTGAACTACATGTCTATGTTTATATGTTATATGTTATATGATTATGTTTTTATGTTATATGATGCATGCTAAAAGTGTGAAAGAATTTTCCATCTTTAAAATATTCACATAAATATGGATTTACTATATGAGTAAATCTGTCAGGCAAATATCCAAAATCAAATTAAAGGAAATCAAAAGTGTTAGGATTACCCATTTGGCATGGTTTGTAAATCCCATCCGGACAAGTTAGCAGCTGCAGTGAGTGCATCTTTCCATTCATTAACTTTCTGATCCCCAAATCGTTGTTTGTGTAGAGTCAATGCTTCACCAAACGTGCTTGTATGTTTACGAACCTCGGAAGGATCAACATGGTAAAATATGGGATAAACAATCCGATTCAACTTTTCTTTACACTCCATGATCTTCACAAGCTCATCCAGACACCATCTAGATCCGGCATAGTCTTTGGAGAATACGATGATGGATATCCTCGACTCTTCTATGGCCCTAGATAGCTCAACAGAAATATCCTCGCCTCTCCGGAGCGATTCATCATCTCGAAAGATGTTAACCCCAGCTCGCCTCAAATCTGCATAGAGATGATCAGAAAAGGATCCTCGTGTCTCACCCCTAAAACTCAAGAAAACATCATAGGTAATGCGTGCATCCGATGAAGAAGAAGATGATAATGCCATACTTGAAATTGAGTATACTATCTATCTGGATTTTCTAGCAGCTTTTCTTACCAGCTATTAACTAAAGATTTTAACTGAGAGACAAGCAGACAATGAAGAATAAGGCAGATAGATTAATTGGCTAGTATCTAAAGATTTAATTTAAAGAGCTTTAACAACGCGTGTAGCAGAAAAAAGATAAGATATGAATAATGAACTTCAGAGGAACAAACTTTTAAAATTATAACTAACTTTTTGGAAAGGAAAAAAGTTAAAAAGTATAAATATTATTTTCTGATATTAGTTTCCCAGTAGGAGCACTAGCCAAAAATTCAAGGATTCACGTGATATGTTATGATAATGTTGCGTCCTTTTCATACACTATTTCGTGCATCAATATAATATGGGTGGGGTTTCAGTGAAAGCATGTTAGGTAAAATGTGTGGGTTAATTTGATCTATTTATATAAATAAATTAATAGTTGTTAAAAATAAAAGGAAGTGAATAATATTAATTTATAAACTTGAAAGTTTCTAATAATTATAAAATTATTATTTTTTACTAAAAATTTTAATAATTTTAATTTATCCACACTTGTGGATTTTAGGAAGTTTTTTCAGGTCAAAAAAATCAAAAGGTGGATCTTTAATTAGTGTGAAAGGGATATTTTTTTTGTAATTTTTAATCCTCGCAAATAATGCATCTTTGTGGGCCCTACTATTGATGCTTTAAACATGGAAAAACAAGGCAGCATGAATTTTTATTTTCCTAGCACTGCCAAACTCAATGGAACCCACAATCCAATTTGATCCTTTTCATTGACTTGGTCTTCTTAATAATTTCCCAATACACCGTACCAAGCCAATAATTCTACATAACGGGACCATCCACATACTATGTTATGATATTGCATCCTTTTCCTAGACCCCATCTATTTACCATCAATCACGTTAGTGCTCATGTTTTTTTCTCCTTATATTAGTGTCACATTTGAAGTATAAATAAAAGAAAATAAAAACACAACTAAGAAATCAGATTGAACAGACCAGCTCTAAACATTATAATAAGCTCTATTTGACATTTTGAGATACCTAATTTATAAGTTAGTTTAAAAGTTAGTAACACCACTATATACCGTACCAAGCTAAATAATTCTACGTTACAAGACTATTCATGTGGCATAAATGTTATAATGTTGTCTTTTTTTCTAGACCTGCATGTTTATCATCAACCATATTAAGTGTTCATAATTTTCCGTTAAGCAAAATGTTTTATATCCTGAGCCCGGCCAATAAATATAAATATCACCATAATTTAATTTTAAAAACTAGTATTGTACTGTTGCTGTTGTTGATGCAATTAAAATGAAATTTACATTTGTTAAATTATTATATGGATATAAATTAATGAGTAACATGTATAAGCACATAAATATATAGATATAAATTAATGAGTAATATGTTCATCTTCCTTGTTCATCCCAACAAAAACACTTACGGATAAACTCCCAAAGAATGCTGCTGTAACATCTTCTCCTGCTCCAACCATTCTGCTCTTCTTCTATCATTAATCTATTTTCATTTTGACGTGAACTACCTAAACATCCATCTTCTGTTGTTCCATCATCAATTTCTACGTAGTCGCTTGTGGATGGAAAGAAACGCACTTCTCCATCTTCGTTTCTATGTATTTCAAATAAACAAAGCAGCAACTTCTCCGTCTGCAGAAGATAGAAATGAGCATATACCTCCAATACTTCTCCAATCCTTGTTCCCACCTCAAATTCAATTTCTTCAAACTCATTAATATTTATATGTTTCGGAGGTTCCTTTACGATCCAAGCACCAGTGGTTTTGCTTCTCACACCAACTCCAACTCCAACTCCATCAAACTCAACATTACCATGTAAACCACTGCTCTTGATTTTAAAGGATGACGTATGCCTCAAATAAAGTCTTGGAATACTGCAACATACATAATATCTGTCGAATTCAAGCGAAATCTGAACAGTATTACCTTCACAGCGTGCCTACATTATTATTATTATTATTATTATAAAAATATCAAAACCATTACCATCAAAAAATATATATATAACCAAATCAGACAGACAAAGATGAGGGAGGGAGGGGAATATATATAACTTAACAAACCTGGAACCAATTTTCAATGGAAGGAATCCTCAACGCACTGCAATTTCTTATCTCAACACGTTCAAGACTCTCCAATCCTGGAAGCTCAACCAAACTTTTGCAATTGGGAATATATAACCTTTCCAGACTTTCCAAGTTTGCTATTTTTTTCAATGACACACAATTTTTTCCAGAGAGTGTCCGCAAACTAAGAGGAAGTTGTAGCAATGCTCTTAGATTTTGCCAATCATCCAAAGAGAGACTAATCAAATTAGAAAGATGAGAAAGGTTGAAGGGTAAGCTTTGAAGATGACAACAACTTCTCCCAGATAAATTTAAATATGTCAAACAGGTCAAACTTCCAAGAGTAGAGATTTGTAAGCATTCATGCATAGCATTGCGCTGTCCTAATCCTGCAAACTCAAAAAAACTTTTGCACTCTACAATCCCCAACTGGTAAAGACTTCCCAAGTTTGATATGTATGTTATTTTTTCTAATGACTCACAATTTATTGCATAGAAAAACTTCAAAGTAGGTGGAAGTTTTAAAAGCGCTCTAAGATTTTGCAAATCCTTGAGGTAGAGCCATTCCAAATTGGAGAGATGAGAAAGGTCCAACAATGGACTTTCAAGATGCCGAATTCCTTCTAACATTAAATATGTCAATGAAGTCAAACTCCAAAGAGCAATTGGAAAATTTATAACTACTTGCTGCAATTTGTTGAAACTCACTCTCAACCATTTCAATGAGCTTAAATTCGCAGCTGAAAATGGTAAAAAATCAACAGCTACTGAACCCTCAAGCTTTCCCAACATCAGGTCCTTTAGGTTTCTCAAACATCCCAAAGAAAAGGGTAAATGTGAGATACCAGTCTCCTGAGCTTCTAATCTTCTTAGTTGCTCTAATTTTCCAATGTCAATTGGAAGCTCCCTCAGATTCTTGCAACCATATAAAAATAACTCCTCAAGAGATTTTAACTTGCAAATGCTACTTGGAAGCACCTTCAATTTCTTGCATTCTCTCAAATTTAATATAACAAGCTTCTCCAAACTTCCAATTGATGGGTGCACATTCGCCAAATTTGAACAAGCTTTGAAGGATATTTCCTGAACACTTTGTGCCCCAGTAAAGTCTGGTGTACTCTTAAGTTGTTCACAATTATCAAGCTTTAACATCCTCAAACCTACAAAATGCTGTTAAAAATAAAATATAGAGGTTTTAATGCATTTATTTCTATTTTTTAGTAAAAGCTCTTAATTAGCAAATATGCAATGTTAAAAAAGAAGTTATCATTACACATACTAACCTGCATATTTGGTTGAAATTCTTCGATATTGCTCTTGCTCAAGTCTAACTCAACAAGTCTTGCTAAACGAAAATCCGATTGAGTGTGATTCAAATGACAATTAGGCAACCTAAGAAGTCTAAGCTCATTGGAAAAATATTTAAAAGATCCTCTAAGAACCACACCATCTAATACGAGTATTCGCAAATTTACCATCTTTGTAAATACTTCCGTACTCAGAACCACATTCTTTAACATATTAGAATTTACAATCATCCCTTCAATTGCTTCCGTACCCTAACAAAATGTTCGACAATGTAAATATGTTAGATACTCTAAAATCTTTGATATTTTTAATAAAGCCAAAGTATTACAAGCAAATGGACTAGATTAATAACTCAAGTAAAAGGGAAATGTTTTACCTTGTTGCCTTGTAGAACATCAAAAACATCATTTGGATCCACCAATCTACTTCGTTTGCCAGGATTTCTTGGAGATTCCTTTCGAACAATTTCTCTTCCCATATCCCGTATTAAATCATGCATCTCAAGCTTTTTAAATTCTATATCTCCATCTATTGTTAACAAACATCTTTCTATCAAACTTCTGATTCCACTTTCAACATGAAAATCACAAGCTTCCAATATCATAGCAGTGTCTTTTTTGTCATGCCCAACAAAAAAACAAGCAATATCAAGAAAGATATTTTTAGTATCACCATCAAGTGCATCATAGCTTATTTCAAGAATTGTTTGAATATCTTCATGAGGATTCCTTTTTAATTTCTCAATATCTTCAATCCACTCTTGCACTGATGATCTTCCACGCAAATGAGAACCTATAATGGTAAGTGCTAATGGAAGCCCCCCAGTATAACTTGCTATTGTTTTGGATACTTCAGTATACTCCTCTGATGCTATAGGAACGCCAAAAGCATGCCAACTTAAGAGTTGCAAAGAATCATCAATGCTTAATGTTTTAACCTTGTACTTCTCTTGTGTTCCAAGCTCACTCAACAAGTGAAAATCTCTAGTTGTTATTATAATTGTACTACCTGAACCAAACCAATTTCGCTGACCTGCTAATGAGTCTAATTGACTTATGTGATCTATGCCATCGAGAACAATAAGAACCCTTTTGGATCGAAGCCTTGTTTTGATCAAACTTATTCCTTCGTCAACATTATCAATTTCAAAGTTCTTTCGCTTGAGTATTTTGTGAAGAAGTTTCTCTTGTAAACCAACTAATCCATTGTGTCCCTTATTATAAACTTCTTGTCTAATATTTGCAACAAAGCAACTACCTTCAAACCCTTGAAAGCTCATGATCAAGTGATTGTATATAGCTTTAGCAAGGGTGGATTTCCCAACACCACCCATGCCAACAATTCCCATCATCCGAACACCATCGTCATTTGTTTGGATTTGTAATAAATGAAGTACATCTTCAACAAGAGAATCAATTCCGACGGGATGCTTTGCAACATTCATGGGCATAAAATTCAACAACCGTAGCACTTCTTCAGTAATTACCTCAATGAACTTTGACTCATACCTAATCAGATTTAAATTTATTGCATTAATCTGTCTAAATATTGATTTTAAAAACAAAAACAAAAAAGAGAAGGCAAAAAACACAATTAAGAAACCAAATTGAAAACACCACAGTAGACATTAACTAAAACAGTATTCTACCAATTAATAATCCATCGCAATAATAATTTAAAAATATGATCTTTCTTGACTAAAAGGTTATGCTCATAGTTGAATTCACAACAAGTAGACCATCATTTATTTTTATTGCTGGATAATATGATGATTTCTTTCTCTGTTGGCTAGAAATCTTTATAGAACCTTTCAAGAGATCCTTTATATTTAGTTCGCATGAGAATGTGATTTCCTACCTTGACTTAAATTTGTATTCTCCCTTTATTTTGGTTCTTGGTTTTTTTATTCTTTTAGTTTGACCGGGATTGTATCGAACCTATGACCTCTCACTTGGGAGAGCCACAACTATGTCGCTTGACCACAAGGTCTTTGGCGAAGATGCAGATTTTTCTCTTTCAATTATTTCAAAAATTTTCTTTAAAAAATTTACCATAAATATGAATTTACTATATGAGTAAGTGTGTCAAGCAAATATCAACAAATAAAAGGAAATCAAAAGAGCTAGGATTACCCATTTGACATGGTTTGCAAATTCCATCCTGATAAGTTAGCAGCTGTAGTGAGTGCATCTTTCCACCCATTAACTTTTTCATCTCCAAATCGTTGTCTATGTAGAGCCAATGCATCACCATAAGTGCCTGTTTGTTTGCGAACCTCTGAAGGATCAACATGGTAAAATATAGGATAAACAATCTGATTCAACTTTTGTTTACATTCCATGATCTTCACAAGTTCATCTAGACACCATCGGGATCCAGCATAGTCTTTGGAGAATACAATGATGGATATCCTAGATTCCTCTATGGCCCTAGACAGCTCAACAGAAATATCCTCGCCTCTTTGGATCGATTCATCATCCCGAAAGGTGTTAACTCCAGCCCGCTTCAAATCTGCATAGAGATGATCGAAAAATGATCCTCGTGTTTCACCCCTAAAACTCAAGAAAACATCATACGTCATGCGAGCATACGGTGAAGATGATGATGATGATGCCATACTCGATCGAAATCTGAGTATACTATCTTTCTGGATTTTCTAGCAGCTTGCCTTTAGAGCTATCAACTAAAGATTTATGTTAAAGAGCTTTGAAAACGCGTGTAGCAGATCAGCAGCGATGACTTAGACATTTCAAAGTCAGGATAGGAAAATACCATATTCCCACGCGTTATCTTAGGATACAAGTTCTCAATTTGAATATGTCTCTATAATAAATTAAATTAATTTCCTTTTTTGTGATATAACATAACGTATGTTATTACACATACAACATACTGGTAAAACAAGTCAAAAACTTATGTGAGACCGTCTCACCAATTATCGGGTCGGGCTGGATCTAGTCAATATTTATACACACAAATGTCATACTTGTATGTTCAAATGTGATATTAATCAAGAATATAAATTTTTATTATTTATAAAAGTAAATGTAATACTTTTAAGGAAAAAGTACAAAACTAATCGTGAATTGATTATATGAGAGAAAATGCAATACTTATATAGATATGCAGTGAAGCCCGTGATGACTTAGACTATTCAAAGTCTCAAGATAGGAAAATCAATTAATCAAATGCAATGACAAAGAAGATGCATGGTAAGACTTTTTAACACAAGAATTCATAACCAACACTCAATTAATAATATTATTAAAAAAAAAACACTCAATTAATAATTATTTATTAATCCTTGTTTACCCTTTTTGTTTCCATCCTCCATCCAAACGGTGTAAATTAAAAGCTATTTTGAACATGATTACTACATTAATTTTAAGCATAAATATAAAGTAAAATACGAATATAATGTTAGTTTTTAATCATTTAATAACGTAACACTACTAATTTATGGGCTGGGGTTCATGAAAATGGAGGAATCCATTCCCTTGTGGATGGAAAGCCTTGTTTGTTTCTATATATGTATTTCAAACACACAACCTAGCGTACAAATTAAAGAATATAATGGAACCCTAAACCAACAAATTAAAATAATATAACACAAAATATAATGATGTTATTATAAGGAGGTGGGGTGAGGTAGGTTCCATTACATACATACATACATATATAATATACCCCAAATTAAAGGAATTGGAAAATTGTTGTATACAGTCCACTCTCACCATCATCATCTTCTTCTTTATTTCTATGTCTGTTTTGTTGGATAAAATAGCTATATATACTAATGTTCTATCTTCCATGCAATTAAAGCATGTGCTCCATCTCAACTAAAAGCCTAAGCTGATAGTTGGACTGCACATTTATGTTTATATATTATATGCTCAACACATGCATCATCCCAACAAAAACACTTTAGGAGGAGAAACTCCAGAATGTTGCAACATCTTCTTCTCCTGCTCCTGCAACTCCAACCATAATTCTTCTGCTCTACTTCTTCTTCTTCTACACCTACACTACTACTTGTTGAAGAATCACTTTCTTGTATTGCCATTATTAATCTAATTTCTAGCGAAGCCTCTTGTGGATGGAAAGAAACGCACTTCTCCATCTTCGTTTCTATGTATTTCAAATAAACAAAGCAGCATCTTCTCCATCTGCAGAAGATAGAAATGAGCATACACCTCCAGTACTTCTCCAATCCTTGTTCCCACCTCAAATTCAATTTTTTTAAACTTAATATATTTCTGATGTTCCTTTACAATCCAAGCACCAGTGGTTTTGCTTCTCACACTAACACCAATTGCATCAAACTCCTCATTCCCATTAAAACCGCCGTTAATGATTTCAAAGTCTGCATGCCTCAAAAGTTTTGGGATATACCAATGTACAGAATCTTCCCGGACTCGAAGCGAAATCTTGACAGTATTACCTTCAGAACGTGCCTACATCATTATCATCATCATTATTATTATTATACAATCAAATATCAAAACCATTACCATCGAATCAGACAAAGATGAGGGAGGGGAACATAACTTTAACTAACCTGGAACCAATTTTCAACTGAAGGAATCCTCAAACCACTGCAATTTGTTATCTCAACAGATTCAAGACTCTCCCATCTTGGAAGCTCAACCAAACTTTTGCAATTGGGAATATACAACCGACTCAATCTTTTCAAGTTTTCTATTCTTTTCAATGTCACGCAATTTTTTGCAGAGAGATACTCCAAACTAAGAGGAAGTTGTAGCAATGCTCTTAGATTTTGCCAATCATTCAGTATGAGACGCTTCAAATTAGAAAGATGAGAAAGGCTGAAGGGTAAGGTTTGAAGATGATAGCCACACCCCGATAACTCCAATGAGGTCAAACTTTCAAGACTTTCTAAGCCTGCAGAAAGCTCAACCAAACTTTGGCAATTCCTAATAATCAACATTTCAAGTACTCTCAGGTTTGATATATCTGCTATTTTTTCTAATGACTCACAATCGTATGCAGTGAGAACCACCAAACTAGGTGGAAGTTTTAAAAGTGCTCTAAGATTTTTCAAATCCCGGAGGAAGAGGCCTCTCAAATTGGAGAGATGACAAAGGTCCAACGATATGCTTTCAAGATACCAAATTCCTGATAACTCTAAATATGTCAATGAGGTCAAACTCCCAAGAGCAATTGGAAGATTTACTTGCTGCTGCGATTTGTTGAAGCTCAAAGTCAGAGATTTCAATGAGCATAAATTCACAGTTGAAGATGGAAAAAAATCAACAGCTACTGAACCCACAGGCTCTCTCAGGTCTAGGTACTTCAGATTTTTCAAACTTCCCAAAGAAATGGGTAAATGTGAGATACCAGTTTTTACAGCATATAATCTTCTTAGTTGCTCTAATTTTCCAATTTCACTTGGAAGCTCCCTCAGATTCTTGCAACCAGATAACTGTAACTGCTCAAGTGATTTTAACTTGCAAATGCTACCTGGAAGCACCTTCAATTTCTTGCATTTCCACAAATTTAACTCAGAAAGCCTCTCCAAACTTCCAATTGATGGGTGCACATTCACCAAATTTGAACAACGTTCGAAGGATATTTCCTGAAGACTTTGTGCCCCAGTAAAGTCTGGTGTACTACTCTTAAGTTTTTCACAATAATTGAGCTTTAACATCTTCAAGCATACAAAATGCTGTTAAAATAAAACAGAGAGGTTTTAATGCATTCCTATTTTATATAGTCAAAGTTCTTAGCAAATATGTAATGTTAAAATAATTAAGTATTAGACATACTAACCTGCATATTGGGTTGAAATTCTTCGATATTGCTTTTGCTCAAGTCTAACTCAACAAGTTTCGCACAATGAAAATCCGATCCGATTGTATATGACTCAAGCGGTAATTATGCAACCTTAAAAGCCTAAGCTCATTGGACAAATATTTAAAAGATCCTCTAAGAAGCACACCATCTAATATGAGTATTCGCAAATTTACCATCCTTGTAAATACTTCCGTACTCAAAGACACATTCTTAAACACGTTAGAGTTTATGATGATCCCTTCAATTGCTTTTGTACCCTAAAAAAAGTGTTTGATGTAGCAATATGTTAGATACTCTAAAATCTTTCATATTTTTAATAAAACTAAGTATTACAAGAAAATGAACTAGATTAATAACTCAAGTACAAAGGAAATGTTTTACCTTGTTGCCTTGTAGAACATCAAAAACAACATTTGGGTCCACCAATCTACTTCGTTTGCCAGGATTTCTTGGAGATTCCTTTAGAACAATTTCTCTTCCCATATCCCGTACTAAATCATGCATCTCAAGGATTTTAAATTCTCTCTTCATCTATTGTTAACAAACATCTTTCTATCAAACTTCTTATTCCACTTTCAGCATGAAAATCACAAGCTTCCAATATCATAGCAGTGTCTTTTTTCTCATGCCCAACAAAAAAACAAGCAATATCAAGAAAGATGTTTTTAGTATCACCATCAAGTGCATCATAGCTTATTTCAAGAATTTTTTGAATATCGTCATGAGGATTCCTTCTTAATTTCTCAATATCTTCAATCCACTCTTGCATCGATCTTCCACGCAAATGAGAGCCTATAATGGTAAGTGCTAATGGAAGTCCCCCAGTATACATTGCTATCGTTTTGGATAGTTTAGTATACGTACTCCTGTAATGTTATAGGAACACCAAAAGCATGCCAACTTAAGAGTTGCAAAGAATTATCAATGCTTAATGTTTTAAGCTTGTACTTCTCCTGTGTTCCAAGCTCACTCAACAAGTGAACATCTCTAGTTGTTATTATAATTGTACTACCTGAACCAAACCAATTTCGGTGACCTGCTAAAGATTCTAATTGGCTTATGTGGTCTATGTCATCAAGAACAATAAGAACCCTTTTGGATTGCAGTCTTGCTTTGATCAGACTTATTCCTTCATCAACATTATTGATTTCAAAATTCTTTCCCTTGAGTGTTTTGTAAAGAAGTTTCTCTTGTAAACCAACTAGACCATTGTGTCGTCCCTTATTAGAAACTTCTTCTTTAATATTTGCAACAAAGCAACTACCTTCAAATCCTTGAAAACTCATAATCAAGTGATTGTATATAGCTTTAGCAAGGGTTGATTTCCCCACACCACCCATGCCAAAAATTCCAATCATCCGAACACCACCATTTGTTTGATTTTGTAATAAATTAAGTACTTTTCTAACATGAGAATCAACTCCAACCGGATGCTTTGCAACATTCATAGGCATAAAATTCAGCACCCGTAGCACTTCTTTAGTAATCAACTCAATGAACTTTGACTCATACCTGATCAGATTTTAAATTTATTGCATAAAATAAT
>CP025659.1:18698571-18736664 GCA_003576665.1 Ipomoea trifida | reverse complement strand
ACACCACCATTTGTTTGATTTTGTAATAAATTAAGTACTTTTCTAACATGAGAATCAACTCCAACAGGATGCTTTGCAACATTCATAGGCATAAAATTCAGCACCCGTAGCACTTCTTTAGTAATCAACTCAATGAACTTTGACTCATACCTGATCAGATTTTAAATTTATTGCATAAAATAATCTCTGTCTGGTTATTGATTTTTTATTTTAAAAAAGAAGGCAGAAAACCAAAAATTAAGAAACGAAATCGAAAACACGACAGCAGACATTAAAACATTATTCTACCAATTAAATAGTAGGCTACGACCAGTTACTAATCCATCGGAATAATAATTGAAGGATGTATTTCGTTTCAACTAAGAGTTATATTTACAGATCTTGATCAATGATACAGGTAAGATAGTTGCTTGTTATTTATGATAGAATCATAATATTTATTATATAAAATTAAATACCAATTTGAAATAAATAAACTACTTTGTATTACTTATACGGAGTAATAGATATTGTAATATTTATATGTGAAATTTTTATACAATATATTTAGAGTAAAATGATTGTTAATAATGATAAATATTGTAATACTTAAAAATAAAATTGTGATACATACCAAGTTTAATTCTAATGTAAATATTGTAATACTTACCTATGAAATGCTAATGAAGGAAATTGTAATATTTATCGTAGAAATTCAATATCAATTTGAATTAAAAATAATTGGTTACTTATGATAGATACTGTAATATTTATATATGAAATTGTGATATTATTTAGGGTAAAATTGATTGTTACTAATGATAAATATTATAATATTTATAACTAAAATTGTGATTCTTACACATCCAATTATCTATAACTTGATTTGTCTCACGGGCAAAGATCCGTGAGACAGTCTCATACAAATTTTTGCCCTCAACTAAAAACTAAGTTGATAGTTGAACTAGCAACATGTGGATCATAATCTATTGGTCACACTTGTGTGAAACAACCTCACGAATCCTTATATGTGAGACAGGTCATGTCAGGTCAATATGAAAATATAATACTTATATTAAAAAATGTAATTTTAATAATAAATAAAGTATTTGTTACTTATAAGAGAAAACGTAATAATTTTGAGGAAAATGTAATACTATTATATTTCGATATAAAAATATTATTTTTTTCATCAAAAGTATTATATTTTTCATTATAAGCAATGTTTGCAAAGGTTTGTTACTTATAAAGGAAAATGTAATACTTTTACACATATAAGTAATAAACATTTTATTTCTGATATAGTATTATATTTGCTAATTTAAGAATTATATTTCATCTTAACCCGATCCATCTCTGGGATCTTCATAAGTTTTTTGTCTAATCTGTTTTATTGGTTAATGTGAAAATTTGAATCATGAACTTTTACATGGGATTAATTTTAATACCAAATTGATGTTTTCAATTTCAACTTTCAACTAAAGGCTGGATTAATGATTAGACTACACGCTTATGCTTGTATGTTATATGTGATTCAAGATGTGAGTATGATGCATGCATACATGTAGGCTAAAAGTGTGAAAGAAATTTCCAATCTTTAAAATATTGAACTGTCAATACAGATTAGCTAGATCCATGAGTACAAAACAAAATTCAACATAAAATTCGATTTTTAAATACATATCTATGTTAAGAACCTAGTAAATTATATTTTGCTAACAAAATTTACTAAGAGATTTTTTAAATATTTTCTATTAATGAAATGTCCTTACCAACAAATATAATTCGTCAATAACTATAAGTTCAGGGCCGGTCCTGACCATGGCAACCGCATAGGGCAACCAATTTTTGGGGACTCAATTTTTTTTAAAAAAAAATTATTTTAGATATAATCTATTTTTTATACTTGATAATTATTTTTTAAAAATTCATAGATTGGTATTAATAGTAATTGAATTTTAGAAAGAATTGACATCGAAATTTTGTTGAATAATTTTACATTTAAATATGAAAGAAAAATGACACTTTTAAATTAACTTTTGAATTGTAATCTTTCGTTGTTAAATCTTTATGCATTATATTTGGACAAAAAAATTTAATTACATTTTTATTTTTGTCATAGAATACAATAACTTGGAAGTCCAAATAGATTTGAACTCAATTATCTCAGTTATATAGAGATATTCTAGATCTTCAAGACTTCTATCTTCATCTTTCAGATGTCTTTTGAGATAATGTTTCTTACCTTTATAAATAGAAATCTCTATCATTATAATAAAATTTAAATATTAAAAAATCTCTCTCCCTCCCTATGTTTTTGTCTCTCTATTATTGTTTTTGTCTTTGCAGTTTACTCTATTATATTTAGATTGCATCTCAAAACAAAAACAATGAAGGTCCAAATTAAACTATTAGGGTGTGTTTGGAAACCCGGAAAATGATTTCTGGAAATCATTTTCCGGATTTCTAGTGTTTGGCAAGTGGAAGAAAAACACGGTTAAGGGAAATTAAGAGGATAGTCAACGGAAAAAGAAGGCTTTTTTCCGGAAAATGACTTCCGGATTATTTTTCCGGAAGTCATTTTCCGGAGCCTTCATCTCTTGGGCTCTTCCACACAGCTTGCAGTCTAGCGGCGGAAAACAAGTCTTCCACACAACTTGCGGTTTCTGGTAGTCGGCAAAACCAGTCTGGACTGGTTTGGCGAAAAACCAGTCTGGACTGGTTTATGGTTTCGCTGACCAGTCTGGAAACCAGTCGTGGACTGGTTTCCAGACTGGTCCGCGAAACCAGTCGGTAGACTCACCGACTGGTTTCGCACGACCGGTGGGTTGAATTTTTTTTTTGTTTTATTTATTTATTTTTTTTTAAGATTTTGTATTTTCTATATCATTTTCCGGAAAAGTAACCAAACACACAAAGACAGTTTTTCTGCTGCACATCAAAACACAAGAATGGAAAATGTTTTCCAGAAAATGAGTCATTTTCCAGAAAACATTTTCCAGAAGTCATTTTCCTGCTTTCCAAACACACCCTTAGACATTTATTCCTATTTTTAATGAAACGGTCTAGTATAAGTTCAAAAAAATTGATATTTGTGTAAAATCAATCAAAAAATTTCTTTAAAAAATTCACATAAATATAAATTTACTATATGAGTAAATCTCTCTAGCTAATATTCAAAAATAAAAGGAAATCAAAAGAGTTAGGATTACCCATTTGATATGGTTTGCAAATTCCATCCGGACAAGTTAGCAGCTCCAGTCAGTGCATCTTTCCACTCATTAATTTTCTGATCCCCGAATCGTTGTTTGTGTAGAGTTAATGCATCACCAAACTTGCTTGTATGTTTACGAACCTCTAAAGGATCAACATGGTAAAATATGGGATAAACAATCTGATTCAACTTTTGTTTACACTCCATGATCTTCACAAGCTCATCCAGACACCATCTGGATCCGGCATAGTCTTTGGAGAATACGATGATGGATATCCTCGACTCCTCTATGGCCCTAGATAGCTCAATAGAAATACCCTCGCCTCTCCGGAGGGATTCATCATCCCGAAAGATGTTAACCCCAGCTCGCCTCAAATCTGCATAGAGATGATCAGAAAATGATCCTCGCGTCTCACCCCTAAAACTCAAGAAAACATCATAGGTAATGCGTGCATCCGATGAAGAAGAAGATGATAATGCCATACTTGAAACTGAGTATACTATCTATCTGGATTTTCTAGCAGCTTGTCTTACGAGCAATTAACTAAAAATCCACAATCTACATTCAATTAATATATTTAAATTAAAGAGCTTTAAAAACGCGTTTAGCCGATATGCAGTGAAGCCGGACGCCAGGGATGACTTAGACATTTCAAAGTCAAGATAGGAAAATACCTCCCAATGATCGTTAAACCCAATGGAAATTTCTTACTTTATATTATAGGAAAATACCTCCCAATGATCGTTAAACCCAATGAAAATTTCTTACTTTATATTATAGGAAAATACCTCCCAATGATCGTTAAACCCAATGGAAATTTCTTACTTTATATTATAGGAAAATACCTCCCAATGATCGTTAAACCCAATCGAAATTTCTTACTTTATATTATAGGAAAATACCTCCCAATGATCGTTAAACCCAATGGAAATTTCTTACTTTATATTATAGGAAAATACCTCCCAATGATCGTTAAACCCAATAGAAATTTCTTACTTTATATTATAGGAAAATACCTCCCAATGATCGTGGTTACCCAATATGAAATTTCTTACTTTATATTATAGGAAAATACCTCCCAATGATAGTTAAACCCAATGGAAATTTCTTACTTTATATTATAGGAAAATACCTCCTATGGAATTGTATCATGAATTTTTAACTGTGAGATCAGTTATAAATATAAAAAATGTAATACTTATGCTAGAAAGTGTAATAGTATTCAGAAATAAAATTATTTGTTATTTATAAGAGAAAGTGTAATACTTATTAAAAAAAAAACTTAATCCGTCTCATAGATAAGTATCCATAGATGGTTTCATAAGAGATTTTTTCTTAGTATATTATAAATAATTATATAATTTCAAAGATATAATTTTGATATATTGATAAGTATAATAATTTAATTTGAGTACATACTGAGTGCAGTACACATTACATGCTAGACAATGTTGTCTTATCAGAGTGACTAGAGTTCTTATGATTTTAATGTCAGTCTATGAACATAATGCTGAGGAGTTGAAGAGCATTGACGCTGAGGGATGAGGTGTCTTGGGTGCTGCCAATAGTTTCGGGTACCCAATTCTGTCACTAATATAACATAAATTTTCGTTATTAGTAAAATTGAATTATTTGTGAAAAAGTTTTCTATAATAAACAATATGAATGTCATTATCACAAGAGTTTTACTACATAGACTCCTAAATCTTACTCCCTAATGTGACAGACAATAATAGACTATTTTTTATGTGGGTCCCAATACAAATGTCTACCTCGATATTTTGTGTATTTTGTGTATGAAAATAAAAATTGAAGGAGAAAATGAAAGTACACATTATTTTCCATCACAATGTCACCTTCAAAAAAACATAGTGGGGACTAGTGGGGCTAGTACTAACAAATTTTCAACCACAAAACAATTAATTAAATTAAATGTTATGACCATCTTGAAATCGTTTTACTTGGCAGTTGTAGTGAGTGCGTCTTTCAACTCATTAACTTTTTTAATACATATGGTCTTTCTCTGTCCGCTTAATAGTCTCAGTTCTTCTGAAATTCTTCCCCACATAGAGAGTTCACTTGCCACTTGAGCTACTCATTGAGTTTGTTTGTGTTGAGTTAATGCATCATCAAATATGCTTGTTTGTTTGTGAAGTTCGGAAGGATCAACATTGTAGAATTGGGAAAAATAATATGATTCCACTTTTGTTTACATTCCATGATCTTCACAACTCATCTAAACACCATCTGAATCCGCAATAGTCTTTGAAAAATACGATGATGGATATCCTTGACTCGATGTGGCCTTAGACAACTGATCAACATAAATATCATCGCCTCTCTAGATTGATTCATCGTCTCTAAAAGTGTTCATCCCATCCCACTTCAAATTTGTATAGAGATGATAAAAAAAAAAAAAAGGATCCTTGCCTTGTTAGCAAATCTGAGGCTAAAAAATAAAATTGTTGGTTATAGAGATACCACCGTTTCTTTGTCCAGATTGGATGGAGAAGCCCACCAAAGTTCTTCGTCCATGTCAAACTGGACGGGGAAGATGTCTTCTTCATCTAGTTCGACATGGATGAAGAAGCTATGACAAGATGCTATGGACGAACGACGACTGTTGTTGTTATATTTTAAAATATACGAAGTAATTATTTTAATTTTTAAAAAAAATATTAATCTACGTGACATGTGATTTGTGGGTAACAAACTATTATAGGTTAAATAGCTAATTATACATTTTTAACAAGTTTAAGAATTTTTGGAGTTGTCCCACAAAGAAGTTCATTTTCACTTGAGATACCCCTTTAGACTAGATGTATTGTAATGGTTAAATATATGACTGTTAACAAACCAAACATAAATGAACGGAGATTGTTCTTATTCGTTTGTTAAGGATTTTGGAGTGTTCGTATTCGTTTGTTAAGGTTCATTAATGTTTGTTAACGCTCTCGAACACGTTCACGACGTGTTTGTTAACGTTAGCGAACACATTCACAAACGTGTTTGTTAACGTTAGCGAACACGTTCACGAACATGTTCGTGTATGTTCATGAAGAGGTTCATGACAACAAAAAAAAGCTATTTGCTTCATCTATTTTTCTTATATCTGTATTACATTCTAAAAAGTGAATTTAAATTGTTATGATAATTTTTGATATGTTCAAATCAAAATGGAAATTGCATATGTTGCTTTACTTGTTTTTTTCTTCTGATTCATCTTTTTTATGTTATTCCTCTGTTATTTCGTTAGACTAGTTCATTAATCTCTTGCCCAATAGAAATTTCTTACTTTATATTATAGGAAAATACCTCCCAATGATCGTTAAACCCAATGGAAATTTCTTACTTTATATTATAGGAAAATACCTCCCAATGATCGTTAAACCCAATGGAAATTTCTTACTTTATATTATAGGAAAATACCTCCCAATGATAGTTAAACCCAATGGAAATTTCTTACTTTATATTATAGGAAAATACCTCCTATGGAATTGTATCATGAATTTTTAACTGTGAGATCAGTTATAAATATAAAAAATGTAATACTTATGCTAGAAAGTGTAATAGTATTCAGAAATAAAATTATTTGTTATTTATAAGAGAAAGTGTAATACTTATAAAAAAAAAAAAAACTTAATCCGTCTCATAGATAAGTATCCATAGATGGTTTCATAAGAGATTTTTTCTTAGATTTAAAAATTATAAATTTCAAAATATATTTTGGATAAGTTAATAATTTAATTATACATGATTCCCAACCTAGATCTTAAGATACAAGTTCTTAATTTTAATGTCACTATAATATGTTAAATTAAGTTTTTTTTTTTTCTAATTGACGGTAATAATGTGTTACCGGTATATTATTATTTGAGTAACTGAGTATCTGAATACAATGTAGCGTATAGTGTTTGAGTACTTGAGTACAATATTGAGTGCAGTGCTCAGTGTACAAGTGTTGTCTAGTAAGAAGTGTCAGAAGTCCCCCCTCACTATGTGGTTGTGAGCCTTTTTATTCCCTTCAGCTCAGTAACGGAGCATTGATGAAGAGTCGATCGTTGGACATCAGTACCTGAGGTGTTGAATGCTGAGGAGCTGAACGTCTGTCATCAATGCTGAGGAGCTGAACGTTGGTCATCAATGCTGAGGAGTTGAACCGTTGAGCATTGACGCTGAGGGATGAGGTGTCTTGGGTGCTGCCAATAGTTCCGGGTCGGGTACCCAATTACCCTGTCACTAATATAACATAAATTTTCGTTATTAGTAAAATTGAATTATTTGTGAAAAAGTTTTCTATAATAAACAATATGAATGTCATTATCACAAGAGTTTTACTACATAGACTCCTAAATCTTACTCCCTAATGTGACAGACAATAATAGACTATTTTTTATGTGGGTCCCAATACAAATGTCTACCTCGATATTTTGTGTATTTTGTGTATGAAAATAAAAATTGAAGGAGAAAATGAAAGTACACATTATTTTCCATCACAATGTCACCTTCAAAAAAACATAGTGGGGACTAGTGGGGCTAGTACTAACAAATTTTCAACCACAAAACAATTAATTAAATTAAATGTTATGACCATCTTGAAATCGTTTTACTTGGCAGTTGTAGTGAGTGCGTCTTTCAACTCATTAACTTTTTTAATACATTTGGTCTTTCTTTGTCCGCTTAATAGTCTCAGTTCTTCTGAAATTCTTCCCCACATAGAGAGTTCACTTGCCACTTGAGCTACTCATTGAGTTTGTTTGTGTTGAGTTAATGCATCATCAAATATGCTTGTTTGTTTGTGAAGTTCGGAAGGATCAACATTGTAGAATGTGGGAAAAATAATATGATTCCACTTTTGTTTACATTCCATGATCTTCACAAACTCATCTAAACACCATCTGAATCCGCAATAGTCTTTGAAAAATACGATGATGGATATCCTTGACTCCGATGTGGCCTTAGACAACTGATCAACATAAATATCATCGCCTCTCTAGATTGATTCATCGTCTCTAAAAGTGTTCATCCCATCCCACTTCAAATTTGTATAGAGATGATAAAAAAAAAAAAAAAGGATCCTCGCCTTTGTTAGCAAATCTGAGGCTAAAAAAATAAAATTGTTGGTTATAGAGATACCACCGTTTCTTTGTCCAGATTGGATGGAGAAGCCCACCAAAGTTCTTCGTCCATGTCGAACTGGACGGGGAAGATGTCTTCTTCATCTAGTTCGACATGGATGAAGAAGCTATGACAAGATGCTATGGACGAACGACGACTGTTGTTGTTATATTTTAAAATATACGAAGTAATTATTTTAATTTTTTAAAAAAATATTAATCTACGTGACATGTGATTAGTGGGTAACAAACTATTATAGGTTAAATAGCTAATTATACATTTTTAACAAGTTTAAGAATTTTGGGAGTTGTCCCACAAAGAAGTTCATTTATCACTTGAGATACCCCTTTAGACTAGATGTATTGTAATGGTTAAATATATGACTGTTAACAAACCAAACATAAATGAACGGAGATTGTTCTTATTCGTTTGTTAAGGATTTTGGAGTGTTCGTATTCGTTTGTTAAGTGTTCATTAATGTTTGTTAACGCTCTCGAACACGTTCACGGACGTGTTTGTTAACGTTAGCGAACACATTCACAAACGTGTTTGTTAACGTTAGCGAACACGTTCACGAACATGTTCGTGTATTACTTTTTCATCAAAAGTATTATATTTTTCAGGGTGTTTGCAAACATTTGTTACTTATAAATGAAAATGTAATACTTTTCAAAGAAAATATGTTACTTTTACATTTATATAAAAGTAATATATTTTCCTTCAAAAGTATTACATTTCCATATATAAATAATAAATATTTTATTTATGATTTAATATTACATTTGCTAGTATAAGGCTATGTTTGGCAAACATAGCTGGAAGCTGAAAAGTAGCTGAAAACTAAAAAGCTATAAGCTTGAAGCTGAAATCTGAAGAGCTGTTATGCTTAAAAGTGTTTGGTAAAATTAGCTTTTTGATAAGCTGATAAATGTAAAAAGACTAAAAAGGTCATATTCATAATGAAAAAGAAAATGTCAAAATGGTTTTAATTGAAACGGGTAAAGGATGTCATTTATTTAAAATAATAAGGATAAAGATAGAAAAAAGTTAAAAAGCTACTAGCTTATTTTGAAAAGCTACTCCAAAGTAGCGTTTCAAAATAAGCTCTTATTTTAAGCTACTAGCTTATTTTGAGAACATTACTAAACAGAGCTTATAGCTTATTTTAGTTTAAAATAAGCTATAAGCTCCTAAATAAGCTCTGTCAAACATAACCTAAGTGTTATATTTCATCTAGACCAGACCGATCTCACGAATCTTCACAAGTTTTTGTCTAATATGTTTTATTGGATAATTTGAAACTTTGAACCATGACGTTCTACATGAGGTTAATTTTAATACCAATTTTTTTTTTTTTTCAGTTTCAACTTTCAACTAAACGCTGGATTAAAAATAAGACTACACGCTTATGCTTGTATGTTATATGTGATTCAAGATGTGAGTATGATGCATGCTAGATCCATGAATACAAAATAAAATTCAACATAAAATTTGATTTGTAAATACAGATCTATGTTAAGAACCTAGTAAATTATATTTTGCAGACAAAATATTACTAAGAGATTTTTTTAAATATTTTCTATTAATTAAATGTCGTTACCAACAAGTATAATCAATCATAAATTAATACTACGTATAAAAATTAATTGAAAAGCACAGTTAATTAGAAGATGCAGGCAGATTCTTCTCGTTCAATTATTTTAAAATTTTTCTTTAAAAAATTCACACAAATATGGATTTACTATATGAGTAAATCTGTCAGGCAAAATATCCAAAAATAAAAGGAAATCGAAAGAGTACGTTAGAATTACCCATTTGATATGGTTTGCAAATCCCATCCGGACAAGTTAGCAGCAGCAGTGAGTGCATCTTTCCACTCATTAACTTTCTGATCTCCAAATCGTTGTTTGTGTAGAGTCAATGCTTCACCAAACGTGCTTGTATGTTTACGAACCTCTGAAGGATCAACATAGTAAAATATGGGATAAACAATCCGATTCAACTTTTCTTTACACTCCATGATCTTCACAAGCTCATCCAGACACCATCTGGATCCGGCATAGTCTTTGAAGAATACGATGATGGATATCCTCGACTCCTCTATGGCCCTAGATAGCTCAACAGAAATATCCTCGCCTCTCCGGAGCGATTCATCATCCCGAAAGATGTTAACTCCAGCTCGCCTCAAATCTGCATAGAGATGATCAGAAAAGGATCCTCGGGTCTCACCTCTAAAACTCAAGAAAACATCATGCTTAATGCGAGCATACGATGAAGAAGAAGATGATGATGCCATACTTGAAATTGAGTATACTATCTATCTGGATTTTCTAGCAGCTTGTCTTACCAGCTATTAACTAAAGATTTTAATTGAGAGACAAGCAGACAATGAAGAGGAAGCTAAGGCAGATAGATTAATTGGCTAGTATCTAAAGATTTAATTTAAAGAGCTTTAACAACGCGTGTAGCAGAGAAAAGATAAGATATGAATAATGAACTTCAGAGGAATTTCTAAGTAATTTAAACAAACTTTTAAAATTATAAGTTATAACTAACTTTTTCAAAAAAAGCTAAAAAGTATAAATATTATTTTCTGATATTAGTTTCCCAGTAGGAATACTAGCCAAAAATTCAAGGATTTACGTGATATGTTATGATAATGTTGCGTCCTTTTCATACATTATCTCGTGCATCAATATAATATAGGGAGGGTTTCAGTGAAAGCATATTACATATATTTAGGTAAAATGTGTGGATTAATTTTATCTATTTATATAAGTAAATTAATAGTTGAGAGTTGTTAAAAAATAAAATAAAAATAAATAATATTAATTTATAAATTTGAAAGGTTTTTTTGTTGTTTTGTTCGACCACAAGGTTTCTGGTAAATTTGAGAGTTTTTAATAATTATAAAATTATTAATTTTTTTTTTTTACTAAAAATTTTAATAATTGATGAATCCTAATAGGTGAGAGTACAAATGATGAGACATTTCAACACAAAAATCCATAATCTACGTTCAATTATTAAATTTAAATTAAAGAGCTTTGAAAACGCGTGTAGCAGATATGCAGTGAAGCCAGTGATGACTTTAGACATTTCAAAGTCAAGATAGGAAACTACCTCCCAATGATCGGTAAACCCGAAGGAAATTTCCTACTTTATATTACAGGCTTTAGATGTAAGGTGAGTCTCTTGTGGACGAAGTTGTCTTATGATTGTTAATTGTGTGAGCTAGAAGTTAATATAAAAATGTGATTTACCGGGAGCAGAATAAGGTGGCCGATTGCCTGACGTCGTGTGGTGCTATGCATCGGGATGAGATGGCGACGCTAGCTGAATGCCCTGCGATGAGTGAGGAAGCGTTTTTTAACGATTTGGCGCGTGTTACGTGTGTGCAAAGAGTGGTGGAGTCTACTTAATTGTCACTCCCCAGGGGTTCCCCCTCCCTTTCCGATTTAAAAAAATATAAAAATGTAATACTTATATTGAAATATAATACTATTTAGAAATAAATTGTTTGCTATTTATAAGTAAAAGTATTAGGGGTAGGTATTTCGATTTTCACTTAGTTTGGTTTCGATTTTGAAAAAATGAAACCATTCGATTTCAAATTTTAGTTCGATTTCGGTTCAAATTTGGTACGGTTCGGATTTCAGTTTGGTTTGGGAACTCAAATGTTCCATAGTTAGTTCTCGTGCGCACATAATCATTTACTTATTTTTACTAATAATTTAAATTTGAAAATCTAAACAAGTCCACAGTGCATATTTCAAATTTCTCAATCCAAAATAAATCCGAGCCAAACTTAGTTTTTCACTTGCGTTTGTCATCCGACAACAACGTCACAAACTCGCAAAGAAAATTTTAGTACATAAACATCTGGGTAAATTTGTAAATATAAAAGCATTAGTGTATAACTAAAATATATAATTATTTAATATGTATTTCTACCTATTAACTTTTTGGTATCCAAATCGTCGTTAAAATGAACCAAATACACAAAAATAATTATATATTTTAGTATATAACTAAAATATATAATTATTTAAAATAAACCAAATACACAACGATAGTTTTCCAGAATGTAACCAAACACTGAAAATAAAACTATTTTTTGAAAATAACTCATTTTATTTTTCTGCATTCCAAACACACCCTTAATTTGAGACAATATTATGACTGGTATGATAATAAGTTAATTAATTTATATATATTTTTTTATTTCAAGATAATGATATAATTTATATTTAATAGCTCCATGATAAACAATACAAATAATTAACATTATCTCCTCCAAGTCTTCAACTAATCCACCGTCCACACAACAATTTTCAACATCAAATTATTAATTAAACAAATGCAATGAGGAAGAAAATTGTGCCCGACCTTCCGGCACAACAATCCAATAGAAGCGACAAGAGTCGTGCTATAAGAATAATTTTTTGAAAATCAGATATAAAACCTTAAACTATGAATAATTGTATCAAATGTTTGACTTATTCAGTACATTAACAAAAAATACATAACTGTATTAGATAAACAAATACAATAGTGAGCTAGAAAACTTTTCAGCATAACAATCCAATTGAAGCGATAAGAGGCCGGCAATATAATGTCAATTTTCCGTTTTAACTTACAACTTTCTCCCTCTAACTAGATTTCAGATGTTTAATTTCTATCTAGGATAAACACTGAGAATTGAATTACACAATTCTACAAAAGTCAATTGAAAAATACAAAACCTACTTACCTTGTTCTTTAACCATTTCCTGCAAATGGAACTTCAACCCCCTTAATCGCTGCCTTCCCGCCAAAACATGAGCTACGATGAGGTGGCAGGACATGGAATGCTTAAATCCATACTTGTTCTTAGACAAGAAGAAGAAGTCGAGAGCCAGCTGCGGCTTCTTGCGCCTCAGCAACTCAACAATGCCCTCCATTTCGGAGGCATTCACCCCCGACACCCAGGCTTCAAGTGGTAGGTCGCCGCGTAATTTTGTGATCGAGGGAGCCTTGATGGAGACGGTACTGAAAAGGAAGAGGAGTAATTTTGAGACAGCTTCATTTTTAGTTGGGGAAAACTGGGAAGAAGAGGTGGTGGGGTTGGAGGGCTCGTCGTAAGCGACGGCGGAGGCGGCGGAGGTGGAAGGACTACAGAGGAAGATAGAGAACGGGAATTGCGATTTGGGGAAGAATCTGATGGTTGATCGAAGCATTTGGCGATTAAGATTTTGTGTTTGAAATTTTGTATGGCAATGAGCATAGTTTTTGAACAAAACAGATCAGAGGCACGGAGATAATGTGAATCCGAACTGACCAGGCTGCTCAAACAGAACTACAACAATCAAATTAGCAGAATTTGTGTTATTCTGGCGGGGGACGGTGACGGAATCGCCGGTGTCTGAGTTCTCCTCGCCGCCGACAAGACACAAGCGGGGTTTAGGGTCTTAGAAGGGTTTAGAGAAAGTCATCGCAAATTATATCGTGGACCGTGGTCCACAATGCATTATGGACCGCGGTCCCAAAACGACGTCGTTTTGATTAATGAAATAGACGGATGAATTCACGCCACTCACTTTCTTTTCATATATAATGCAGTTTCTTTTCATATATACTGCAGTTTCTTTTCAACACAACTGCAGTTTCCTTTCAACACAACTGCAGTTACTTTTTGATATAACTACAGTTGTATATTATCGAATGAAACTATAGTTATATCCAAAAGAAACTGCAGTTGTGTTGAAAGAAAACTGCCGTTATGTTGAAAAGAAACTGCAATATATATGAAAAGAAACTGCAGTATATATGAAAACAAACTGAGTGGCGCGAATTCATCCATCTGTTTCATTAATCAAAACGACGTCGTTTTGGGGATCGCGGTCCACAATGCATTGTGGACCGCGGTCCACGATATAAGAACTGGAAAGTCATTGCTCATTACAACATCACTTGTCACTTCTTCAGTCAGTTTAGAAAACGGTCAAAACCGTCAAAACATTATTATTTTTTCTTTCAATTTTTCCAACAAGGATAATAATCAATAAAGCCCTCAAACTATATATTAAAATGCAATTAGACTATTGAATTAAAAAAATATTTAATTAAATCCTTAAACGTATTAAAATTGTGCAAATAACATACTTTTTTTTTTTTTTTTGAAAACCAAAATGAAAACATATATAAAGCATTACCAGTATCCTTACAAACTGAAACAAACAGAAAAGAAGGAATAGAATCAGACCATTCGATCCTTTCTACCCCGAATTACAAAGAGCTTTTCGTGCTAAAACATGAGCAGGCCCATTTCCAGTTCGAGGAACAAACACAAAACTAACTTGAGGAAGCTGCTGAATCAACATCTTAATTTCCTGAATGAGTATCCCAAATGGAGAATGAGTCACGCCATTTGCAGCAGCACGAGTAACCACCTGAGCATCTGTCTCCAAAATCACCCTCAACCAGCCCTTTTGCTTGATCCAAGTCAAAGCCTCCCGTGCCCCTATCGCCTCTGCCTCCCTCACCGAAAAACAGCCCGGAATAGAGAACGTCACAACAGTGAGTACAACCCCCTCCTCATCCCTAACAATCCACCCAAACCCCATTCTGCAATTCACATAATCCATGGCCACATCAATATTAATTTTGTAAAAGTCAGCCGACGGCGAACACCATCCCCTACTCGGGTTCGACATACGAGCCTGGCTCAAAACATCACAACAATTAATCTGCCTCCAATTCGAATTAAAGACCATGGCACGCTGCACAACCATATTAGGAGTCATAGTAATATTTTTCCAGATTACCCCATTTCTACACTCCCAAATAGACCAACAAATAGTGACTACCTTTTCAAAAACTTCAGCAGACAGAACACTCCCCATCTCCCCCACCCATACCAGGATAGAGTTAATTAGTATAACCCATAGCCCAGCTATCATCCCGCAAATTATATTGTGGACCGTGGTCCACAATGCATTGTGGACCGCGATCCCAAAACGACGTCGTTTTGATTAATGAAAACAGACGGACGAATTCGCGCCACTCACTTTCTTTTCATATATACTGCACTTTCTTTTCAAATATATTGCAGTTACATTTCAACACAACTGCAGTTACCTTTCAACACAACTGCAGTTACTTTTTGATATAACTACAGTTTCATTCGATAATATAAAAACACAAATGTGAAACTGTTATTCAGTATCTTTTCATATACACTGCACTTTCTTTTCAACACAACTACAGTTACTTTTTGATATAACTACAGTTTCATTCGATAAAATCAAACACAAATGTGAAACTGTTATTCAGTATCTTTTCATATACACTGCACTTTCTTTTCAACACAACTACAGTTACTTTTTGATATAACCACAGTTTCATTCGATAATATCAAAACAAATGTAAGGCAGTATCTTTTGGAATGAACTGTAGTGTCAATTACGGGGCTCCGTCTCTCACTTACTAAAACGACGTCGTTTTGAGACCGTGGTCCACGATATAAGAACTGCTATCATCCACCAAACGCCAGCACTCATGAGCAAAAGGGCAGTTTGCAAAAAGATGAACAACACTCTCGTTTTCTTCCCCGCACAGAGAACAAATAGGATCACAATGAACTCGCTTTATAGACAAAACATCCTTTGTCGGGAAACGTCCAGTACATAAATTCCAGAAAAAAGCATTTAACTTTTGGAAGAACTCTCAAATTCCACATATGAACCCACTCCTGCTTCACTCCCATCTCTCCCACTTCCCCAGCCACTCGGTACGCACTTTTAACGGAATACACACCACTTTCCTCACCACTCCAAAACCAGGAATCCTGACAACAAACCCGAGGAGTAGGCAAGCTAAGAATAAGATTTTGATCCCTTGTAGAGAAAATATCCCGCACCAAGTCAACGTCCCAATTGGTAGTATTAGGAAAGAAAAGAGAATTCACACAAGGATTCTCCAAATAAGCCGGCTGAGGTGTATCTACATAAGGATTATGCACATCCGGGAGCCATGGATCCCCCCACACCTTCACCATCTCCCCATCCCCTACCCTCCACCTTAGCCCTTTACGCAACAAGACTTGAGACTCTCGAATACTAGCCCAAATAAAAGAGCCATTAGAACCCGCCCTAGCATCCAGAAAAGAACAGTGAGGGAAATAACGAGCCTTAAACACTTGAGTGACCAAAGCATCAGGTTGAGTGAAGAATTTCCACCCTTGCTTTCCTAGCATAGCAAAATTCATTTCCCGAACTCTTCGAAACCCCATACCCCCATAACTTTTTGGCTTACACAAATCCCCCAAGTACTACACCTAATCCCCTTTCCTCCCTTACTCTCACAACCCCACCAGAAAGAATTCATAAGCTTTTCTATATCATCACACAGACCTTTAGGTAACGGAAAAACATTCATCGCATAGTTCGGGATGCTTTGGAGAACCGTTTTCAACAACACCTCACGACCCGCTCTAGATAAGAACCGATTTCCCCAATTCATAATGTGAGCTCTCACCCGATCCTTTACAAACCCCAGGAGTAGATGGAAAAGAAAATATTTTTTTTAAAAAAGAATTGTTGGCTATAGAGATGCCACTAGTTTCTTCGTCCAGATTGGACGGAGTAGCCCACCAAACTTCTTTTTTGTCCATGCTTGGATGGAGACTCCCTAATGAAAATAACTACATACAGCATCTAGATTGAAACGCTAGTTCAGCATGGCGTTAGATTTACCGTTAAGATTGGAAGGGACACTCGTTTTTGGAGTGATGTATGGATTCATGAGAAGCCGCTAATTGAGTTAATAGCAACCAATTAAACACCATTATTCCTGGAAACAACTCCAAGGTGTATGAATTGTGGGGTCATTATTTAAGATTAAATGATACATATGAGCTAACAGGTGTTTGTTTTTGCTGCCACAGATTTCTCATAGCTCTGCTAGTTTGAGTATGGGAGGAGAGTGTGGTCTGCAGAAGTTGTAAATTAAAAGAGTTGGGAATACAATACAACGTGGCTTCTGATCTACATGAGAAACTGCTGGAATTTTATTTTCTAACATTACCACAGTTTCGGTGAACTATATGTAGTCAGTCATGTTCAAGATTTAATTTTCTGCCCGTATGTACCTAGAAAACCAAGAAGGCAGAGAGAATCAACGGCGAGATAGAAGTTGTAAAAGAGTTGAAAATACAACATAGTTTAATTTCTAGCTCACTTCCCACAGGCGACATATATATTGTCTCTCAGATAAACTAGCTATAATATATCCCGGCCAACAAAAACATTATTTTAGGATCGAGAAACTCTCAAAATGCTGGAACATCTTCTGTGTGTTTTCTCCTCCTCCACACTTAGCTTGCTGTGTATACACTTCCAATACTTCTCTAACCACTGCTGAGACCTCAAAATATATTCAACTTCCCGCTGGCCTTACAATTCAAGCGCATGCACCAGATCAGAGGGTTTTCTTCTGATGGCAACACCAATGCCTTCTTTTCTTGAACTAAACATTATTATATATGTCAAAGCTCTGGTCGAAAAATACCCTGTATAGCTCCATCTTACTTTCTTCCTTGCCTTTCAGCACACTGAATGACTCCTACTTCTTATGTGCGGCCGTACAGGTCTAACTTGAGGCTTTTTGGTTCAATTCTTGTATGTTCTCCCTTTTATTTCCATCCTCAGCTCTATCCTAGCTAAAAGCTGTTTTGAACACGATCACTATATTAATTTTAAGCATAAAAATAAGGTAAAATAAATAGGATCAAATACAAATTAAATGTTTTTAATCATTTAATGACACTGGCCTCTATTTTATGGGGTTCATGAAGATGGATGGAAAGCCTTGTTTTTTGTTTCTATGTATTTCAAACACACAACAATATTATCATCTGCAAATTAAAGAATGAAACCCTAAACCAACAAAATAATAATATAACATAATGATATGATGGATATATGTGCTAATATAAGGATGGAGGTGATGAGGTTGTATTACATGCATACCCAAAGGTATTGGAAAATTGTAGTATACGGCCGCACCCCAAGCCCAGCTGAAGCAAAATCTGGAAACTATCATCTTCAGAACCTGCGTGCCTACATTATTATGGAATTAATTAATTAATGTGTATAACAGTTAATATATATTCTAATTATTATTCAGGTACCGAAGGTACATTATTAAGTATTAAAAGTACATTATTTTATATAATGTATATTCAATACACGAATAATGTACTTTTAGTATATTAAGATGTACTTTTTGTTATGATCTATATAGTATTGTGTAGACAATAATTTGCCTCTACCATAATATAAACATGCACACCAAATTCAATCAGTATAACATAGAACATATATACATAACTAACCTTTAACCACTTTTCAATATAATTGAATTGAAAGAATCCTCAAAGTAGCTGTACGTACTAATGTTCATCTTCCTTAGCTTCTTCATCCCAACAAAAACACTTTAGGATAAACTCCCAAAGAATGCTGCTGTTGCTGTAACATCTTCTCCTGCTCCAACCATTCTGCTCTTCTTCTATCATTAATCTATTTTCATTTTGACGTCCACTACCCAAACATCCATCGCCTGTTGTTCCATCATCAATTTCTTCCAAGTCTCTTGTGGATGGAAAGAAACGCACTTCTCCATCTTCGTTTCTATGTATTTCAAATAAACAAACCTGCACCTTCTCCATCTGCAGAAGATAGAAATGAGCATATACCTCCAATACTTCTCCCATCCTTGTTTCCACCTCAAATTTAAATACTTTAAACTTAATATGTTTCTGAGGTTCCTTTACTACGATCCAAGCACCAGTGGTTTTGCTTCTCACACTAACACCAACTCCATCAAACTCAACATTACCATCAAAACCACTGTTCCAGATTTCAAAGGATGTCGTTTGCCTCAAATAAAGTCTTGGAATACTGCAAGATACATAAGTTCTGCCGACTTTAAGCGAAATCTGGACAGTATTACCTTCACAATGTGCCTACATTATTATTATTATAAAAATATCAAAACCATTACCATCAAAATATATATATAACCAAAGATGAGGGAGGGAGGGGAACATATATAACTTAACAAACCTGGAACCAATTTTCAATCGAAGGAATCCTCAAAGCACTGCAATTTCTTATCTCAACAGATGTGAGACTCTCCAATCCTGGAAGCTCAACCAAACTTTTGCAATTGGGAATATACAACTTTTCCAGACTTTCCAAGTTTGCTATTTTTTCCAATGACACACAATTTTGTGCAGAGAGTTTCCACAAACTAAGAGGAAGTTGTAGCAATGCTCTTAGATTTTGCCAATCATCCAAAGAGAGACTAAACAAATTAGAAAGATGAGAAAGGTTGAAGGGTAAGCTTTGAAGATGACTGCAACTTCTCCCAGATAAATTTAAAATTTGCAAAGAGGCCAAACTTCCAAGAGAGATTTGTTTGCATTCATGCATAGCATTGCGCTGTCCTATAGCAAGTGATGTTAAGTATTTAAGACTCTCTAAGCCTGAAAACTCAACCAAACTTTTGCACTCCACAATACTCATCTGCTGAAGACTTCTCAAGTTTGATATATCTGGTATTTTTTCTAATGACTCACAATTTATTACCTCAAAATTTATCAAACTAGGTGGAAGTTTTAAAAGTGCTCTAAGATTTTGCAAATCCTTGAGGAAGAGCCATTCCAAATTGGAGAGATGAGAAAGGTCCAACAATGAGCTTTCAAGATGCCGAATTCCTTCTAACATTAGATGTGTCAATGAAGTCAAACTCCAAAGAGCAATTGGAAAATTTATAACTACTTGCTGCAATTTGTTGAAACTCACTCTCAGTCTGTCCAATGAGCATAAATTCGCAGCTGAAGATGGTAAAAAATCAACAGCTACTGAACCCACAAGCTTTCCCACCTGCAGGTCCTTCAGGTTTCTCAAACATCCCAAAGAAAAGGGTAAATGTGAGATACCAGTCTCCTCAGCTTCTAATCCTCTTAGTTGCTCTAATTTTCCAATGTCAATTGGAAGCTCCCTCAGATTCTTGCAACCATATAAAAATAACTCCTCAAGAGATTTTAACTTGCAAATGCTACTTGGAAGCACCTTCAATTTCTTGCATTTACTCAAATTTAACATAACAAGCTTCTCCAAACTTCCAATTGATGGGTGCACATTCGCCAAATTTGAACAAGCTTCGAATGATATTTTCTGAAGACTCTGCGCCCCAGTAAAGTCTGGTGCACTCTTAAGTTGTTCACAACCATCAAGCTTTAACATCCTCAAATGTACAAAATGCTGTTAAAATAAAATAGGAGGTTTTAATGCATTTCTATTTTTTAGTCAAAGGTCGTAATTAGCAAATATGCAAATTTAAAAGAAGTTATCATTACACATCCTAACCTGCATATTTGGTTGAAATTCTTCGATATTGCTCTTGCTCAAGTCTAACTCAACAAGTCTTGCACAACGAAAATCCGATTGAGTGTGACTCAAATGACAATTAGGCAACCTAAGAAGTCTAAGCTCATTGGAAAAATATTTAAAAGATCCTCTAACACTACACCAAAAGATTATTTAGAGGCGGTTATTTGTTATTTAGAGGCGGTTCAAAACCGCACTAAACTATTTAGAGCGGTTCTCAACCGTGTCTAAATAGCGTGTCGCGAAGGATTTAGAGGCGGTTTTAGACAAGTGTGGGAATTATTGACTAGCATTGCATTTAGCGACAGTTTTGAAACCGCCTCTAAATATAGGGTAGTTTACTTTGCTTTTAGCGGCGATTTCAAAACCGCCTCTAAATAGAGTAGTTTATTTTGCTTTAGTGACAATTCTATAACCGCCACTAAATATAGCTATTAGTTTATTCCTTTAAATTTTAGTGACAGTTATTAAGTGTCGCTAATTTTTTTTTTTTTTTTTTAGTGACGGTTATTAAGTATCGCTAAATAATTTATAATTACATTATTATATTTTTATAATTATCATTTAATTATATTTATTAAAAAATCTTTATATTAAAATGCATATTGCAATCACAAATAAATTCTATGTACACATTTAATTGGGAAGAAAGTACTAAACACTAATATTTGACAAACTCTAGCAACAAGAAGTGGTGAGTCCATCAATTCCTCTCATCTTAACATTCAAACAGAAGTGAAAAAAAAAAACATATTAAACACCAACATTTGACAAACTCCATCAACAGCGACAGCAAGTGTTGGGTTGAATCCATCAACAGAAACAACAAGTGATCCTTCACAAACTCCTAGAAGATAACATCAATATAATAAAAAAAAACCAAAAAGAAACTCAACACTGTCAGTAAATATTTGAAATATCAGACTTACCTACTTTGAAATCAACAAGCACATAAATTATCAAGGACAACTCAAAATTGCTCTAAAACACGAATAGAAACAAGTTGCTACATGGCAAGTTATATGTCTTTCTACTCTAAGATCCAATAACCTAAAATAATGAGATAAATCTTGCTGACAGAAATAATGTGTAAATGTGTAATGCAAATGTTAATGTTCAAAATGGAAGAGGATAGGAGAAAGTGTGGAGTGAGAGGATAATAAATTAATGTAAGAAAACTAAATAAAAACCAGCACATGGTCTGCTGATGTACAAGGAAAATAATACAAATATCTAGAAAGTATTTCCAGAAGAAAAGTCATAAAGCAGATTCTCAAATGCTCAAAAACCAGCAAATGGTCTGAATCACTTATATACCCTTGCAATCAAACTCCAGGCACAATCTAATATAATTCTTCAAGTATTTAGATAATAGATTTCTTAACTCTAAGAAGGGATCACATTTCCCTAACAGGAATGATTGTATAATTATACCAAGTGTAGCTAGAGTTTTGCATGCAGCAGATATAGCACCCTTAATTCTAAACTATTCAATTTGGTTTTACAAATGTAATGTTGTAAGCTGGCTGGTTGAATATTGAAATGTTTAATTTGTCAATGAGTGATATACAACTCCAAAATTTACTCTTTTCTTTATTTTTAGTAATGCTCTTCCACCTATACAACTCCAAGTGAGGTGTGACATACCATTTGCTTAGATGTGATACATATGTGACACAGAGCCACTAAAGCCAAAACACAAACTGGAAAATAAAAAGATACCTGAATTTCAATGACAAAGGCTCGTGATCCATCTAAAACTACAGCAACAGCACGCCCTGCTAAAACATCAGAATCTGAATGCTGTTCACTTAGAAACATTTCACTAGGGCTTGCAACAGCTTGAAAACCTGATTTTGACTTTTGAAATATACCAAGCTGACAGAAAAGAGAAGTTATGTCATCAGATTACCCATACATTCAACACAAAAACATGTCTGCACACAATTAAAGAAAATCACTTCAGTAACTCATTGAGGATGGCCAACCACCCATTCTAGTTCCTTCTATTTAATATTTGTTTGTTTTCATCTTTCAGTTGGATCATNTTGACGTGAACTACCCAAACATCCATTGTCTGTTGTTCCATCATCAATTTCTTCCAAGTCTCTTGTGGATGGAAAGAAACGCACTTCTCCATCTTCGTTTCTATGTATTTCAAATAAACAAAGCTGCACCTTCTCCATCTGCAGAAGATACAAATGAGCATACACCTCCAATACTTCTCCAATCCTTGTTCCAACCTCAAATTCAATTTGATCAAACCATTCAATATATTTCGGAGGTTCCTTTATGATCCAAGCACCAGTACGTGGTTTTGCTTCTCACACTAACACCAGCTCCATCAAACTTCTCATTATCATTAAAATCCCTATTCTTCCTGATTTCAAAGGATGACGTACGCCTCAAATAAAGTCTTGGAATACTGCAAGATACACCATATCTGCTGACTTGAAGTGAAATCTGGACAATATTACCTTCACAACGTGCCTACATTATTATTATTATAAAAATATCAGAACCATTACCATCAAAAAATATATATATATATATATGTAACCAAATCAGAGAAACAAAGATGAGGGAGGGAGGGGAACATATATAACTTAACAAACCTGGAACCAATTTTCAATCGAAGGAATCCTCAACGCACCGCAATTTCTTATCTCAACAAATCCAAGATTCTCCAATCCTGGAAGCTCAACCAAACTTTTACAATTGGGAATATACAACCTTTTCAGACTTTCCAAGTTTGCTATTTTTTCCAATGACACACAATTTTGTACATAGAGTGTCCGCAAACTAAGAGGAAGTTGTAGCAATGCTCTTAGATTTTGCCAATCATCCAAAGAGAGACTCATCAAATTAGAAAGATGAGAAAGGTTGAAAGGTAAGCTTTGAAGATGACACCAACATCTCCCAGATAAATCTAAAAAAGTCAGAGAGGTCAAACTTCCAAGAGAGATTTGTAAGCATTCATGCATAGCATTGCGCTGTCCTATCGCAGGTGATGTTATGTATTTAGTACTCTCTAAGCCCGAAAACTCAACAAAACTTTTGCACTCCACAATTCTCAACTCGAAAAGACTTCTCAAGTTTGATATATTTGGTATTTTTTCTAATGACTCACAATTTATTACCTTAAACTTTATCAAACAAGGTGGAAGTTTTAAAAGTGCTCTAAGATTTTGCAAATCCTTAAGGTAGAGCCCTTTCAAATTGGAGAGAAGAGAAAGGTCCAACAATGGGCTTTCAAGATGCCGAATTCCTACTAACCCTAAATATGTCAATGAGGTCAAACTCCAAAGAGCAATTGGAAAATTTATAACTACTTGCTGCAATTCGTTGAAAATCACTCCCAGTCTGTCCAATGAGCATAAATTCGCAACTGAAGATGGTAAAAAATCAACAGCTACTGAACCCACAAGCTTTCCCACCTCCAGGTCCTTCAGGTTTCTCAAACATCCCAAAGAAAAGGGTAAATGTGAGATACCAGTCTCCTGAGCTTCTAATGTTCTTAGTTGCTCTAATTTTCCAATGTCAATTGGAAGCTCCCTCAGATTCTTGCAACCATATAAAAATAACTCCTCAAGAGATTTTAACTTGCAAATGCTACTTGGAAGCACCTTCAATTTCTTGCATTCCCTCAAATTTAACATAACAAGCTTCTCCAAACTTCCAATTGATGGGTGCACATTCGCCAAATTTGAACAAGCTTCAAATGATATTTTCTGAAGACTTTGTGCCCCAGTAAAGTCTGGTGTACTCTTAAGTTGTTCACAACCATCGAGCTTTAACATCCTCAAACGTACAAAATGCTGTTGAAATAAAATAGAGAGGTTTTAATGCATTTATATTTTTTAATAAAAGCTCTTAATTAGCAAATATGCAATGTTAAAAGAAGCTATCATTACACATCCTAACCTGCATATTGGGTTGAAATTCTTCGATATTGCTCTCGCTCAAGTCTAACTCAACAAGTCTCGGACAATGAAAATCCGATTGAATGCGACTCAAATGACAATTACGTAACCTAAAAAGTCTAAGCTCATTGGAGAAATATTTAAAAGATCCTCTAAGAACCACACCATCTAATATGAGTATTCGTAAATTTACCATCCTTGTGAATACTTCCGTACTCAAAACCACATTCTTTAACATATTAGAATTTACAATCATCCCTTCAATTGTTTGTGTGCCCTATAAAATGTTCGACGATGTAACAATATGTTAGATACTCAAAAATCTTTCATATTTTTAATAAAACTAAGTATTAAAAGTAAATGAACTAGATTAATAACTCAAGTACAAAGGGAATGTTTTACCTTGTTGCCTTGTAGAACATCAAAAACAACATTTGGGTCCACCAATCTACTTCGTTTGCCAGGATTTCTTGGAGATTCCTTTCGAACAATTTCTCTTCCCATATCCCGTACTAAATCATGGATCTCAAGCTTTTGAAATATATCTATTGTTATCAAACATCTTTCTATCAAACATCGGATTCCACTTTCAACATGAAAACCACAAGCTTTCAATATCATAGTAGTTTCTTTTTTGCCCTGCCCAGCAAAAAAACAAGCAATATCAAGAAAGATGTTTTTAGTATCATCATCAAGTGCATCACAACTTATTTCAAGAATTGTTTGAATATCGTCATGAGGATTCCTTCTTAATTTCTCAGTATCTTCGATCCACTCTTGCACCGATCTTCCACGTAAATGAGAACCTATAATGGTAAGTGCTAATGGAAGTCCCCCAGTATAACTTGCTATCTTTTTGGATAGTTCAGTATACTCCTCTAATGCTTTAGGAACACCAAAAGCATGCCAACTTAAGAGTTGCAAAGAATCATCAATGCTTAATGTTTTAACCATGTATTTCTCTTTTGTTGCAAGGCCACTCAACAATTGAACATCTCTAGTTGTTATTATAACAACACTGCCCCGACCAAACCAATTCCGTTGTCCTGCTAATGATTCTAATTGACGTATGTGGTCTATGTCATCAAGAACAATATGAACCTTTTTGAATTGCAGCCTTGTTTTGATCAAACTTATTCCTTCATCAACATTATCAATTTCAAAATTCTTTGTCTTGAGTGTTTTGCGAAGAAGTTTCTCTTGTAAACCAACTAGACCATTGTGTCCCTTATTAGAAACTTCTTGTCTAATATTTGCAACAAAGCAACTACCTTCAAACCCTTGAAAACTCATGATCAAGTGATTATATATGGCTTTAGCAAGGGTTGATTTCCCTACTCCACCCATTCCAAAAATTCCAATCATCCGAACATCATCATTTGTTTGCATTTGTAATAAATCAAGTACACCTTTAACATGAGAATCAATTCCAACAGGATGCGTTGCAACATTCATTGGCATAAAATTCAACACCCGTAGCACTTCTTCAGTAATCACCTCAATGAACTTTGACTCATACCTAATCAGATTTAAATTTATTGCATAAAATGATCTTAGAATTGTGTGATTATTGATTTTTTATATATAAAAAAAGGAATGCGAAAAACTAAAAATTAAGAAACGAAGTTGAAAACACGACAGCAGACATTAAAACATTATGCTACCAATTAAATAGTAGGCTACGACCATTTAATAATAATTCCATCTCAACTAAGTGTTACACTCACGGTCTTCACGGATCTTAATATATCAGTGAGACAGGTAAGATAGTTGCTTGTTACTTAGGATAGAAATCGTAATATTTATTACATAAAATTTAATACCAATTTGACATAAGTAAACTGTCACTACTACAAAAACAACAAAAAATCGACGTTAAAAGTGAAATAAAATTTTGAAAATCATATAACTTAGGATAAAAGGATTGTTACTAATGATAAATATTGTAATACTCATAAATGAAATTGTGATATTTACAAAGTGTAATTCTAATTTAATATTGTAATACTTACATGTGAAATGGTACTTATGAAAGAAATTGTAATATTTATTGTAGAAATTTAATACCAATTTGAATTAAAAATAATTGGTTACATATGATAAATACTGTAATGTTTATATATGAAATTGTGATACTATTTAAGGTAAAATTGATTGTTACTAATAATAAATATTGTAATATTTATAACTGAAATTGTGAAACTTATAAGAAAAAGCGCAATAATTCTAAGGAAAACTATTATATTTTGATGTAAATGTATTAATTTTTTCATCAAAAGTATTATATTATATTTTCATTATAAATAATATTTGCAAGTGTTTGTTACTTATAAATGAAAATGTGATACTTTTCAAAGAAAATGTAATACTTTTAGGGTGTGTTTGGTAACCTGTAAAATGACTTCCGGAAAATGTTTTCAGAGTTTTCTGTGTTTGGGAACACCTGGAAAATGTGGTCAACGGAAAATGTTTTCCGTTGACCAAGTAAAATCAGTTCATTTTTCTGGAAAATGACTTACGGAATTTTTTTCCGTAAGTCATTTTACGGAATCGCCAGAATAGTTGTTTAGCATATTTTCGACCAAAACCAAGTCATATCACCCATGACCATGGACCAAGGAGGTGGGGAAACCGCCGAAAACCTCTACTACATTTATTTATTATTATTATTATTATTTTTTATTTTTTAATAAATTCTATTCTTTTTATTAAATACCATTATTTTAATAACTATTATAATTTTTTATATTTTAAATAAAATAATTACAACGTTTAAGTATACAATTCTATCCATTTTCCAGAAAATGAACCAAACACACAAAGACAGTTTTCCATAATACATCCAAACACTGGAAATGAAACTGTTTTCCCGAAAATGACTCATTTTCCTGAAAATATTTTCCAGAAGTCATTTTCCTGCTTTCCAAACAGACCCTTACATTAAATATAAAAGTAATACATTTTCCTTCAAAAGTATTACATTTCCATATATAAATAATAAACATTTTATTTCTGATTTAATATTACATTTGCTAGTATAAGTATTATATTTTATTTAAACCCCACTTATCTCACGAATCTTCACAAATTTTTGTCTAATATGTTTTATTGGATAATTTGAAACTTTGAACCATGACCTTCTACATGAGGTTAATTTTTATACTAAATTATTTTCTTCAGTTTCAACGTTCAACTAAACGCTGGATTAAGGGTGTGTTTGGTAACCCGAAAAATGAAATGATTTCTGGAAATCATTTTCGGGTTTTTTGTGTTTGGCAACATCCAAAAAATGTGGTCAACGAAAAATGAGCTCATTTTTTGGGAAAATGACTTCGTGCGACGTTTTTTTTTTTTTTTGTAAAAAAAAAATAAAAAAATTCTAATAAATATTATTAGTTTATATATTTTTATATTTTAAATAAAATAATAAAAATATATAATTATACATTTCTAAATATTTTCTACTCATTTTCCGGAAAATGAACCAAACACACACAGACAGTTTTCCAGAGTACATCTAAACGCCGAAAATGAACTTATTTTCCGGATAGAAAAACCGAAAAATGACTCATTTTCCAAAAAATATTTTCCAGAAATAATTTTCCTGCTTTCCAAACCCACCCTAAAAATAAGACTACCCGCTTATGCTTGTATGTTATATGTGATTCAAGATGTGAGTATGATGCATGCATACTTGTAGGCAAAAAGTGAAAGAAATTTCCAATCTTTAAAATATTGAACTGCCAATAAAGATTAGCTAGATCATATCCATGAATACAAAATAAAATTCAACATAAAATTTGATTTGTAAATACAGATCTATGTTAAGAACCTAGTAAATTATATTTTGCAGACAAAATTTACTAAGATATTTTTTTAAATATTTTCTATTAATTAAATGTCGTTACCAACAAGTATAATCAATCAAAAATTAATACTACGTATAAAAATTAATTAAAAAGTGTGAATATGTGCAGTCTAACTATCAGCTTAAGCTTTTAGTTGAGATGGAGTACATGCTTTAATTTGGTATCAGAGCCATGCAAAAGATTATGGATGGGTACGAATCTCCGCGTCACCCTCAAAAGAGACTTCCACGTGTTGCGCTCGGAAATCCACCGCACACGTTGAGGGGGCGTGTGAATATGTGCAGTCTAACTATCAGCTTAGGCTTTTAGTTGAGATGGAGCACATGCTTTAATTGCGAATTCATCAGAATTGATGAATTCTTGATTTTGGAGATGATCGGCAAGCTGAGCCAGCGTCACTGTGTCGGCGGAGACGGTTAACGCACTGGCCATGGAGCGGTATTCCGGTCGTTGGCCTCGCAGCGCGTAAAGCACCTGTTCATCGGAGGAAAGCGGGCGGCCGGCGAGCGACAGAGACTCCACGATCATTTGGGCCCTGCCTAAATACTCTGCCGGAGAAAGATTGCCTTGGCGCAATGTCTGAAACTGGCCGAGCAGGCTCAGACAGCGAGATCGCGACGACGAGGCCAGAGCCGCTGAGATCGCATCCCACACCTCCCGGGCGGTGTCCCTGCCGACGGCGAGGTACATTACCTCGTCGGTGAGCGACGAGATCAGGAGCGACAGCACCGATTGGTCTTGTTGGATCCATGGTGCGTAGGTTGGATTCGGGATGGGCGGCGACGCCGGCTGCGTGGTCGGAGCGGTGAGAGTCGCCGGCGGACATGGAGTCGAGCCATCAAGGAAGCCGAGAAGCCCCTGTCCGCGAAGGAATGGTACCAACTGGGTGCGCCAGTGGAGATAGTTTCTGGTTGTCAATTTAACCGACACGTAATGGTGTGCGGCAGTTAGGGAAGGTGGTGGAACCGTCGGTTGGGCGGTGGCAACTGTGATAGCTCCGTCAGTTGGGGTGGCAGCCATGGGGAAGAAGAGAAGACGGAGGGCTGAAGAAGGAAGAAGATCGGTGATCGGAGAAGTAGGCCGGAAAACCGATTAGTGATCGGGAATAGGAGAACAAATATCGGTCACCTATCGCAATTGATACCAGATTAACAAAGTGATTTGAAATTTCTCAATCGATCACAAGTGAGAGAGGGTCCATATATTACAAACTAATGAGAACTCTCCTATTCTATAGGCTAGAGCATTAGACTAAGTTACAACCACTCAAAACTAATAATATAAAGTTACAAATAATATAGTAATAATAGTAACGAAATATAACATGGTTCACAAAAAGCACAGTTAATTAGAAGATGCAGGCAGATTCTTCTCGTTCAATTATTTTAAAATTTTTCTTTAAAAAATTCACACAAATATGGATTTACTATATGAGTAAATCTGTCAGGCAAATATCCAAAATCAAAGGAAATAGAAAAGAGTTAGGATTACCCATTTGGCATGGTTTGCAAATCCCATCCGGACAAGTTAGCAGCTGCAGTGAGTGTATCTTTCCACTCATTAACTTTCTGATCTCCAAATCGTTGTTTGTGTAGAGTCAATGCTTCACCAAACGTGCTTGTATGTTTACGAACCTCGGAAGGATCAACATAGTAAAATATGGGATAAACAATCTGATTCAACTTTTGTTTACACTCTATGATCTTCACAAGCTCATCTAGACACCATCTAGATCCGGCATAGTCTTTGGAGAATACGATGATGGATATCCTCGACTCCTCTATGGCCCTAGATAGCTCAACAGAAATATCCTCGCCTCTCCGGAGCGATTCATCATCCCGAAAGATGTTAACTCCAGCTCGCCTCAAATCTGCATAGAGATGATCAGAAAAGGATCCTCGTGTCTCACCCCTAAAACTCAAGAAAACATCATAGGTAATGCGTGCATCCGATGAAGAAGAAGATGATGATGCCATACTTGAAATTGATTATACTATATATCTGGATTTTCTAGCAGCTTGTCTTACCAGCTATTATCTAAAAGATTTTAGTTGAGAGACAAGCAGACAATGAAGAGGAAGGCAGATAGATTAATTGGCTAGTATCTAAAGATTTAATTTAAAGTGCCAAGCACCTTGTGCTCAATTGGCATGTAGTGGCCACCCTTAGATGGGAGGTCATGAGTTCGAGTCTCAGTGGTGGAGATCTCGAAATTGACTCTTTGTGCTTCAACAGGTTGAGAAAAGTATAGATGAACAGATACTACAATGTAATAGGGTCAGTTGTATTGCTGATTGTAGAAATAGCTGATAGCTGTTTGGTATAATTTCTTTTTCCAAAAAGCTAATTGAAAAGGCTGCTTTGAGTAGCCTTTTGAATTTTTGCATTTTGGAATTACAAAAAACTTATTAACCAAACAACTAATAGTGGTCAAATAAGCTAAAATTGACTGATAGGTTGATTATTTACCAAACAGGGCCATGAATAGTGAAATTCGGAGGAACAAACTTATAAAATTATAACTAACTTTTTGAAGAAAAAAAAAGTTAAAAAGTATAAATATTATTTTCTGATATTAGTTTCCCAGTAGGAGTACTAGCCAAAAATTCAAGGATTTACGTGATATGTTATGATAATGATGCGTCCTTTTCATACTTTATCTCCTGCATCAATATAATATAGGGAGGGTTTCAGTGAAAGCATATTACATATATTTTGGTAAAATGTGTGGATTAATTTTTTTAGCAGTACTGACTCTGTTACAATGTAGTATATGCTCATATATGTGGATTAATTTTCTATTTATATAAATAAATTAATAGTTGAGAGTTGTTAAAAATAAAAGAAAAATAAATAATATTAATTTATAAACTTGAAAGTTTTTTTTTTTTTTTCGTGCTACTTGACCAAATACAAAAAGACATTTTTTCATAATGCAACCAAACACTGGAAATGAAACCATTTTCCAGAAAATGACTCATTTTTTTAGAAAATATTTTTCAAAAGTCATTTTTCTGCATTCCAAACACACCCTTAATTTGAGATAATATTATGATTGGTATGATAAAAAGTTAATTAATTTATATATATTTTTTATTTCAAGATAACGGTATAATTTATATTTAATAGCTCCATGATAAACAATACAATAATTAACATTATCTCCTCCAAGTCTTCAACTAATCCACCGTCCACACAACAATTTTCAACATCAAATTAATTAAACAAATGCAGTGAGGAAGAAAATTCTGCCCGACCTTCCGGCACAACAATCCAATAGAAGCTAGGGGTTAGAACTTGGAAGTGGGAGATGATTAATGGAATCCCAGCGGCAATAGACAATAGATGAAGCTGGTAGCTAGGTATTGAAGGAGATGAAACCACCTTGTACAACTCCACCTTAGTTTCTTCCTTGTCTTTCAGCACACTGAATGACGACTCGTACTTCTTATATGCGGTCGTACAGATCTAACTTGAAGCTTTTTGGTCCAAGTCTTGTATGTTCTCCCTTTAGTTTAACCTCAGCTCCATCCAAATGGTATAAAATCTGTTTTGAACATCATCACTAACACTAATTTAATTTTAAGCATAAAAATAAGAAATATATATATATATATAGGATCAAATAAAAATGTTTTTTATCATGTAATAACACCGACCTCTATTTAATTTATGGGGTTCATGAAGATGGATGGAAAGCCTTGTTTGTTTCTATGTATTTCAAACACACATCAATATCTGTGTGGACAATAATTTGCCCCTACCATAATATAAACATGCACACCAAATTAAATCAGTACAACATAGAACATATATACATAACTAACCTTGAACCACTTTTCAATATAATTGATCGAATTGAAGGAATCCTCAAAGTAGCTGTACCTACTAATGTTCATCTTCCTTAGCTTCTTCATCCCAACAAAAACACTTTAGTATAAACTCCCAAAGAATGCTGCTGCTGCTGCTGTAACATCTTCTCCTGCTCCAACCATTCTGCTCTTCTTCTATCATTAATCTATTTTCATTTTGACGTCCACTACCCAAACATCCATTGTCTGTTGTTCCATCATCAATTTCTTCCAAATCTCTTGTGGATGGAAAGAAACGCACTTCTCCATCTTCGTTTCTATGTATTTCAAATAAACAAAGCAGCACCTTCTCCATCTGCCGAAGATACAAATGAGCATACACCTCCAATACTTCTCCAATCCTTGTTCCCACCTCAAATTCAATTTTTTCAAACTCATTAATATTAATATGTTTCGGAGGTTCCTTTACGATCCAAGCACCAGTGGTTTTGCTTCTCACACTAACACCAACTCCATCAAACTCAACATTACCATCAAAACTCCTATTGAAGATTTCAAAGGATGACGTATGCCTCAAATAAAGTCTTGGAATACTGCAACATACATAATATTGTCCGATGACCTCGAGCGAAATCTGGACAGTATTACCTTCACAATGTGCCTACATTATTATTATTATTATTATTATTATAAAAATATCAAAAAATCATTACCATCAATATATATATATATATATATATATATATATATATATATATATATAACCAAATCAGACAAACAAAGATGACGGAGGGAGGGAACATATATAACTTAACAAACCTGGAACCAATTTTCAATCGAAGGAATCCTCAACGCACCGCAATTTCTTATCTCAACAAATCCAAGATTCTCCAATCCTGGAAGCTCAACCAAACTTTTACAATTGGGAATATACAACCTTTCCAGACTTTCCAAGTTTGCTATTTTTTCCAATGACACACAATTTCTTACAGAGAGTCTCAACAAACTAAGAGGAAGTTGTAGCAATGCTCTTAGATTTTGCCATTCATCCAAATAGAGACTATACAAATTAGAAAGATGAGAAAGGTTGAAGGGTAAGCTTTGAAGATGACAGCAACTTCTCCCAGATAAATCTAAAAAAGTCAAAGAGGTCAAACTTCCAAGAGAGATTTGTAAGCATTCATGCATAGCATTGCGCTGTCTTATCGCAGGTGATGTTAAGTATTTAAGACTCTCTAAGCCTGAAAACTCAATCAAACTTTTGCACTCCACAATATTCAACACTTCAAGACTTCTCAAGTTTGATATATCTGGTATTTTTTCTAATGACACACATTCTATTACATAGAGATCCCTCAAACTAGGTGGAAGTTTTAAAAGTGCTCTAAGATTTTGCAAATCCTTGAGGTAGAGCCCTTTCAAATTGGAGAGATGAGAAAGGTCGTCCAACAATGGGCTTTCAAGATGCCGAATTCCTTCTAATCTTAAATATGTCAATGAGGTCAAACTCCAAAGAGCAATTGGAAAACTTATAACTACTTGCTGCAATTTGTTGAAAATCACTCTCAGACTGTCCAATGAGCATAAATTCGCAGCTGAAGATGGTAAAAAATCAACAGCTACTGAACCCACAAGCTTTCCCAGCTCCAGGTGCTTTAGGTTTCTCAAACATCCCAAAGAAAAGGGTAAATGTGAGATACCAGTCTCTTGAGCTTTTAATTTTCTTAGTTGCTCTAATTTTCCAATGTCAATTGGAAGCTCCCTCAGATTCTTGCAACCATCTAAAAATAACTCCTCAAGAGATTTTAACTTACAAATGCTACTTGGAAGCACCTTCAATTTATTGCATTTACTCAAATTTAACATAACAAGCTTCTCCAAACTTCCAATTGATGGGTGCACATTCGCCAAATTTGAACAAGCTTCGAATGATATTTTCTGAAGACTTTGTGCCCCAGTAAAGTCTGGTGCACTTTTAAGTTGTTCACAACCATCCAGCTTTAACATCCTCAAATGTACAAAATGCTGTTAAAATAAAATAGAGAGGTTTTAATGCATTTCTATTTTTTAGTCAAAGGTCGTAATTAGCAAATATGCAAATTTAAAAGAAGTTATCATTACACATCCTAACCTGCATATTTGGTTGAAATTCTTCGATATTGCTCTTGCTCAAGTCTAACTCAACAAGTCTTGCACAACGAAAATCCGATTGAGTGTGACTCAAATGACAATTAGGCAACCTAAGAAGTCTAAGCTCATTGGAAAAATATTTAAAAGATCCTCTAAGAACCACACCATCTAATACGAGTATTCGCAAATTTACCATCTTTGTAAATACTTCCGTACTCAGAACCACATTCTTTAACATATTAGAATTTACAATCATCCCTTCAATTGCTTCTGTGCCCTAAAAAATGTTCGACGATGTAAATATATGTTAGATACTCTAAAATCTTTCATATTTTTAATAAAACTAAGTATTACATGCAAATGAACTAGAATAATAACTCAAATACAAAGGAAATGTTTTACCTTGTTATCTTGTAGAACATCAAAAATATCAATTGGGTCCACCAATCTGCTTCGTTTGCCAGGATTTCTTGGAGATTCTTTTCGAACAATTTCTCTTCCCATACCCTGCACTAAATCATGCATCTCAAGCCTTTTAAATTCTTCATGTCCCCGGCCATCTATTGTTAACAAACATCTTTCTATCAAATTTCTTATTCCACTTTCAACATGAAAACCACAAGCTTCCAATATCATAGCAGTGTTTTTTTTGTTATGTCCAACAAAAAAACAAGCAATATCAAGAAAGATGTTTTTAGTATCACCATCAAGTGCATCATAGCTTATTTCAAGAATTGTTTGAATATCGTCATGAGGATTCTTTCTTAATTTCTCAACATCTTCGATCCACTCTTGCACTGATCTTCCACGCAAATGAGAACCTATGATGGTAAGTGCTAATGGAAGTCCCCCAGTATAACTTGCTATCATTTTAGATAGTTCGGTATACTTCTCTAATGCTATAGGAACACCAAAAGCATGCCAACTTAATAGTTGTAAAGAATCATCAATGCTTAATGTTTTAACCTTGTACTTCTCTTGTGTTCCAAGCTCACTCAACAAGTGAAAATCTCTAGTTGTTATTATAATTGTACTACCTGAACCAAACCAATTTCGTTGACCTGCTAATGATTCTAATTGACTTAAGTGGTCTATGTCATCAAGAACAATAAGAACCCTTTTGGATTGAAGCCTTGCTTTGATCAAACTTATTCCTTCATCAACATTATCAATTTCAAAATTCTTTGTCTTGAGTGTTTTGTGAAGAAGTTTCTCTTGTAAACCAACTAGACCATTGTTTCCCTTATTAGAAACTTCTTGTCTAATATTTGCAATAAAGCAACTACCTTCAAACCCTTGAAAACTCATGATCAAGTGATTATATATGGCTTTAGCAAGGGTTGATTTTCCAATACCACCCATGCCAACAATTCCCATCATCCGAACACTATCGTTTGTTTGCATTTGTAATAAATGAAGTACATCTCCGATAAGAGAATCAATTCCAATGGGATGCTTTGCAACATTCATGGGCATAAAATTCAACACCCGCAACACTTCTTCAGTAATCACCTCAATGAACTTTGACTCATACCTATCAGATTTAAATTCATTGCATTAATCTGTCTATATATTGATTTAAAAAAAAAAAAAAAAATAAGAGGCAAAAAACACAATTAAGAAACCAAATTGAAAAACACGACAGCAGACATAATTAAAACACTATTCTACCAATTAAATTGTAGACTACGACCAATTAATAATCCATGGCAATAATAATTTAAAATGTGCTATTTCTTGACTAAAAGGTTAAGCTGATAGTTGAATTAGCAACAAGTGGATCATAATTTATTTTTATTGCTGGATAATATGGTGATTTGAACTATGATCTTTTACATGGATTAAATTGGTTCTAATACTAAATTGAAGGATTTTTTCGATTTCAACTAAAAGGTTGAGCTAATAATTGAATTACATGTTTATGTTTATGTTTCTGTTTGGCAGAGCTTATTTAGGAGCTTATAACTTATTTTAAGCTACTAATAAACTATAAGCTCTGTTTGGTAATGTTCCTAAAATAAGCTAATAGCTTAAAATAAAAGCTTATTTTTTAACGCTACCGGTTCAAAATAAGCTAGTAGCTTCCTAACTTTTTTTCCATCTTTAACCTTATTATTTTAAAGAAATGACATCATTTACCCTTCCCAATTAAAACTTTTTTAGCTAAACCTTTTTGATTTTTTCTCTTCAATATGTTTGGTTGTAATTTCAATTTGACATTTGTGTTTGAACATTGATTTTTGTATGAACTAATCTTATGAATTATAAACATTTTGTTTTACTTTATATGTTTTTAAATATATGTTCTTACTTTATATTTTATTAAAATATATTGATTTCACTATTTTATATTTTAATATATAAACAAACCTATTTAAATTTAAAACTATTTAAATTGTATGAAGATGTCCATTTTAGTCTTTTTACATTTATCAGCTTATCAAAAAGCTAATTTTACCAAACACTTTTAAGCATAACAACTAGCATAACAGCTTTTTAGATTTCAGCTTCGAGTTTTTAGCTTTTCAGTTTTCAGCTTTCAACTACCTTTTCAGCTAGGTTTGCCAAACATAATCTATATGCAATGTTATATGATGCATGCTAAAAGTGTTAAAGAATTTTCCATCTTTAAAATATTGAACTATATATCAATATAGATTAGATCCATGGGTACAAAATAAAATTCAACGAAAAATTAGATTTTCAAATACAGATTATGTTAAAGAACCTAGTAAGTTATATTTTGCAGACAAAATTTACTAAGAGATTTTTAAATATTTTCTATTAATTAAATGTTGTTACCAGCAAATACAATTCGTCAATTACTATAAGTTCAAAAAATTTAATATTTTTTTTATAATCAATCAAAAATTAATTAACACTGAAAATTTGTGAGGATCGTGTGATGGTTTAGAGCAGCACTACCTAATCTTCTAGGCACTTCTCGTATTGAGAAAAATCATGAATCAACTATAAGCACAATCTCAAAGTATAGAGTTTGGGAACACTCTTACACTATAAAATTTAGATCTCACTATCACTCTATTGAAACCTAACTCTAGTATTTCTTCTAAGTGAAATTTTCTCTTCTAAATACTTCTCAACTCTCAGTACATAAGATATGAAATTGAATGTATTTCTTTCCGGCCTTATTGGCTCGAAATCTTTGTACAACCTTTTAAGAGATCTTTTATCTTTAATCCGCATAAGAATGTTATTTCTTACCTTGATACTTGTATTCTCACTTTATCTTGGTTTTTTATTCTTCCAGTTTGATCGGGATTGAAATTATATTTTTCCAATAATTTAAGACAACAAAATGAGTCAATGTGAATTAATTAAAAAGCACAGTTATTAGAAGATGCAGATTTTCCTCTTTCAATTAATTTTAAAATTTTCTTTTAAAAAATTACCATAAATATGAATTTACTATATGAGTAAGTGCATGTGTCAGGCAAATCTAAAAACATAATAAATGTGAATGAAGATTATACAATTATGCTATAAAAGTTATACTATATAATATTTTGGACAAATATACATCTACAATTATAACTTCCGTTATCTTTTCCACTATTGTTACTATGCACATGCATGCATCATATATTTTCTT
>CP025659.1:18679702-18697595 GCA_003576665.1 Ipomoea trifida | reverse complement strand
GATAATTTTTCGTGCCCAATTAAGTCCCTCTACTTTGAAATTTTAACCAATTTGGTCCTCCGTTTATTTTGCCGTTAAAATCGGGACTAAATTAGTAATTTTTCTATAGTCAATGGACTAAATTGGTAATTTTGCTATAGTCAAGGGACCAAATTAGTAATTAATTTTTTACTAAAATGGTCCATTGACTATAGCAAAATTACCAATTTGGTCATCAACTATAACAAAATTACCAATTTGGTCCCCGATTTTGACGACAAAATAAACGGAGGACCAAATTGGTTAAAATTTTCAAAATCGGTGGACTTAATTGGGCACGAAAAATTGTCGAGAACCAAATTGGTAATTTCACAATAGTCGAGAGACCATTTCCGTAATAAACTCCTTAAAAAGCAAAGTTAATTAGAAGATGCAGATTCTTCTCGTTCAATTATTTTAAGATTTTTCTTTAAAAAATTCACATAAATATGGATTTACTATATGAGTAAATCTGTCAGGCAAATATCCAAAATCAAAGGAAATCAAAAGAGTACGTTAGAATTAGACACCAAAAGCATGCCAACTTAATAGCTGCAAAGAATCATCAATGCTTAATGTTTTAACCTTGTACTTCTCTTGTGTTCCAAGCTCACTCAACAAGTGAAAATCTCTAGTTGTTATTATAATTGTACTACCTGAACCAAACCAATTTCGTTGACCTGCTAATGATTCTAATTGACTTAAGTGGTCTATGTCATCAAGAACAATAAGAACCCTTTTGGATTGAAGCCTTGCTTTGATCAAACTTATTCCTTCATCAACATTATCAATTTCAAAATTCTTTGTCTTGAGTGTTTTGTGAAGAAGTTTCTCTTGTAAACCAACTAGACCATTGTGTCCCTTATTAGAAACTTCTTGTCTAATATTTGCAATAAAGCAACTACCTTCAAACCCTTGAAAACTCATGATCAAGTGATTATATATGGCTTTAGCAAGGGTTGATTTTCCAATACCACCCATGCCAACAATTCCCATCATCCGAACACTATCATTTATTTGCATTTGTAATAAATGAAGTACATCTCCAACAAGAGAATCAATTCCAACGGGATGCTTTGCAACATTCATGGGCATAAAATTCAATACCCGCAGCACTTCTTCAGTAATCACCTCAATGAACTTTGACTCATACCTAATTGGATTTAAATTTATTGCATTAATCTGTCTATATATTGATTTAAAAAAAAAAAAAAAAAAAAAAGAAGGCAAAAAGCACAATTAAGAAACCAAATTGAAAAACACGACAGCAGACATAATTAAAACACTATTTGTACCAATTAAATTGTAGACTACGACCAATTAATAATCCATGGCAATAATAATTTAAAATGTGCTCTTTCTTGACTAAAAGGTTAAGCTGATAGTTGAATTATCAACAAGTGAATCATAATTTATTTTTATTGTTGGATAATATGGTGATTTGAACTATGATCGTTTACATGGATTAAATTGGTTCTAATATTATATTTCATCTAGACCCGACCGATCTCACGAATCTTCACAAGTTTTTGTCTAATATGTTTTATTTGATAATTTGAAATTTTGAACCATAACGTTCTACATGAGGTTAATTTTAATACCAAATTTTTTTTTTTTTCGGTTTCAACTTTCAACTAAACGCTGGATTAAAAATAAGACTACACGCTTATGCTTGTATGTTATATGTGATTCAAGATGTGAGTATGATGCATGCTAGATCCATGAATACAGATTAGCTAGATCCATGAATACAAAATAAAATTCAACATAAAATTTGATTTGTAAATACAGATCTCTGTTAAGAACCTAGTAAATTATATTTTGCAGACAAAATTTACTAAGATATTTTTTTAAATATTTTCTATTAATTAAATGTCGTTACCAACAAGTATAATCAATCATAAATTAATACTACGTATAAAAATTAATTAAAAAGCACAGTTAATTAGAAGATGCAGGCAGATTCTTCTCGTTCAATTATTTTAAAATTTTTCTTTAAAAAATTCACACAAATATGGATTTACTATATGAGTAAATCTGTCAGGCAAATATCCAAAAATAAAAGGAAATCAAAAGAGTACGTTAGAATTACCCATTTGATATGGTTTGCAAATCCCATCCGGACAAGTTAGCAGCTGCAGTGAGTGTATCTTTCCATTCATTAACTTTCTGATTCCCAAATCGTTGTTTGTGTAGAGTCAATGCTTCACCAAACGTGCTTGTATGTTTACGAACCTCGGAAAGATCAACATGGTAAAATATGGGATAAACAATCCGATTCAACTTTTCTTTACACTCCATGATCTTCACAAGCTCATCCAGACACCATCTGGATCCGGCATAGTCTTTGGAGAATACGATGATGGAGATCCTCGACTCCTCTATGGCCCTAGATAGCTCAACAGAAATATCCTCACCTCTACGGAGTGATTCATCATCTCGAAAGATGTTAACTCCAGCTCGTCTCAAACCTGCATAGAGATGATCAGAAAAGGATCCTCGCGTCTCACCCCTAAAACTCAAGAAAACATCATACGTAACGCGAGCATCCGATGAAGAAGAAGATGATGATGCCATACTTGAAATAGAGTATACTATCTATCTGGATTTTCTAGCAGCTTGTCTTACCAGCTATTAACTAAAGATTTTAATTGAGAGACAAGCAGACAATGAAGAAGAAGGCAGATAGATTAATTGGCTAGTATCTAAAGATTTAATTTAAAGAGCGTTAACGACGCGTGTAGCAGAGAAAAGATAAGATATGAATAATGAACTTCAGAGGAATTTCTAAGTAATTTAAACAAACTTTTAAAATTATAACTAACTTTTTATTTACAAAAAAAAAAAAAGTTAAAGAAGTATAAATATTATTTTCTGAAAAAAAGTTAAAGAAGTATAAATATTATTTTCTGATATTAGTTTTCAAGTAGGAGTACTAGCCAAATATTCAAGGATTCACCTGATATGTTATCATAATGTTGCGTCCTTTTCATACATTATCTCGTGCATCAATATAATATAGGGAGGATTTCAGTGAAATTAAAGCATGCATATATTTAAGTAAAATATAATGTGTGGTATTTATATAAATAAATTAATAGTTGAGAGTTGTTAAAAAATTAAAGAAAAATAAATAATATTAATTTATAAACTTAAAAGTTTTTAATAATTATAAAATTAATTTTTTTGTGAACTAAAAATTTTAATAATTGATGAATCCTAATAGGTGAGAGTGATCAATCTTAATGGGTGACAAATGATCTGACATTTCAACACAAAAACCCATCATCTACGTTCAATTATTAAATTAAAGAGCTTTGAAAACGCGTGTAGCAGATATCCAGTGAAGCCAATGATGACTTAGACATTTCAAAGTCAAGATGGGAAACTACCTCCCAATGATTGTTAAAACCGAAGGAAATTTCTTACTTTCTATTGTTGAACATATAAACATAAGGGGTGATACTTGTGTGAGACCGTCTCACGTATCTTTATTCGTGAGACGGGACGGGTCGGGTCAAAATACCTTGCAAATGTCATACTTATATGTGCAAATATCATACTTATATGCTCAAATATAACATTAATCAAGAATACAATTTTTGTTACTTATAAGAGAAAAAGTAATACATTTTTCATAATAAGTAATGTTGACCAGTGCCCCTTACTTATAAGGGAAAATATAATACTTTTGAGGAAAAAAGTAATACTTTTAAATCGAAATGTAAAAATATTGTATTTTCCCTTAAAAGTATTACATTTACCCTTATAAGTAACAACAATTTTATTCCTAATTAGTATTACATTTGAGCATATAAGTATGACATTTGTGCATATAAGTGTTACATTTGCATTGTGACCCAACCCAACCCGACCCATCTCATGGTGAGACGGTCTCACTCAAGTTTTTGCCAAACATAAATGTGCAATTCAATAGATTTTTTAATAATTGATGAATCCTAATAGGTGAGAATGATCAATCCTAGTAGGTGACAAATGATGAAACATTTCAACACAAAATCCATAATCTACGTTCAATTATTAGATTTAAATAAAAGAGCTTCGAAAACGCGTATAGCAGATATGCAGTGAAGGACAGTGATGACATAGACATTTCAAAGTCAAGATAGGAAACTACCTCCCAATGATTGTTAAAACCGAAGGAAATTTCTTACTTTATATGGTTGAGCATATAAACATAAATGTGCAATTCAATAGATTTTTAGTTAAGATAAAGCATATACTTTAATTTGGTATCCGAATTGATAGTACAAAATGCATTCATACATTCAAGTGTATCACAACATATGCAAAGTATGGAGTAAAAATGGAGAATTTAGGCTCTCAAATCCCTTCTTTATTGATTGTTCTTCAATTATCTAGAGAGAAGAAGTAGTCGAGAGAAGAGAAAGTATAATTTGCTGTGTCTTTTTTAGAGAGAGAGAGGAGGGGCCAAAAAAGTCCTCTAACTTGGAGGGTTCGGGCCTTTTTATAGGCTCATACCCGTTCTCGTATACCGACATATGTATAAAGTACTTAGGGTCGTATACCCGGGGTATATTCCCTATCACATTGTTTGTGTAGAGTCAATGCATCACCAAAAGCGCTTCTTTGTTTGTGAATCTCGGAAGAATAAACATTATATAATATGGGAAAAATAGTCTAATTCAGCTTCTCTTTACATTCCATGATCTTCACAATCTCATCTATACACCATCGGGACAACGGGATCCAACATAGTCTTTGGAGAATACAATGACGGATATCCTTGACTCCTCTATGGCCCTAGCCCCTAGACAGCTCAACAAAAATATCCTCGCATCTCCGGATTGATTCATCATCCCAAAAAGGCATTAACTCCAGCCCACCTCAAATCTGCATAGAGACGATGATCAGAAAATGATCTTCGTGTCTCACCCCTAAAACTCAAGAAAACATCATACGTCATGCGAGCATACGATGAAAATGAAGATGATGATGATGATGCCATACTCGAAATCTAAGTATACTATCTTTCTAGTAGTAGCTTGCCTTTGAAGCAATGAACTAGCAAGGCGTTTGGTAAAGTGTAATTGTAAATCTTCTACAATGTAATTCTTTGACATGAGAAATTACATTATTTGGTTTGAGGGAATTGCAATTCCACTCTTTTTGTGGAATTGAAATTCATACAGCTCCATGAAAATTCTAATTTGGCAGCAGTTGGGATAGGAAAAAATAAGAAAATAACTGAATTGTCCTGGATTATTATTATTATTATTACACGAGCATTTTAATCTTTATATCACTTCTTTTATTCCTATTTTTAATTATTATATTCATCCATACAAAACAATGTAATTTCAATTCTTACTTTTTTCTCATTTTATTATTCTTTTCCCACAAAATTACAATTCATTTATTTCTTAATTCCTTCGTTCCAACCAAACTCTATTAAAAGGTTTGAAAACGCGTGTAGCAGATCAGCAGCGATGACTTAGATATTTCAAAGTCAAGATAGGGAAATACCAAACCCAAAGGAAATTTCGTACTTTATATTACAGGCTTTAGATTTAATGATTATCAAACTCAAAGTGTATAGTAATAATTTAATTAGACATATCCCCAGGCATTATCCTAAGATACAAGTTCTCAATTTCAATGTCACTACAATAAATTAAAAATTATTTTTTTGGTGATATAACATAAAGTATCGTTATTACTAGCAAAACCAAAGTATTTGTAAAAAAAAATTATTATAATTTCAGAAAATTACACTTTTCGTTCCTAAGGTAGAGTAATTACAGAATTCGTCTAGTGTTGATCATGCTCATTTTTTTTTTTTTGATAAGATCATGCTCACTTTTCGCCCCTAAATTAGCATTAGCATTACACTTTTCGTCCCTAAGTTATACTAAAATTATAAATTTCGTCCCTAATATTTTATTAGTTAATAGACAAACAGTGCAACGTCAGTGATATTTAGGGACGAAAAGTGAGTATGACCAACACTTAAAGATGAATTCTATAATTACCTTATAATTTAGGGACAAAAATACAATTTTCCTTATAATAAACAATATAATTGTACGTCAATATGACACTACCAGTAGTGGGGCTAAACTAGTACTAACAAATTTCAACCACAAAATTATTAATCAAATTAAATGTTATGATGGAGAAGGTGGCTCGATCTTTTAGCTAGCTTAAAAATTGACAACCAACACTCAATTAATAGTTGCTTGATTCTTTAATTTTTTTCAAAAAGTAATTTTAACTTAATATCTAAATATTATTAAACAAATAATACAATAAATTTTTGAATAAAAATTAATATTAAATGACTTAAATTTAAATTTGATCTAATTATTTCATTCTTTAAAGCTAATGTCTTAGTAGTAGTAAAATTACACAAAAATTTAAAGAGATGAGAAAATTACACAAAAATTTAAAGAGATGAGCTAGGAAAACGATTGTATGTAGAAGATTGTTAAATTCAATGCACGACTTGTTTTAGAAATAAATGATTAAATGTACTTAAATGTTTATGATATTTATGTATTTAAATTTTTAATTTCAATAATTTTAATACTTGCAATGAATTTTTAAAAAAAAATTTAATTGATGTGGCATACCGTACCAAGTCAAATAATTATATGTTCCAAGACTATTCATGTGGCATGTCTACCATCAACCATATTAAGTGCTCATAATTTTTCGTTAAGCAAAATTTTTTATATCCTGAACCCGACCAATAGATATAAATATCACCATAAATTTAATTTTAAAAACTAGTATTGTTGATGCAATTAAAATGAAATTTACATTTGTTAAATTATTATATGGATATAAATTAATGAGTAACATGTATAAGCACATAAATATACAGATATAAATTAATGAGTAATATGTGGATGTTTGGTAAATGACTGATCAATCAATTTTTAACTGCTTTGACTAATTTTACTTCTCAGGCTTGGTCAATAAGTTAAAATTAGCGTTTGGTAATCAGCTAATTTTCATAAAGTTAGTTGAGCAGCTTTTCCAAATAGTTTATTGTAATAAATTTTAAAATTCAAAATTACTCCAAATAAATCTCCTCCACTATTGCCCATTAGTCAAGTGGTATAAAGTGACTCTTTCAGATGGGATGTCATAAATTCCTGTTAATATTACTCAAAAAAAAAAAAAAATCTCCTCCACTGCCTAAGCTACTAAAACAAATTCTTGAAACAACACTACAAATCTTTGTAAATAGAGGTGTTTTATTTAACAAAGTTTAATCTCATTTAGGGTGTATTTGGAAACTCGGAAAATGATTTTTGAAAAATATTTTCTAGAAAATGAGTCATTTTTCAGAAAATAGCTTCATTTTCCGTGTTTGGATGTATTTTGGAAAACTGTCTTTCGTGTGTTTGGTTCATTTTCTGAAAAATGAGTAGAATTGTGTAATTAAATATTTTAATAATTTTATTTAAACTATAACAAAATTATAATAACAAGCACTAGAACGATAGGACAAAGGGCTTAGCATTATAATGTGTTTAGCATAATAATGAAATTTTAGAAAATGTGTTTAGCATTATTGGAGGATCAATTCCATCAAATTAAAAATAAGGATTAAATTGATAGATGCAAAACAATTAAGATATTTTAATAATGATTTTTTTTTTCTTAAAAAAATAAGGAGTGAAATTTTAGAGAATATATGTAACATTACTCTAATGATATTTTTTTTCCAAGCAGTGTCAAACTCAAGGGAACCCACAAAATATTACAATTTGATCTTTGTTCATTGACTTGGTCTTATTAATAATTTCCCACTACAATGTACCAAACCAATAATTCTATTTATATAACGGGACCTCAATGGAGCCCACAAAATATTGCAATTTGATCTTTGTTGATTGACTTGGTCTTCTTAATAATTTCCCACTAGGCCACTACACCGTACCAAGCCAATAATTCTACATGCATGACGGGACCATCCACATGATATGTTATAATATTGCATCCTTTTCCAGTTTTCCTAGACCCCACCTATTTACCATCAAGGCATCAATCATGTCAAGTGCTCATGCTTTTTTTTTTTTTTTTTCCTGATATCAGTGTTACATTTGAAGTATAAAATAAAAACACATAACTCTGGAATCAAATTGAACAGACCAAACAAATACCTTGTGGTCTATTGGCACCTGGTGTTCCGATTTACACTCTCACATGGATGATGTGAGTGAATTTAAGCATGGATGATGTGAGTGAATTTAAGCCTCAGTGAAGACAACTGTTGACTCTTTGTATTTCAGTAGGGGAATACTACATTGTAACAGAGCCAGTAGTGCTAAAAAAAAAATTGAACAGACCAGCACTAAACATTATAAGCTCTGTTTGAAATTTTGGCATATCTAATTTATAAGTCAGTTTAAAACTGAAAGTTTAAAAATAGTAACAATAACTAGCTTATTTTGAAAAGCTACTTAAAGTAGCATTTCAAAATAAATTATTATTTTAAACAACTCATGTTTTATCAAACATAACTTATAAATTATTTTTAAGCTAAAATAAATTATAAACTCTAAAATAAATTCTGCCATAGTCATGTATAGTTTACTAATATAACTTAATAGTAGGAAATGTCCAAGAATTATGAATTTTAAACCGTAAGTTATTTAGGGAGAGTTTATGATAGATATAAAATATTCTAACACTCTGTCAAACTCATTGTACGAGGTCTTCTTATAGTGTGGGTTTTCTCTTCTATGTTAGATGCGTGCAATGTTTACCAATTGTTTTCAATGATTATTGATTAATTTTCCCTTTTTGACATGTCTTCGCTATAATATGCCACTCTAATAAGTTTAGTTAATTTTTCATGAGTTAATTCTACTTTTGGTTCTAGTTTTATAAGTATCATTCTATTTTTAATTTTTTTTTTCAGAACATTACCTGATTGTCCAATATTATTATGGGATGCATGATATTTTTGGTTTTCCATCAACAAATTTATTTAAATGATGTTAAATACGAGGACATTTTCATCTCTTTAATAAAAAAAGTGGGTTGACCCACTATATTTGTATTTTATTTTTATTAAAAATTCATAATTCAAGGCTAGAGTACCATGTGTTTTTAATTGCAATATGCGCTTCCGTAGTAGTGGAATGGCACATATAAATCTAGGACCATAAAACAAATTAACACTTAGAACTAAATAGACTACGCCATTTAAATAAGTTTGTTGACAGAGAACAAAAAATGTGCAATAATAATAGGACCAAAAGTGGGTGTTCTGTAAAAACAAATCAATTATTTTGTAGCTAATTTAACCAATTTTAGCTAATTAATCAAGTCAATGGGCCAAAATTAGTATTTGGTTAACTAACTTATTGCATCAACGTTTGGGGCCAAAGCGTTGCTTTTAGCAACGTTTCGTGGTAACATTTTGAAGAAAACAAATGTTTGGATCGGAGGTGAAGAAAACAACGTTGTTTCTATGTATTTCAAACACAACGATATGAGCTAACAGGTGTTTGCTTTTAATTTGAGGCTTTTTGGTCCAATTCTTGAATTGTATGTTCTCCGATCCATTTTGTTTCCATCCTCAGCTCCATCCAAATGGTAGAAAAGCTGTTTTGAACATGATCACTATATTAATTTTAAGCATAAAAATAATTTAAAATATATAATCAAATACAAATGTTTTTAATCATTTAATAACACTGGCCTCTATTTTATGGGGTTCATGAAGATGGATGGAAAGCCTTGTTTGTTTCTATGTATTTCAAACACACAACAATATCATCACCTGATCTGCAAATTAAAGAATGGAAGACTAAACCAACCAAATAATATAACACAATGATATGATATGATGATGGATATATGTGCTAATATAAGGAGGTGATGAGGTTCCATTACATGCATACCCCAAAGCCCAAAGGTATTGGAAAATTGTAGTATACGGTCGGACCCCAAGCCCAGCTGAAGCAAAATCTGGAAACTATCATCTTCAGAACCTGCGTGGCTACATTATGGAATATAATTAATGTGTACAATATATATATATAACAATTAATATATATTCTAATTATTATTTGAGTTAATCTTAACAGTGACTATTTTTGATAAAAAATGAAAGCTAAGGTACTTGTTTTGATCAAATTGAAAATCGAGAACTAAAATGAGTACTAACCTATCAATCAAAGGATCATGAGTGGTATTAACTCCTATTATTACTACCTACCTACTATACAATCACTATTATGTGGACTATACTATCAAATAATGTACATCCAGTACACAAATAATATATTTTTAGTATATTAAAAATTTAGATTGTATTCAAGGAAAGTACATTATTCATGGAATGAATGTACATTATTGAGTACTGAAAGTACATTGTTTTATATAATGTACATTCAATACACGAATAATGTACTTTTAGTATATTGAAAATGCACTTTTTGTTATAATCCATATAGTACTGTGTGGACAATAATTTCCCCTACCGTAATATAAACATGCACACCAAATTAAATCAGTAGAACATAAAACATATATACATAACTAACCTTGAACCACTTTTCAATATAATTGATCGAATTGAAGAAAACCTCAAAGTAGCTGTACGTACTAATATAATGTTCATCTTCCTTCTTCATCCCAACAAAAACACTTACGGATAAACTCCCAAAGAATGCTGCTGCTGCTGCTGTAACATCTTCTCCTGCTCCAACCATTCTGCTCTTCTTCTATCATTAATCTATTTTCATTTTGACGTCCACTACCCAAACATCCATCATCTGTTGTTCCATCATCAATTTCTTCCAAGTCTCTTGTGGATGGAAAGAAACGCACTTCTCCATCTTCGTTTCTATGTATTTCAAATAAACAAACCTGCATCTTCTCCATCTGCAGAAGATAGAAATCAGCATACACCTCCAATACTTCTCCCATCCTTGTTTCCACCTCAAATTTAAATTTTTTAAACTTATTATGTTTCGGAGGTTCCTTTACGATCCAAGCACCAGTGGTTTTGCTTCTCACACTAACACCAACTCCATCAAATTTCACTTTATCATCAAAACTCACATTCAAGATATCAAAGGATGATGTATGCCTCAAAAGTCTTGGAATACTGCAATATACACCATATCCGGTGGCTTGAAGTGAAATCTGGACAATATTACCTTCACAACGTGCCTACATTATTATTATTATTATTATAAAAATATCAGAACCATTACCATCAAAAAAATATATATATAACCAAATCAGACAGACAAAGATGAGGGAGGGAGGGGAACATATATAACTTAACAAACCTGGAACCAATTTTCAATCAAAGGAATCCTCAACGCACTGCAATTTCTTATCTCAATAAATGTGAGACTCTCCAATCTTGGAAGCTCAATCAAACTTTTGCAATTGGGAATATATAACCTTTTCAGACTTTCCAAGTTTGCTATTTTTTCCAATGACACACAATTTTCTGCAAAGAGTATCTCCAAACTAAGAGGAAGTTGTAGCAATGCTCTTAGATTTTGCCAATCATTCAAAGAGAGACTATACAAATTAGAAAGATGAGAAAGGTTGAAGGGTAAGCTTTGAAGATGACAGCAACATCTCCCAGATAAATCTAAACAAGTCAAAGAGGTCAAACTTCCAAGAGAGATTTGTAAGCATTCATGCATAGCATTGACCTGTCCTATCCCAAGTGAACTTAAGTATTTAAGACTCTCTAAGCCTGAAAACTCAATCAAACTTTTGCACTCCACAATATTCAACTCGAAAAGACTTCTCAAGTTTGATATATCTGGTATTTTTTCTAATGACTCACAATTTATTACCTCAAAACTTATCAAACTAGGTGGAAGTTTTGAAAGTGCTCTAAGATTTTGCAAATCCTTGAGGAAGAGCAATTCCAAATTGGAGAGATGAGAAAGGTCCAACAATGAGCTTTCAAGATGCCGAATTCCTTTTAACTCTAAATATGTCAATGAGGTCAAACTCCAAAGAGCAATTGGAAAATTTATAACTACTTGCTGCAATTTGTTGAAACTCACTCTCAGTCTGTCCAATGAGCATAAATTCGCAGCTGAAGATGGTAAAAAATCAACAGCTACTGAACCCACAAGCTTTCCCAGCTCCAGGTGCTTTAGGTTTCTCAAACATCCCAAAGAAAAGGGTAAATGTGAGATACCAGTCTCTTGAGCTTTTAATTTTCTTAGTTGCTCTAATTTTCCAATGTCAATTGGAAGCTCCCTCAGATTCTTGCAACCATCTAAAAATAACTCCTCAAGAGATTTTAACTTGCAAATGCTACTTGGAAGCACCTTCAATTTATTGCATTTACTCAAATTTAACATAACAAGCTTCTCCAAACTTCCAATTGATGGGTGCACATTCGCCAAATTTGAACAAGCTTCGAATGATATTTTCTGAAGACTTTGTGCCCCAGTAAAGTCTGGTGCACTTTTAAGTTGTTCACAACCATCAAGCTTTAACATCCTCAAATGTACAAAATGCTGTTAAAATAAAATAGAGAGGTTTTAATGCATTTCTATTTTTTAGTCAAAGGTCGTAATTAGCAAATATGCAAATTTAAAAGAAGTTATCATTACACATCCTAACCTGCATATTTGGTTGAAATTCTTCGATATTGCTCTTGCTCAAGTCTAACTCAACAAGTCTTGCACAAGGAAAATTCGATTGAGTGTGACTCAAATGACAATTAGGCAACCTAAGAAGTCTAAGCTCATTGGAAAAATATTTAAAAGATCCTCTAAGAACCACACCATCTAATACGAGTATTCGCAAATTTACCATCTTTGTAAATACTTCCGTACTCAGAACCACATTCTTTAACATATTAGAATTTACAATCATCCCTTCAATTGCTTCTGTGCCCTAAAAAATGTTCGACGATGTAAATATATGTTAGATACTCTAAAATCTTTCATATTTTTAATAAAACTAAGTATTACATGCAAATGAACTAGAATAATAACTCAAATACAAAGGAAATGTTTTACCTTGTTATCTTGTAGAACATCAAAAATATCAATTGGGTCCACCAATCTGCTTCGTTTGCCAGGATTTCTTGGAGATTCCTTTCGAACAATTTCTCTTCCCATACCCTGCACTAAATCATGCATCTCAAGCCTTTTAAATTCTTCATGTCCCCAGCCATCTATTGTTAACAAACATCTTTCTATCAAATTTCTTATTCCACTTTCAACATGAAAACCACAAGCTTCCAATATCATAGCAGTGTTTTTTTTGTTATGTCCAACAAAAAAACAAGCAATATCAAGAAAGATGTTTTTAGTATCACCATCAAGTGCATCATAGCTTATTTCAAGAATTGTTTGAATATCGTCATGAGGATTCTTTCTTAATTTCTCAACATCTTCGATCCACTCTTGCACTGATCTTCCACGCAAATGAGAACCTATGATGGTAAGTGCTAATGGAAGTCCCCCAGTATAACTTGCTATCATTTTAGATAGTTCGGTATACTCCTCTAATGCTATAGGAACACCAAAAGCATGCCAACTTAATAGTTGCAAAGAATCATCAATGCTTAATGTTTTAACTTTGTACTTCTCTTGTGTTCCAAGCTCACTCAACAAGTGAAAATCTCTAGTTGTTATTATAATTGTACTACCTGAACCAAACCAATTTCGTTGACCTGCTAATGATTCTAATTGACTTAGTGGTCTATGTCATCAAGAACAATAAGAACCCTTTTGGATTGAAGCCTTGCTTTGATCAAACTTATTCCTTCATCAACATTATCAATTTCAAAATTCTTTGTCTTGAGTGTTTTGTGAAGAAGTTTCTCTTGTAAACCAACTAGACCATTGTGTCCCTTATTAGAAACTTCTTGTCTAATATTTGCAATAAAGCAACTACCTTCAAACCCTTGAAAACTCATGATCAAGTGATTATATATGGCTTTAGCAAGGGTTGATTTTCCAATACCACCCATGCCAACAATTCCCATCATCCGAACACTATCATTTGTTTGCATTTGTAATAAATGAAGTACATCTCCAACAAGAGAATCAATTCCAACGGGATGCTTTGCAACATTCATGGGCATAAAATTCAACACCCGCAACACTTCTTCAGTAATCACCTCAATGAACTTTGACTCATACCTAATCAGATTTAAATTTATTGCATTAATCTGTCTATATATGATTTAAAAAAAAAAAAAAAAAGGAAGGCAAAAAACACAATTAAGAAACCAAATTGAAAAACACGACAGCAGACATAATTAAAACACTATTCTACCAATTAAATTGTAGACTACGACCAATTAATAATCCATGGCAATAATAATTTAAAATGTGATCTTTCTTAACTAAAAGGTTAAGCTGATAGTTGAATTATCAACAAGTGGATCATAATTTACTTTTATTGTTGGATAATATGGTGATTTGAACTATGATCGTTTACATGGATTAAATTGATTCTAATATCAAATTGATCGATTTTTTCAGTTTCAACTAAAAGGTTGATCTAATAATTGAACTACATGTTTATGTTTATATGTTATATATGCATGCTAAAAGTGTGAAAGAACTTTCCATCTTTAAAATATTGAACTATATATCAATATAGATTAGATCCATGGGTACAAAATAAAATTCAACGTAAAATTAGATTTTCAAATACAGATTATGTTAAAGAACCTAGTAAGCTATCCTATATTTTGCAGACAAAATTTACTGAGAGATTTTTAAATATTTTCTATTAATTAAATGTTGTTACCAGCAAATACAATTCGTCAATTACTATAAGTTCAAAAAATTTAATATTTTTTTTTATAATCAATCAAAAATTAATTATTAACACTGAAAATTTGTGAGGATCATGTAATGGTTTAGAGCACTACCTAATCTGCTAGGCACTTCTTATATTGAGGAAAATCATGAATCAACTATAAGCACAATCTCAAAGTATAGAGTTTGGGAACACTCTTACACTATAAAATTTAGATCTCACTATCTCTCTATTGAAACCTAACTCTAATATTTCTTCTAAGTGAAATCTTCTCTTCTCAATACTTCTCAACTCTTAGTACATAAGATATGAAATTGAATGTATTTCTTTCCGGCTTTGTTGGCTCAAAATCTTTGTACAGCCTTTAAGAGATCCTTTATCTTTAATCCGCATGAGAATGTTGCTTCTATTCAGTATTCTCACTCTATCTTGGTTTTTTATTCTTCCAGTTTGATCGGGATTGAAATTTATATTTTTCCAATACTTTAACACAACAGAATGAGTCAACAATTACTACTTTTAAAAATTAATTAAAAAGCACAGTTAGAAGATGCAGATTTTTCTCTTTCAATTAATTCTAAAATTTTCTTTAAAAAAATTACCATAAATATGAATTTACTATATGAGTAAGTGCATGTGTCAGGCAAATCTAAAAACATAATAATTGGTTGTTTGGTTAACGGAATAGGTAGGCAATGACATAGTGGTAGGTTATACCCTTCATTTATGTCCATTTTTTCCGTTAAGTTTTTTTTTTTTTTTATACATTATGCTATAAAAGTTGTACTATATAATATTTTGGACAAATATACACATATTGTTATAACTTCCGTTATCTTTTCCATTATTGTTACTATGCACATGCATGCACCATATATTTTCTTATCTTCTTCAATAATAATAATATATACACATTATATATTGAAATTATATATGTTAGTTACTTTTTAAAAGATAAATATCAAATTTATAAAAATGTTTTACATTATGAGTATTATTATTTACTATAATTTAAACATTTAATATTTAAATAAATTTAAAATTTTAATATAAAGTACTAATATTGGGCACCTATTTTTTGCGCATCGCGCATAAAAATACTAGTATCAACAAATAAAAGGAAATCAAAAGAGTTAGGATTACCCATTTGACATGGTTTGCAAATCCCATCCGGACAAGTTAGCAGCTGCAGTGAGTGCATCTTTCCACTCATTAACTTTTTGGTCTCCAAATCGTTGTATGTGTAGAGTCAATGCATCACCAAAAGTTCTTGTCTGTTTGCGTACCTCGGAAGGATCAACATTGTAGAATATGGGAAAAATAATTTGATTCAACTTCTGTTTACATTCCATGATCTTCACAAGCTCATCTAGACACCATCGGGATCCAGCATAGTCTTTGGAGAATACAATGATGGATATCCTCGACTCCTCTATGGCCCTAGACAACTCAACAGAAATATTCTCGCCTCTCCGAATCGATTCGTCATCCCGAAAAGTGTTAATTCCAACCCGCCTCAAATTCGCATAGAGATGATCGGAAAATGATCCTCGTGTCTCACCCCTAAAACTCAAGAAAACATCGTATGTCATGCGAGCATACGAGGAAGATGATGATGATGATGCCATACTCGATCGAAATCTGAGTATATACTGTCTGGATTTTTAAGCAGCTTACCTTTAATTTGGAGCTATGAACTAAATAAAGATTTATTTAAAGAGCTTTGAAAACGCGTGTAGCAGATAAGCAGCGATGACTTAGACATTTCAAAGTCAAGATAGGGAAATACCTACCAGTGATGGTTAAACCCAAAGGAAATTTCCTAGCTTATATTACAGGCTTTAGATTTAATTATTATCAAATTCAAAGTATATAATAATTTAATTTAATTAGACATATTCCCAGGCGTTATCTTAAGAGATACAAGTTCACAATTTCAATGTCACTAGCTGTAATAAATTAAATTAATTTTTTTGATGATATAACATAAAGTATCGTTATTACTAGTAAAACTAAATTATTTGTAAAAAAAAAATCATTATAATAAGCAATATAATTGTCATCGTGACACTATCAGTAGTGTGTTGGAGGACACGCACAGCAGTAACGAATCAAGATTAGCCAAAAGGGCTTTGTAGTCTTTTCTCCTTTCAATTCTGTTGTAACTGCTTTCCCGCTTGTATATATTCATCTTCCCGCCCATGCTTCTGTAAGTTTTGCAATAATGAACAAAGTCAATTAGCTCTCCTTCTTCAATACTTCTCCAATCACCACATCTTCCAACATAGTGGGGCTAGTACTAACAAATTATCACACAAGAAACCAAGAAGGCCACCACCAAGGACATATGATGATAACGCATAGGGCTGTTAAAGTGGGTCGTAGTCTGTGGGTCAGTCTGCACCTGCTTCATAGTTGGACATATTAGGGTTACAAAAAAGATGGCCCGCGAAAGAGCTGGCCTAACAGGCCTAGCTCGCGCGGGTTGACTATATATATATATATATATATATATATATATATATATATATATATATATATATACATATTACTCTAATTAAATAATAAAAAAGGGAGATTGATTACCTTGGATGATTACAACGCAAGGGTGATAAGTATTGTTGCCTCTCACGTTGATGAAAATGTACGTCAAAGAACCGGGAAGAGAAATTAAAGAATGTTTAGGAAAAATACATGGTAAAGAACTGAGAGAATAAGAGTTTTTAGGAAAAAAAATTAGGTATTAGGTTTTGGTTAAAGAAGGGTAAATAGTGTTATTTTTGTAAATTATTAATAAGGATAGAAAAGGGTAAATAGTGTCATTTTTGTAAATTAATAAGACTAAAAAAGGAAGAAAATGTTAAAAACCTAAAGCTTATTTTGAAACACTATTTGGAAGAAAATTTTAAAATAAACTATTATTTTATGCTCTCAAGTCTTACCAAATAGAGCTAATTTATTTATAACTTAAAATAAGCTATAAGCTCTAAGGCTATCCTTATCACTGCAATACTCTTTTACTTTTAAAAGTATATCTCACCCCCACATCATCAAATTTATAAATTTTTTACTATTTTCTCAACATCCCTGTAATGCTCTCTCA
>CP025659.1:18650334-18678453 GCA_003576665.1 Ipomoea trifida | reverse complement strand
TACTCTAATTAAATAATAAAAAAGGGAGATTGATTACCTTGGATGATTACAACACAAGGATGATAAGTATTGTTGCCTCTCACGTTGATGAAAATGTACGTCAAAGAACCGGGAAGAGAAATTAAAGAATGTTTAGGAAAAATACATGGTAAAGAACGGAGAGAATAAGAGTTTTTAGGGAAAAAAATTAGGTATTAGGTTTTGGTTAAAGAAGGGTAAATAGTGTCATTTTTTTTTAAATTAATAAGACTAAAAAAGGAAGAAAATGTTAAAAACCTAAAGCTTATTTTGAAACACTATTTGGAAGAAAATTTTAAAATAAACTAGGCAAAAACTTGTGTGAGACCGTCTCACCATGGGACAGGTCGGGTTGGGTCGGGTCAAGATGCAAATGTAACATTTATATGCATAAATGTCATACTTACATGCTCAAATGTAATACTAATCAGGAATAAAATTTTTGTTACTTATTAGGGTAAATGTAATACTTTTAAGGGAAATACAATACTTTTACATTTCGATAAAAGTATTACATTTTTCCTCAAAACTATTATATTTGCCCTTATAAGTGATAGGTACTTGTCAACATTATTTATTATGAAAAATGTATTACTTTTTCTCTTATAAGTAACAAAAATTGTATTTTTGATTAGTGTTATATTTGAGCATATAAGTGTGAGATTTGTACATATAAGTATGACATTTGCATGGTGTTTTGACCCGACCCGACCCGTCTCACGAATAAGGATCCGTGAGACGGTCTCACACAAGTGTGACCCAATAAACTATTATTTTATGCTCTCAGGTCTTACCAAATAGAGCTAATTTATTTATAACTTAAAATAAGCTATAAGCTCTAAGGCTGTCCTCAACCCTGCCAATCTCCCCTTTCTAATCTATGTGGCAAGAGAGAGTTTTTTTTTATTTATTATTATTTAATGCCATGTGTGTTGCAATAGGAGAGATAAATTGCTAAATTAGCAAGAGGAGAGAATGAAAAAGTGAGGGCAAAAACTTGTGTGAAACCGTCTCACCGTAAGACGGGTCGGGTCATGAGGTAAATGTAACGCTTATACGCACAAATGTCATACTTATATGCTCAAATGTAATACTAATTAGGAATAAAAATTTTGTTACTTATAAGGGTAAATATAATACTTTTATGGGAAAATATAATACTTTTACATTTCGATTTAAAAGTATTACATTTTTCCTCAAAAGTATTATATTTTCCCTTATAAGTAAGGAAAAATTGTCAACATTACTTATTATGAAAAATGTAACACTTTTTCTCTAATAAGTAACAAAAATTGTATTCCTAATTAGTATTATATTTGAGCATATAAGTATAACATTTGCACATATAAGTGTGACATTTGCATGGTGCTTTGACCCGACCCGACCCGTCTAACGAATAAAGATACGTGAGACGCTCTCACACAAGTGTGACCCAAAAGTGAGAGAAAAAGCATGGTAAATCTGATTTGTGTACTTTTTTTTTATCTTTTTTATTTCTTATTATATTATTTAGTTATTATATTTATAATATAATATGCAAATTTCAAATAGTGAAGAATTTACAAATTTGATGATGTGGGACCCATTTTAAAAAGTGGGAGAAATTTCTGGGTTAAGGATAAGGCTATCCTTATCACTACAATACTCTTTCACTTTTAAAAGTATATCTCACTCCCACATCATCAAATTTATAAATTTTTTACTATTTTTTCTACATCCGTGTAATGCTCTCTCAACTTTCAAAATTAGTTTTACTTGCCTTTTATATTATAAATATAATAATAAAATAACAAATAAAAAATAAAAAGAAAAATCAATTCCAAACTTGCTATTATAGCAAGCTTGCAAGCCACATAAACTAACAAAATAGAACAAAACAAAAAAAAAAATCCACATTACCTTCTACATCATCTTGAATGAGATTCACTTGCTTAAATAAGAATAGCCTTAAAAAAATTTCCAAAAAGGTCAAGACCTTATAGTCAGTCTCTAGTGGCACCCGATTTCACCCCATATGGAAGGGGTGGATTCGAATCTCAGTAAAGATGATAATAGATATTGCATTATAACAGTAATATTCAAAAAAATTTTACCAAAGAGAGTCACGTGTCGCGTCAAAAGAAAGGAGTGAAATTTCAGAGAATATGTGTCTAGCATTACTTTAATGAAAAATTTCCGAGCACTGCCAAACTCAATGGAACAAAATATTGCTTCATTGACTTGGTCTTCTTAATAATTTCCAACTACTATACACCGCACCAAGGCAATAATTCTACATAAGGGGACCATCCACATGATATGTTATGATATTGCATCCTTTTTCCTAGACCCCACCTATTTGCCACCAATCATGTTAAGTGCTCACGCTTTTTTCCTTTTATTAGTGTCACATTTGAAGTATAAATCAAAAGAAAATAAAAACACAAAACTAAGAAATCAAATTCAACAGACCAGCGTTAAACATTATAAGCTCGATTTATTTGACATAATACTTAATTTATAAACTAGCTTAAAACTGAAAACTTAAAAATTAGTACCTACTAGTTTATTTTGAAAAACTACATAAAGTAGTGTTTTAAAATAAACTATTATTTTAAGTTCATCATATTTTACTAAACAGAATTTATATCTTATTTTTAGTTTACAATAAGTTATATACTTTAAAATATTTACATTCTACCATACAGTGCCATAGTTTACTAATATAATTTAATAGTAGGAAATGACAAAGAATTATTGAATTTTACACCGTAAGTTATTTAGGGAGAGTTTATGACAAATATAAAATATTGTAACACCCGTTTTGATCGAGCTAACTGTATAAAAAAAACATTATAATTGACATTGTCACTTCTAACAAAACTCACTACGGAGTGGGGTTAGAACTCAAAAATTTTCAACCAAAAAAATCATTTAATCAAATGAAATAACAGAGGAAGTGACTAGACTTTCAGCATAATAGTCCAATTCAATCGACAAAAGGTCAGATATAAAAACCAATTAACTGGGTGATCCAAATTAATTAAGCTAATAATACTATTCACTCAAATTTTCAAGTTGTAAAGTGGCTCATTATACAAATTAAACTTCAAAATTTTTTATTAGTTTTATTCATGGAATAAATTAACATGGGTGGTCGAAATTAATTAAACAGATAATTTAGAATAAATAAATAAAGACAAGAGTGTTGAGTAGAAAGGACAATTCTTGATTAAAGACTTGTGTAGGATGATTACAATATTAATTGTGTATGTTAACAAGACAAATAGTGAATTTATACTCTTCTTAGCCTTGTAATAGTCCCCATAAAAGAGGGGACAGTAGTTAGGACCCCCTTGATCAAGTTTGCACGCCCTATCCCGCCTCACAAGTCACAGTGAAGCCTAGACCATAGTCATTATATGGAGGCTGAGCACCTAGGCTCGGCCTTTGGCTGCCTAGGCCGAGCACTGAGTTCGACCCCAGGGTAAAGTTCACCTTGTTCTGCTCCATCGAGTCGATTTGATCCGAATCCATCTCCAATATACTGCAAAACTCAATGGAACCCACAAAATATTGCAATTTGATCTTTGTTCATTGACTTGGTCTTCTTAAAAATTTGCCACTACATACACCGTACCAAGCCAATAATTCTACATAATATGTTATGATATTGCATCCTTTTCTTAGACCCTGTTAGCCATGTTACATATGGTTCATTTATATTTATTATGTTATTGTTTATTAGTTTGTTATTAGTCAAATATTAGTTACCTATAGTTTAGGAGAGTCTGATGCCAACTCTCGTATAGGTATTCTGTACTTGTGTAATTCAGTTAATCGATCAATTATCTTCTCATCTGGTATCAAAGCCATACACGATCCTCTTTTCCGTAAATTTATCGCCGGAATTTTCATGGCTTTGCCGATCGCCGATGGTGCTATTACGCCTGCTATTTCCGCAGTGTCGCCGCCGGCGACTAATCTCTCCCCAGCCAACCACAATATTTCCATAAAACTCACCTCCAGAAATTACATTCATTGGCGTACCCAAATTATGCCATTCTTGCGCAGCCAGGGCCTCCTAGGCTTTCTCGATGGCTCGCAACCTGCTCCGCCGGCGACAATTCCGGCTACTGCGTCGACCGCGACTGCTCCATTGCCGCCGACGATCAATCCTGCGTTCTCCTCCTGGGTACAGCAGGATCAAGCGATTTTATCGCTAATCGTCTCCTCACTCACCAGTGAGGTGATGTACCTTGCCGTAGGAAGAGAAACATCGAAGGAGGTCTGGGACTCCATAACCGCAGCCTTCGCCTCCCAATCTCGCACTCGCTGTCTTTCTCTCCTCGGACAATTCCATTCCCTCCGGCAAGGTAATCAATCGCCGGCGGAATACCTTGGGCAGGCGCAAATGCTCGTCGAAGCCCTTTCACTGGCCGGTCGGCCGTTAACTGCCGACGAACAAATATTATATGTTCTCCCCACCTATTTACCATCAATCATGTTAAGTACTCATGCTTTTTATATTTTTTTTTTTAAAATCCCTAATTCAAGGCTAGAGTACCATGTCTTCTCCAATTGTAATCTGCACCACCGCAGTAGAGTCTCCGTAGCAGTGAAACGATACATATAAATCTAGGATAAAAAAAGAAATTAACAGTTCGAACTAAATAGACTAAAATGTTCTTGCCACTTTTGGAGCTCCCCAGTTGGCAGATTGAACTGATCACGAGACCTGCCCTGATATGCATGTAAAGTGCATTTATCTTGAGTGTATTTCTGTATATCATCGGATGCATTTTATAATTATGCAAGATACACTTTCAAATTTTGAAATATTTACAAAAATGTTAATACATTTTTTTTCCTTATTATAAATGTCTGTTATCTTGGATAAACTAGCTTTTTTTTAAAAAAAAAAAAATCAAAGGAATATACCTTATATTAAAACCAATTGCGAAATACAACTAGGTGGGGTAGACTCCCACACCCTAAGGACAGAGGAAGAATCAGTTGCATGTGCTAACACATGAGTCACATGATTCAATTCGTTGACCTATTGACATGGCGAATCAAAATGTTCCCAATGTCACAAGCAATCAAACAACACTGCTTAGTAACTAAACCAACAATAGGAAAATCTTGTCTAACAGAATTAAAATTTGAACAAAAATTTAGACAGTTTGACTCCATAAAAAAATCTATTCTCCGGACGCGACTTGATCATGAAAGCGCCTCCTTCACGGTCAAAGCTTATGCTAGATAGGGATCCTGAGAACAATGCAGTTGCCCACTTAGCGCCGCCACAAAGAGACCCTCATGGTTACGAAGAACAGCACCAAAGGTCGCACTAGTGGAATGGATAGCAACATCGACATTACATTTCAAGAAACCAAGGGTACGTGGTTCCCAATCCTTACTCCGACATTACATTACATCGACATTACAATGCCTTCTTTTCTTGAACTAAACATTATGTCAAAGCTCTGGCCAAACAATACCTGTACAGCTCCGAATTTTTTACGTCAAACATTGGCAGCACGAATAGTTTTTCGTCGGAACTTTGGGGCCTTCGGGAAGGCCTCACTATTGCGAAAGCTCGGGGATTCAATAAACTAATTGCTGAGACTGACTCGGAATCTTTGGTGCAAGTTCTTTCCAATGATACCGGTTCGTTGACTAGCCCCAATACACTCATAATGGACTGCAAACATCTCATGGAGCAATTTGCGGTGATCAAGGTCTCCCATATCCTGAGAGAAGGGAACCAATGTGCCGATCGCCTTGCTAATATGGGTCAAAACTCTGCCTGAGGGACGACTATCTTAGAGCACCCTCCGGAGGAGCTGGCTAATCTTCTGCGTCACGATGCGTCTAGTATAGCGACCTGTAGGCGTCGCTAATTTTTCTTTTTTTTTCGGGGCACTGGTGCCCCTCCCGCTCACCAAAAAAAAATACCTGTACAGCTCCACCTTAGTTTCTTCCTTGTCTTTCAGCACACTAAGGTAAACAGACAAGTAAAAATACAATAAATACCAAAACAGCAGCATTTTCTTTCCATATTAAACTTGTCAGTTGTCATTATACCTCATTATTTAAATATTGACATGTTCCCTTTTTTGATTATCATGATTAACAGTCAAGGTAAACACACAATTAATCCAACCAAAGAATGGAAATTTTAACATCAAACTGATTCAGACAAATAGCTAAAGACAGCAAATATTTACTTAATACAAAACAAGAACTAAATAAATTAAAGGAAAAGCAAAGAATCAAAACATTATATCCAAAATTAAGCAAAACCCAGATGAGAACTAACCTCAAACACTACAAAATCAAAATCAGCTTCGATTTTGGGCCATTTTCATCTTTAACTTCAGGACAAGTTCTAAAGAATCGGAATGATCAACAATATTACTGACATAGTATAAAAACAATAGAATAGCATAAAACAATGCTACATATATTACTTCATCAGAAGTTACATCTATAGAGTATACCAGGCCATCTAGAGTGTGTCTCATTGTGTTCAAGCATATCATCATGTCTTTGCAGAGGCCTTTCAATCTGTGAAAACAATTAATGTATAGTAGTAAGAAACAATGGAAAGACAGGTTTCGGTGTAAATAAAAAAGAAACTCTAGATTAGCATCAAAATGGCTGGCTTTAGCTATAAAAATTCAAAATCCACCACAGAAATTCAACCAAAAAAAAAAAAAACAGAAGAAGAAGAAGAAAAGAAAACAATATGTTTCGTTGATATTAGGCAGACCTTATTACTACAGTCCTATAAAATGTTTGTACTGAGCATAGATGGTAGAATATGTTACAGAATACCAACCTCCATTTTTGAAGTCTCCAGGAGAGTCTTAGCCCACATATATATCATCATAACTCATTGAAGGTCTAGAAACAACATTTTCCTCATCAACATCATGGGCATCAGTACCCGCACGGCCGCACCAACAAGAAATTCATTAACCTATGGGGTTAGAAGGTTAAAAGAATTTACATGAAAAACATATAGGAAGGTGTAGGTTATTCACTAACCTTTATCTTAAGAATTTAGGGCTTAATGAAATTATGATTTAGGGATAAATGAAATTAGGAATTTAGGGATTAGGGTTTAAGATTTGAGTAATAGAAGTATACACACCAGAGCCTGGCGTAGCGATGAGCGACTTTGACGGCAAAGAACTAGGTGGACCATATTATCAAATAAGAGTTAATTCCAATTTTGGTCCTAGATTTATAGGTAGTAGTCCACTTTTAGTCCTTTTTTATTAAAACATCCACATTTGGTCCTAGTATTATTATGGCATGACCATTTTTGGTCCTTTGTCAACAAAATCATTGAAATGACATTAAATACAAGTGCATTTTGATCTTTTGTTTAATAAAGTGGGTTGATCCGCTGTACTTTTATGTTTACTTTTAAAAAAAAATCCTTATTTGAAGATCAAAATGCACTTGTATTTATGCGAATTTAAACAATTTTATTGATAAAGGACCAAAAATGGTCATGCCATAATAATACTAGGACCAAAATGGGATGTTTTGAAAAAAAATTGACTAAAAGTGGAATGACATCTATAAATTTAGGACTAAAATGAAATTAACTCTATCAAATAATGTATAATTAGTACACAAATAATATATTTTTAGTATATTAAAAATTTACATTGTATTTAAGGAAAGTACATTATTCATGTACTGAATGTACATTATTGAGTACTGAAATTACATTATTTTATATAATGTACATTTAGTACACGAGTAATGTACTTTTTTAGTATATTAAAAATGTACTTTTTGTTATGATCTATATAGTACTGTAGACAATAATTTGCCTCTACCATAATATAAACATGCACACCAAATTAAATCAGTAGAACATAGAACATATATACATAACTTACTTTTCAATATAATTGATCGAATTGAAGGAATCCTCAAAGTAGCTGTACGTACTAATGTTCATCTTCCTTAGCTTCTTCATCCCAACAAAAACACTTACGGATAAACTCCCAAAGAATGCTACTGCTGTAACATCTTCTCCTGCTCCAACCACTCTGCTCTTCTTCTATCATTAATCTATTTTCATTTTGACGTCCACTACCCAAACATCCATCATCTGTTGTTCCATCATCAATTTCTTCGAAGTCTCTTGTGGATGGAACCACTCTGCTCTTCTTCTATCATTAATCTATTTTCATTTTGACGTGGACTACCCAAACATCCATCATCTGTTGTTCCATCATCAATTTCTTCGAAGTCTCTTGTGGATGGAAAGAAACGCACTTCTCCATCTTCGTTTCTATGTATTTCAAATAAACAAAGCTGCATCTTCGTCTCCATCTGCAGAAGATAGAAATGAGCATACACCTCCAATACTTCTCCCATCCTTGTTTCCACCTCAAATTTAAATTCTTTAAACTTAATATGTTTCTGAGGTTCCTTTACGATAGAAGCACCAGTGGTTTTGCTTCTCACACTAACACCAACTCCATCAAATTTCACTTTATCATCAAAACTCGTACTCAAGATTTCAAAGGATGATGTATGCCTCAAAAGTGTTGGAATACTGCAATATAATGGATATACACCATATCTGTTGACTTCAAGCGAAATCTGGACAGTATTACCTTCACAACGTGCCTACATTATTATTATTATAAAAATATCAAAATCATTACCATCAAAATATATATATATATATAACCAAATCAGAGAAACAAAGATGAGGGAGGGAGGGGAACATATATAACTTAACAAACCTGGAACCAATTTTCAATCGAAGGAATCCTCAAAGCACTGCAATTTCTTATCTCAACAGATGTGAGACTCTCCAATCCTGGAAGCTTAACCAAACTTTTGCAATTGGGAATATACAACTCTTCCAGACTTTCCAAGTTTGCTATTTTTTCTAATGACACACAATTTTTTCCAGAGAGTTCCCGCAAACTAAGAGGAAGTTGTAGCAATGCTCTTAGATTTTGCCAATCATTCAAAGACAGACTAATCAAATTAGAAAGATGAGAAAGGTTGAAAGGTAAGCTTTGAAGATGACAGCAACTTCTCCCAGATAAATCTAAATATTCCAAAGAGGTCAAACTTCCAAGAGAGATTTGTAAGCATTCATGCATAGCATTGCACTGTCCTATCGCAGGTGATGTTAAGTATTTAAGACTCTCTGAGCCTGAACACTCAACCAAACTTTTGCACTCCACAATTCTCAACTCGTAAAGACTTCTCAAGTTTGATATAGCTGATATTTTTTCTAATGACTTACAGTCTTTTACATCGAGACCCCTCAAACTAGGTGGAAGTTTTAAAAGTGCTCTAAGATTTTGCAAATCCACGAGTTCGAGCATTTCCAAATTGGAGAGATGAGAAAGGTCCAACAATGGGCTTTCAAGATGTCGAATTCCTTCTAACCTTAAATATGTCAATGAGGTCAAACTCCAAAGACCAATTGGAAAATTTATAACTACTTGCTGCAATTTGTTGAAACTCACACCCAGACTTTCCAATGAACATAAATTCGCAGCTGAAGATGGTAAAAAATCAACAGCTACTGAACCCACAAGCTTTCCCAGCTCCAGGTCCTTCAGGTTTCTCAAACATCCCAAAGAAAAGGGTAAATGTGAGATACCAGTCTCATAAGCTTCTAATTTTCTTAGTTGCTCTAATTTTCCAATGTCAATTGGAAGCTCCCTCAGATTGTTGCAACCATATAAAAATAACTTCTCAAGAGATTTTAACTTGCAAATGCTACTTGGAAGCACCTTCAATTTCTTGCATTCACTCAAATTTAACATAACAAGCTTCTCCAAACTTCCAATTGATGGGTGCACATTTGCCAAATTTGAACAATATTTGAAGGATATTTCCTGAAGACTTTGTGCCCCAGTAAAGTTCGGTGTACTCTTAAGTTGTTCACAATAGTCAAGCTTTAACATCCTCAAATGTACAAAATGCTGTTAAAATAAAATAGAGAGGTTTTAATGCATTTCTATTTTTTAGTAAAAGCTCTTAATTAGCAAATATGCAATGTTAAAAAAGAAGTTATCATTACACATCCTAACCTGCATATTGGGTTGAAATTCTTCGATATTACTCTTGCTCAAGTCTAACTCAACAAGTCTCGCACAAGGAAAATCCGATTGAATATGACTCATCAATTGACAGTTACGCAACCTAAAAAGTCTAAGCTCATTGGAGAAATATTTAAAAGATCCTCTAAGAACCACACCATCTAATATGAGTATTCGTAAATTTTCCATCCTTGTGAATACTTCCGTACTCAAAACCACATTCTTTAACATATTAGAATTTACAATCATCCCTTCAATTGCCTCTGTTCCCTAAAAAAGTGTTTGATGTAGCAATATGTTAGATACTCAAAAATCTTTCATATTTTTAATAAAACTAAGTATTACAAGCAAATGAACTAGATTAATAACTCAAGTACAAATGAAATGTTTTACCTTGTTGCCTTGTAGAACATCAAAAACAACATTTGGGTCCACCAATCTACTTCGTTTGCCAGGATTTCTTGGAGATTCCTTTCGAACAATTTCTCTTCCCATATCTTGTACTAAATCATGCATCTCAAGCTTTTGAAATCCAACTATTGTTAACAAACATCTTTCTATCAAACTTCGGATTCCACTTTCAACATGAAAACCACAAGCTTCCAATATCACAGTAGTTTCTTTTTTGTCCTGCCCAGCGAAAAAACAAGCAATATCAAGAAAGATGTTTTTAGTATCATCATCAAGTGCATCATAGCTTATTTCAAGAATTGTTTGAATATCATCATGAGGATTCCTTCTTAATTTCTCAAAATCTTCGATCCACTCTTGCACTGATCTTCCACGCAAATGAGAACCTATAATGGTAAGTGCTAATGGAAGTCCCCCAGTATAACTTGCTATCTTTTTGGATAGTTCAGTATATTCCTCTAATGCTTTAGGAACACCAAAAGCATGCCAACTTAAGAGTTGCAAAGAATCATCAATGCTTAATGTTTTAACCATGTATTTCTCTTTTGTTACAAGGCCTCTCAGCAAATGAACATCTCTAGTTGTTATTATAACAACACTGCCCCGACCAAACCAATTTCGTTGTCCTGCTAATGACTCTAATTGGCGTATGTGGTCTATGTCATCAAGAACAATATGAACCTTTTTGAATTGCAGCCTTGTTTTGATCAAACTTATTCCTTCATCAACATTATCAATTTCAAAATTTTTTGTCTTGAGTGTTTTGCGAAGAAGTTTCTCTTGTAAACCAACTAGACCATTGTGTCCCTTATTAGAAACATCTTGTCTAATATTTGCAACGAAGCAACTACCTTCAAACCCTTGAAAATCCATGATCAAGTGATTATATATGGCTTTAGCAAGGGTTGATTTCCCTACTCCACCCATACCAAATATTCCAATCATCCGAACATCATCATTTGTTTGCATTTGTAATAAATCAAATACATCTTTAACATGAGAATCAATTCCAACTGGATGCGTTGCAACATTCATTGGCATAAAATTCAACACCCGTAGCACTTCTTCAGTAATCACCTCAATGAACTTCGACTCATACCTAACCAGATTTTAAATTTATTGCATAAAATGATCTTTGTCTGATTATTGATTTTTTTTATATATAAAAAAAAAAGAATGCAAAAAACTAAAAATTAAGAAACGAAATTGAAAACACGACAGCAGACATTAAAACATTATTCTACCAATTAAATAGTACTAGTAGGCTACAACCATTGATTGTTACTAATAATAAATATTGTAATATTTATGAGCATAAATATAATATAAACATAAACATAAATGTGCAGTCCAACTATCAGTTTAGGCTTTTAGTTGGATAGAGCACATGATTCAATTTGGTATCAGAGCCATGCAAAAGGTTTCGGCCCGCACACGTGAGGGTGAGGGGGCGTGTGAGAATAAATATAATATCCAACTATCAGCTTAAGCACACCCGTAAAAAAAAAAGTCTATGGTTCAAAGTCAATCGGCCTGCACACGTGAGGGGGCATATAATATAAACATAAATGTGCAGTCCAACTTGCTTAGGCTTTTAGTTGGTTGAAGCACATGATTCAATTATATTTATGACTGAAATTGTGAAACTTATAAGAAAAAACGTAATAATTTTGAGAAAAAAATGTAATACTATTATATTTTGATGTAAAAGTATTACTTTTTCATCAAAAGTATTATATTTTTCAGGGTGTTTGCAAACGTTTGTTACTTATAAATGAAAATGTAATACTTTTCAAAGAAAATATGATACTTTTACATTTAAATATAAAAGTAATATATTTTCCTTTAAAAGTATTACATTTCCATATATAAATAATAAATATTTTATTTATGATTTAATATTACATTTGCTAGTATAAGTATTATATTTCATCTACACCAGACCGATCTCACGAATCTTCACAAGTTTTTGTCTAATATGTTTTATTGGATAATTTGAAATTTTGAACCATGACGTTCTACATGAGGTTAATTTTAATACCAATTTTTTTTTTTTAAGTTTCAATTTTCAACTAAACGCTGGATTAAAAATAAGACTACACGCTTATGCTTGTATGTTAAAAATAAGATGTGAGTATGATGCATGCTAGATCCATGAATACAGATTAGCTAGATCCATGAATACAAAATAAAATTCAACATAAAATTTGATTTGTAAATACAGATCTATGTTAAGAACGTAACCTAGTAAATTATATTTTGCAGACAAAATTTACTAAGAGATTTTTTTTAAAAAATATTTTCTATTAATTAAATGTCGTTACCAACAAGTATAATCAATCATAAATTAATATTACGTATAAAAATTAATTAAAAAGCACAGTTAATTAGAAGATGCAGGCAGATTCTTCTCGTTCAATTATTTTAAAATTTTTCTTTAAAAAATTCACACAAATATGGATTTACTATATGAGTAAATCTGTCAGGCAAATATCCAAAATCAAAGGAAATAAGAAAGAGTTAGGAATACCCATTTGGCATGGTTTGCAAATCCCATCCGGACAAGTTAGCAGCTGCAGTGAGTGCATCTTTCCACTCATTAACTTTATGATCTCCAAATCGTTGTTTGTGTAGAGTTAATGCATCACCAAACGTGCTTGTATGTTTACGAACCTCTGAAGGATCAACATGGTAAAATATGGGATAAACAATCTGATTCAACTTTTGTTTACACTCCATGATCTTCACAAGCTCATCTAGACACCATCTGGATCCGGCATAGTCTTTGGAGAATACGATGAGGGATATCCTCGACTCCTTTATGGCCCTAGATAGCTCAACAGAAATATCCTCACCTCTACGGAGTGATTCATCATCTCGAAAGATGTTAACTCCAGCTCGTCTCAAATCTGCATAGAGATGATCAGAAAAGGATCCTCGCGTCTCACTCCTAAAACTCAAGAAAACATCATAGGTAATGCGTGCATCCGATGAAGAAGAAGATGATAATGCCATACTTGAAATAGAGTATACTATCTATCTGGATTTTCTAGCAGCTTGTCTTACGAGCAATTAACTAAAAATCCACAATCTAAATTCGATCAATTAATATATTTAAATTAAAGAGCTTTAAAAACGCGTTTAGCTGATATGCAGTGAAGCCGGACGCCAGGGATGACTTAGACATTTCAAAGTCAAGATAGGAAAATACCTCCCAATGATAGTTAAACCCAATGAAAATTTCTTACTTTATATTATAGGAAAATACCTCCCAATGATCGTTAAACCCAATGGAAATTTCTTACTTTATATTATAGGAAAATACCTCCCAATGATCGTTAAACCCAATGGAAATTTCTTACTTACCTTGATCGTTAACATGGAAATTTCTTTATTTAGGAAAATACCTCCCAATGATCGTTACCCAATGGAAATTTCTTACTTTATATTATAGGAAAACCTCCAATGATCGTTAAAATGGAAATTCTTACTTTATATTATAGAAAATACCTCCCAATGATCGTTAAACCCAATGGATTTTATTAATATGGTCGTACATGATAATATCATATCCATGATTATAAGATGAAATTTCTACTAATTAAATCTCCCAATGATCGTTAAACCCAATGGAAATTTCTTACAATGAAAATATCATGACGTTAATAGGAAATACCTAATGATAGTTCATGGAATTTCTTACTTATATTATAGGAAAATACCTCCTATGGAATTGTATCATGAATTTTTAACTGTGAGATCAGTTATAAATATAAAAAATGTAATACTTATGCTAGAAAGTGTAATAGTATTCAGAAATAAAATTATTTGTTATTTATAAGAGAAAGTGTAATACTTATAAAAAAAAAAAAAACTTAATCCGTCTCATAGATAAGTATCCATAGATGGTTTCATAAGAGATTTTTTCTTAGATTTAAAAATTATAAATTTCAAAATATATTTTGGATAAGTTAATAATTTAATTATACATGATTCCCAACCTAGATCTTAAGATACAAGTTCTTAATTTTAATGTCACTATAATATGTTAAATTAAGTTTTTTTTTTCTAATTGACGGTAATAATGTGTTACCGGTATATTATTATTTGAGTAACTGAGTATCTGAATACAATGTAGCGTATAGTGTTTGAGTACTTGAGTACAATATTGAGTGCAGTGCTCAGTGTACAAGTGTTGTCTAGTAAGAAGTGTCAGAAGTCCCCCCTCACTATGTGGTTGTGAGCCTTTTATTCCCTTCAGCTCAGTAACGGAGCATTGATGAAGAGTCGATCGTGCATGTCTGAAGGTGTGAATGCTGAGGAGCTGAACGCGTCATCTGCTGTGACATCAATGCTGAGGAGTTGACGTTGAGCATTGACGCTGAGGGATGAGGTGTCTTGGGTTGAATAGTTCGGGTCGGGTACCCAATTACCTGTCACTAATATAACATAAATTTTCGTTATTAGTAAAATTGAATTATTTGTGAAAAAGTTTTCTATAATAAACAATATGAATGTCATTATCACAAGAGTTTTACTACATAGACTCCTAAATCTTACTCCCTAATGTGACAGACAATAATAGACTATTTTTTATGTGGGTCCCAATACAAATGTCTACCTCGATATTTTGTGTATTTTGTGTATGAAAATAAAAATTGAAGGAGAAAATGAAAGTACACATTATTTTCCATCACAATGTCACCTTCAAAAAAACATAGTGGGGACTAGTGGGGCTAGTACTAACAAATTTTCAACCACAAAACAATTAATTAAATTAAATGTTATGACCATCTTGAAATCGTTTTACTTGGCAGTTGTAGTGAGTGCGTCTTTCAACTCATTAACTTTTTTAATACATTTGGTCTTTCTTTGTCCGCTTAATAGTCTCAGTTCTTCTGAAATTCTTCCCCACATAGAGAGTTCACTTGCCACTTGAGCTACTCATTGAGTTTGTTTGTGTTGAGTTAATGCATCATCAAATATGCTTGTTTGTTTGTGAAGTTCGGAAGGATCAACATTGTAGAATGTGGGAAAAATAATATGATTCCACTTTTGTTACATTCCATGATCTTCACAAACTCATCTAAACACCATCTGAATCCGCAATAGTCTTTGAAAAATACGATGATGGATATCCTTGACTCCGATGTGGCCTTAGACAACTGATCAACATAAATATCATCGCCTCTCTAGATTGATTCATCGTCTCTAAAAGTGTTCATCCCATCCCACTTCAAATTTGTATAGAGATGATAAAAAAAAAAAAAAAAGGATCCTCGCCTTTGTTAGCAAATCTGAGGCTAAAAAATAAAATTGTTGGTTATAGAGATACCACCGTTTCTTTGTCCAGATTGGATGGAGAAGCCCACCAAAGTTCTTCGTCCATGTCAACTGGACGGGGAAGATGTCTTCTTCATCTAGTTCGACATGGATGAAGAAGCTATGACAAGATGCTATGGACGAACGACGACTGTTGTTGTTATATTTTAAAATATACGAAGTAATTATTTTAATTTTTTAAAAAAAATATTAATCTACGTGACATGTGATTAGTGGGTAACAAACTATTATAGGTTAAATAGCTAATTATACATTTTTAACAAGTTTAAGAATTTTGGGAGTTGTCCACAAAGAAGTTCATTTATCACTTGAGATACCCCTTTAGACTAGATGTATTGTAATGGTTAAATATATGACTGTTAACAAACCAAACATAAATGAACGGAGATTGTTCTTATTCGTTTGTTAAGGATTTTGGAGTGTTCGTATTCGTTTTTAAGTGTTCATTAATGTTTGTTAACGCTCTCGAACACGTTCACGACTGTTTTTAACGTTAGCGAACACATTCACAAACGTGTTGTTAACGTTAGCGAACACGTTCACGAACATGTTCGTGTATTACTTTTTCATCAAAAGTATTATATTTTTCAGGGTGTTTGCAAACATTTGTTACTTATAAATGAAAATGTAATACTTTTCAAAGAAAATATGTTACTTTTACATTTATATAAAAGTAATATATTTTCCTTCAAAAGTATTACATTTCCATATATAAATAATAAATATTTTATTTATGATTTAATATTACATTTGCTAGTATAAGGCTATGTTTGGCAAACATAGCTGGAAGCTGAAAAGTAGCTGAAAACTAAAAAGCTATAAGCTTGAAGCTGAAATCTGAGAGCTGTTATGCTTAAAAGTGTTTGGTAAAATTAGCTTTTTGATAAGCTGATAAATGTAAAAAGACTAAAAAGGTCATATTCATAATGAAAAAGAAAATGTCAAAATTTTAATTGAAACGGGTAAAGGATGTCATTTATTTAAAATAATAAGGATAAAGATAGAAAAAAGTTAAAAAGCTACTAGCTTATTTTGAAAAGCTACTCAAAGTAGCGTTTCAAAATAAGCTCTTATTTTAAGCTACTAGCTTATTTTGAGAACATTACTACCATTCACCCCCGACACCCAGGCTTCAAGTGGTAGGTCGCCGCGTAATTTTGTGATCGAGGGAGCCTTGATGGAGACGGTACTGAAAAGGAAGAGGAGTAATTTTGAGACAGCTTCATTTTTAGTTGGGAAAAACTGGGAAGAAGAGGCGGTGGGGTTAGAGGGCTCGTCGTGTGCAACGGCAAGGGCGGCGGCGGAGGTTGAAGGACTACTGAAGAAGATAGAGAACGGGAATTTCGATTTGGGGAAGAATCTGATGGTTGATCGAAGCATTTGGCGATTAAGATTTTGTGTTTGAAATTTTGTATGGCAATGAGCATAGTATTTGAACAAAACAGATCAGAGGCACGGAGATAATGTGAATTCGAACTGACCAGGCTGCTCAAACAAAAACACAACAATCAAATTAGCAGAATTTTTGTTATTCTGGCGGGGGAACGGTGAGGGAATCGCCGGTGTCTGAGTTCTCTCGCCGCCGATGAAGACGAGCTGGGTTTAGGGTTTTAGAAGGGGTTTAGAGAAAGTCATTAGTCATTACAAACATAACTCCTCAGTTCTTCAGTCGGTTTAGAAAACGGTCAAAACCGTCAAAACACTATTTTCCTTTTTTTTTTTTTCCAACAAAAATAAGGATACTAAATTAATAATCAATTAAGCCATCAAACTAGGTATTAAAATGCAATTAAATGATTGAATTAAAAAAATATTTAACTAAATCCTTAAACTTGTTAAATTTGTGCAAATAACATATTTAAGAGTTTACAAAAAGATAATTGGTCAATTTTACTTGCATGACATTCGACGTGCCATGTCATTCAAAATTTTAAAATTAAAATGGAAAAGAAAATATAAAAAAAAAAATTATTGGCTATAGAGATGACACTAATTTCTTCGTCCAGATTGGATAACGAAGCCCACCAAATTTCTTCGTCCATGTTGAACTGGATGGAGAAGATGTATTCTTCATCTAGTTCGACATGGATGAAGTAGCCATGACAAGATGCTAAGGACGAACAAATGTTGTTATATTTTAAAATTGTAATTATTTTGATTTATTTTTCAAAAATCTTAATCTACGTGACATGTGATTTGTGGGCAACAAGCTATTATAGGTCAAATAGCTAATTGTCATTTTTAACAAGTTTAAAAATTTTGGTCCCTATAAGTTAATATTTAAATAAATTTAACCCATCAATTCTTCATATGAACATATGAAAAAATACTTTTATTATTTATAATTAATATTCGCTGTTAAAAATAATATTTTCATTGAGAGTGAAATTTTAACTATGGATATTGATTATAAATGACAAAAATAACTTCATAAAAAGATTTTTCAAACAAAATTTGATAATTATATAATAAGAGTGACTAAAAGTGCAACATAATGGACAATCAAGATACTAAATCTATTCAAATAAATTAACAATGGCCAAATTTTTAAAAGTGAAAAAATTCATGTGGGCCAAAAGCATGGTTTACTTTTTTCTTTTTTTTTTTTTTTTTGAGAGAAAAGCATGGTTTACTTTTAAAATTTTTAAAAGTAAAACTCTATTTTAGACAAGAGTATTTTCATCTTTTCAACTATTTAACAAATTTTTTGATTTTCGTCTCGGCGACATACGAAGTTGTAAGTCTTCTTCCTCCCCCATCTCTACACATAAAATTAAAAAAAAATAAAAATAAAAATAAAAAAGCTCCTTATAAAATTGGAAAATTGAAAAACAAAATTGAAGAGACAAAATGTTTTTCCTAAAATGAGGTTTCATATGAAAATCGCAAATTATATTGTGGACCATTATTATGGCTGATAATGCAGTTGTGTTGAACGGATACTGTAGTTGTATTGAAAAGATACTGCAATTGTGTTGAAAGAAAACTGCAATTGCGCGGAATAGAGGTCGTTCATCTGTTCAACACAACTGCAGTATCCTTTCAATACAACTGCAGCATTCGTTCAACACAACTGCAGTATCAGTTCAACACAACTGCAGTTCCAGACGGATGACACGGCCTCTGTTCCGTGCAACTGCAGTTTCCTTTCAACACAACTGCAGTATCCGTTCAACACAACTACAGTATCAGTTCAACACAACTGCAGTATCGGCCATGATCTATGGTCCACGGTATAACATATGATAGTCTTAGTGTTAAATGATAAAAATGATAGTTGGAACTAAGCTTGAAAATGCTATCAAAGATGAGAGACAACGGATGCCACTAGACCACAAGGTCTTTGGCGGTATATTTATAATATGATTGAGCAAGTTTTGTTAATCGGATATACTTTATGAGATTCAATTATTATTTTCGCCACATTTTAAAAGCATGATTGACATCTAAAAAATAAAACAAATCTTATTTTAGAAATAATTTTAAAAATATATTTAGTTTATTCGTAAATAATATGAAAGAAGACCGACCGTCCACGTAAAAATTATAGATTGATGTCAACTGTGGTAAAGTGCCATGATATTTGAAGTGCATTTCTGCATACTTTATAATTATGCAATTAAGATACACTTTCAAATTTTAAAATCTTTACAAAAATGCTCTTAATTTGAATGTCTATTTCCTTGGATAAACTTGTTAATAATTATCATTATTATTATATGATTTATTTTTTTCTATGGCTCATAAATGTTTATTTAAATTTAATAATAATAATAATAATGTTATTGGTTGGATAAAATAAGGAGCAGTTTCAACTGCTCAGATAACCACTCACGTTGATGGAACCGTGAGATGGTTTATCAACCCCTCAGAGTCTCTGGTCCTCTCCCCAACCTTCCTGCAAACTAAAATCCTCTCTCCATCAGAGTTCTTTAGTCTAAAGAGAATTGCTTAAGGTCTGGAGGGAGAAACCAAGTCTCCATTGAAGCATCTGCAAAACCATGGAGCCAGGTACACCTGTTAAGCATTAATGCAGTACTGTATGTGAAAATCATATGTTCTAAAGATCTTATGTATGCTTTAAGTTTTAACTTACATGTGGTATCAGAGCCAGGTTGAAGAACATATGTTTTTTTCTTAATAATGTTATGTTTTTAATTACCTTACGTATCTGGTATCTGGGTATATAAACTCAATGTTTGTTTTTCATATATTTGTTTCGTATATGCCTTTAATTACCTTATGCTTTTTACACGATGAAAAACAATGTACGAAACACAATTATGATATTCCAGATTACCTGGTGTAATGTTCTGTCCATTTCGTGGAATGTACTCGAAATTGTGTCTGTTTATACGAAACACGATTCTTGAAGCCTTCTTTCCTCTTGTCTGTTTATACAGCATGAAATATATATATATATATATATATATATATATATAATCGTATATATGTTTAAATATTATGTATGTGCGTGTATAATCGTATGGATATGAAATATAATGTTTAATCACATGATAGATTATCTTATAAAGGATTAAACATATGATGTTTTTTATGGTGCTTTAATGAAGTATCTTTTACTGCATATTGTTAATGTTGGCCACTCCTTTATACTTATGATATTCCAGATTATGTGAATAATTACGTACAAACTGCATATTACCCTGTAATTAATCATAATTAATTTGAATATCATATATTCATTATGTATTAGGATTATTCTATTAGAATTGAATTACGTATATTATTCCGCATTAATTTTCTGATATTATTTATTATGTTATAATTATTTGATATCTAATTATGATTATTTGTTAGTCACCAAAGTGACCAAATTATAAAGTTTCATAGATATCAAATTTAAAGAAATTATTCAATTACCCATAATTATGTGATGCTTATAATGAAATGACATGATTTTATTTTCTACTATATTGGGTAAATTGAAGTTTAATAATTATGAAATATTTAAGAGTCGCCCAAAGGTTGATCAATTATTTCATAATTATAAACATAATAGCGGTTAATTATTTATATTCGATTGGATTGTTTAGCATATCCAAAGATAGCAAACAAGTCTAGTCGTAATATAATTAATATCCAATTATGTAAAAATAGTAATAGTTGAGCATCATTATGTTTAATGTATGTTATACGTTGTTGGATCACCCAAAGGAGACCTTCAATGTATTTAATTGTTTGCGAGTATGTTAGTTAAATGTATTTACTTTGTGCTAATGTAGAATTAATGTCTAAGTATTTTATATGTATTGCAGCATTAAGTTGTGTTTCAATGCTTTCGCAAGTTGCGTCTATTGTAAAGTTTAATGGGCTGAATTTTGCTGAGTGGCATGAACAAATTCAGTTTCACCTCGGTGTTCTGGATCTTGATCTAGCACTCTTGACTGACAAGCCCGCTGTTATTGATGATAATAGCAGTGCTGATGATGTAGCCTTCCATCAAGCATGGGAAAGGTCAAATAGACTCAGCATGATGCTTATGCGAATGACACTTGAAAGCAACATCAAGTCAACAATTCCCAAATTTGACAGTGCTAAGGATTTGTTGAAACATTTGGAGAAAAATTCACTTTCTGAATGTGCTGATAAGGCCCTAGCAAGCACACTTATGGGTAAACTGACCACCATGAAATTTGATGATTCGCGTTCCATGCATCAGCATGTTACTGAGATGTTAACCTTAGCAGGAAAATTAAGGTCCATGGAAATGGAAGTGAGTGATACTTTCCTTGTTCAATTTATTTTAAACTCTTTGCCTCACGAGTATGAGACATTCCAAGTGAATTATAATTCCATTAAAGATAAGTGGAATGTGCTCGAATTGCATAAAATGCTAAATCAAGAGGAAAGAAGGCTTAAAGGACAAGGGATTCACTCAGTTAATCTCATGAGTCAGTCAAGGGCTGGTAAAAAGTTTGGAAAGAAGAATCAGAAGGGTAAGAAAGGACCAATGAAGACTAATGAGTCCTCTTCTCAAATCCACAAAAAGGAACATAAGAATGACAAGTGTCATTTCTGCAAGAAATTTGGACATTTTCAGAAAGATTGCCTTAAACGTAAGGCATGGTTCGAAAAGAAAGGTATAAATTTTATATCAGTATGTTTCGAATCAAATTTAACTGAAGTTCCTTATAATACTTGGTGGATTGATTCTGGTTCCACTACTCATGTTTCGAATACTATGCAGGGATTCCTTATGACCCAAACCATAAAGCCAAATGAAAGATTTGTGTTCATGGGGAATAGAGTTAAAGCTCCTGTAGAAGCCATTGGAACTTATCGTTTAATTTTGGATACTGGGCATCATTTAGATTTGTTTGAGACTCTTTATGTTCCTTCAGTTTCTAGAAATTTAATTTCTTTGTCAAAACTAGATTCTGTTGGTTTTTCCTTAAAGTTTGGAAATGGATGTTTTAGTTTGTTCAAACAAAATCACCTTATTGGTTCTGGTATACTTTCTGATGGTTTGTACAAATTAAAACTTGACAATCTTTTTGCTGAAACTCTTTTAACCCTGCATCATAGTATTGGAACTAAACGAAGTTTAGTTGATGAAAGATCAGCTTACTTGTGGCATAAACGTTTGGGTCACATATCCAAGGAAAGGATTCAAAGACTTGTAAAGAATGAAGTTATTCCTGAATTGGATTTTACTGATCTCGGTATTTGTGTGGATTGTATTAAAGGAAAACATTCAAATCACACAAATTAAATAAGAATGCAGCCACAAGAAGCACACAGCTCCTTGAAATAATACACACTGATATATGTGGACCTTTTGATGTTCCGACTTTCAGAAAGGAAAAATATTTCATCACATTTATTGATGACTTTTCACGTTATGGTTATATCTATTTGTTGCATGAAAAATCTCAATCAATAAATGCCTTAGAGGTATTTTTTGAAGAGGTTGAAAGACAATTAGATAGAAAGGTGAAAATTATAAGGTCTGATAGGGGTGGTGAATATTATGGAAAGTATAATGAGAGTGGACAATGTCCTGGTCCATTTGCTAAATTTCTTGAAAAACGTGGTATTTGTGCTCAATACACAATGCCCGGAACACCGCAACAAAATGGTGTTGCAGAAAGGCGTAATCACACCTTAATGGAAATGGTTAAGAGCATGATGAGTTATTCTTCTTTACCCTTGTCATTATGGACATATGCTTTAAAAACCGTCGCCTATTTATTAAACAGGGTTCCTAGCAAGGCAGTTTCAAAAACACCTTTTGAACTGTGGACTGGAAGGAAACCCAGTTTAAGGCACCTTTATGTTTGGGGATGCCCGACGGAGATACGCATTTATAATCCACATGAAAAGAAACTGGACTCATGAACAACTAGTGGATTTTTCATTGGTTATCCAGATAAATCTAAAGGGTATAGATTTTATTGTCCTAGCCATACTACAAGAATTGTTGAAACTGGAAATGCCAAGTTCATTGAGAATGATAACATAAGTGGGAGTGATGAACCACGAAAAGTGGCACTTAAAGAAGTTACGGTGCAAGATTCTCCGATAACTTCTTCTCAATTTGTTGTTCCTGTGCGTCAAATAACTTTACCTGGAGTTACTCAGATTGTTCATCTTGCAACGAATGAACAATCTAATGACTTACCTGAACAACAAATTAATGATCAACCACTCCATGATGAAGTTATCAATGAACCCACAAATGATATTCCTACAGAAGTAGCATTAAGAAGATCTCAAAGACAAAGGAGATCTGCTATATCTGATGATTATATGGTTTATCTTCAAGAATCAGATTTCGATATTGGAATTGATAAAGATCCAGTTTTATTTTCACAGGCTATAAATAGTCCTAATTTTTCTAAATGGGTCGAAGCCATGAAAGATGAGTTAAAATCAATGGAACATAATGAAGTATGGGATCTTGTTGAATTGCCTGAAGGTTGTAAGCCAGTTGGTTGTAAATGGGTTTTTAAGACCAAACATGACTCAAATGGCAATATCGAACGGTACAAGGCCAGACTTGTTGCCAAAGGTTTTACTCAGAAAGATGGTATTGATTTCAATGAGACATTTTCCCATGTTTCAAAGAAAGATTCATTTAGAATAATTATGGCACTAGTAGCTCATTATGACTTAGAGCTGCATCAAATGGATGTGAAAACAGCCTTTCTGAATGGGAATTTAGAAGAAGAAATTTACATGAACCAACCTGAGGGTTTTTCAGTTGAAGGAAAGGAACACATGGTGTGTAAACTTAACAGATCGATATACGGACTTAGACAAGCTTCTCGACAATGGTATCTTAAGTTTAATGATATTGTAATGTCCTTTGGATTTAAGGAAAACACTGTTGATCAGTGCATATATCTGAAGGTCAGTGGGAGCAAGTTTATATTTTTGATTCTGTATGTCGATGATATTTTGCTTGCTACTAATGATCTTGGTTTAATGCATGGGACCAAGATGTTTCTTTCTAAGAACTTTGAAATGAAAGATATGGGTGAGGCATCCTTTGTGATTGGAATTCAAATATTCCGAAATAGATCACAAGGAGTGTTAGGATTGTCTCAGAAAGCATATATTAACAAAGTCTTAAAAAGATTTAGAATGGAAAAGTGCTCTGCATCTGTTGCTCCAATTCAGAAGGGGGATAAGTTCAGTCTTATGCAATGCCCTAAGAATGAATTGGAGCGAAAGGAAATGGAAAATATTCCTTATGCATCTGTCGTTGGGAGTTTAATGTATGCTCAAACATGTACCCGACCAGACATTAGCTTTGCTGTCGGGATGCTTGGTAGATATCAAAGCAATCCTGGTATGGATCACTGGAAGGCTGCAAAGAAGGTATTGAGATACTTACAAGGCACAAAGGAGTACATGCTTACTTATAAGCGGTTCGATCGCCTTGAGGTGATAGGATACACGGATTCAGATTTTGCCGGGTGTTTGGACACAAGGAAGTCCACATTTGGATATCTGTTCCTTTTAGTCGAGGGGGCTATCTCTTGGAAAAGTGCGAAGCAGACTGTCATTGCTGCATCCACTATGGAAGCTGAGTTTGTGGCATGTTTTATGGCCACAAATCATGGGTTATGGCTGCGGAATTTTATTTCAGGACTTGGAATTGTCGACAGTATTGCCAAGCCGCTGAAAATTTATTGTGATAATGCCGCAGCAGTCTTCTTTTCTAAAAACGACAAGTATACAAGTGGTGCTAAACATATTGATTTGAAGTATCTTGCCGTTAAAGAAGATGTTCGGGAACGAAGAGTATCAATTGAACACATTAGCACTAGATTAATGATTGCAGACCCATTAACTAAAGCTTTGCCACCAAAGGCAATTAATGAGCATGTTGAGAAAATGGGTGTTATTGAAAACAATTAACATTATGTTAATGTTTGTGTTTTTTGATATATTTGATACTTGGAGCTTAATATGATTTTGTTCCTGTATTAAGTATCCTATTTAGTTTTGAAGTATATATACATGAATGTTTTATGTCAATATGAACAGGATTTGTCTGTGACAAAGACATCATCGTGGACCATTATGGAAAATATCATTATAGATCATATTAAGTTTGAAATTAATATTGTGATACATGGAAGGGACTGCGTTAAATTAGTGGCGTATTACCGCCATGATTCTTATTAGTTTCTAACTAAATAATGATTTATGTTCTGACCAATGTAACGAAAGAATTAGCTTATACTATTCGTATTATGTTTCACGTTCATTATTAAATTTATGATTTATGAGTCAAGTGGGAGAATGCTAATAATTATCATTATTATTATATGATTTATTTTTTTCTATGACTCATAAATGTTTAATTAAATTTAATAATAATAATAATAATGTTATTGGTTGGATAAAATAAGGAGCAGTTTCAACTGCTCAGATAACCACTCACGTTGATGGAACCGTGAGATGGTTTATCAACCCCTCAGAGTGGTCCTCTCCCCAACCTTCCTGCAAACTAAAATCCTCTCTCCATCAGAGTTCTTTAGTCTAAAGAGAATTGCTTAAGGTCTGGAGGGAGAAACCAAGTCTCCATTAAAGCATCTGCAAAACCATGGAGCCAGGTACACCTGTTAAGCATTAATGCAGTACTGTATGTGAAAATCATATGTTCTAAAGATCTTATGTATGCTTTAAGTTTTAACTTACAAAACTAGCTATAATAACTACACACCATATCCCAACCAAAGCACTTTAGGATGGAGAAACTCCCAAATGCTGGAACATATATCTTCTGTTGTGTATACACTTCCAATACTTCTCCAACCATTGCTGAGACCTCAAAATATATTCAGCTTCTCGCTGGCCTTACAATTCAAGCGCACCATATCAGAGGGTCAACACCATCCAATGCCTTCCTTTCTTGAACTAAACATTATGTCAAAGCTCTGATCAATACCATGTACAACTCCACCTTACTTTCTTCAATTCCTTGTCTTTCAGCACACTGAATGACCCGTACTTCTTATGTGCAGCCGTACAGGTCTAACTAAAGGCTTTTTAATTTGGACTAATTCTTGCATGTTCTCCCTTTTAATTTGTTTCCATTCTCAGCCATCCAAATGGTATAAAAGCTGTTTTGAACATGATCACTACATTAATTTTAAGCATAATATATATAGGATCAAATACAAATGTTTTTAATCATATCATTTAATAACACTGGCCTCTTTTTTATGGGGTTCATGAAGATGGATGGAAAGCTTTGTTTGTTCCTATGTATTTCAAACACACATCATCTGCAAATTATAAAAGAATGAAAGCCTAAACCAACAAAATAATATAACACAATGATATGATATGATATGATGGATATATGTGCTAATATAAGGAGGTGATGAGGTTCCATTAAATTGAAAATCGAGAACTAAAATTAGTACTAACCCAACAGTCATATTAAAAATTTACATTGTGTTCAAGGAAAATACATTATTTGTGTATTGAGTGTATATTATTTTACACCAATAATGTATTTTGTGTATATTAAAATATACTTTTTGTTATGATCTTCCATGCAGTACTGTATGGACAATAATTTGTCCCTACCACAATATAAACATGCATACCAAATTAAATCAGTAGAACATAGAACATATATACATAACTTACTTTTCAATATAATTGGTCGAATTGAAGCTAAGGAATCCTCAAACTAGCTGTACGTACTGATGTTCATCTTCCTTGTTCATCCCAACAAAAACACTTCAGGATAAACTCCCAAAGAATGTTGCTGCCGTAACATCTTCTCCTGCTCCAATCATTCTGCTCTTCCTCTATCATTAATCTAATTTCATTTTGACGTGGACTACCCAAACATCCATCATCTGTTGTTCCATCATCAATTTCTTCGAAGTCTCTTGTGGATGGAAAGAAACGCACTTCTCCATCTTCGTTTCTATGTATTTCAAATAAACAAAGCAGAAACTTCTCCATCTGCAGAAGATAGAAATGAGCATATACCTCCAATACTTCTCCAATCCTTGTTCCCACCTCAAATTCAACTCTTGCAGGCCATTTTTTAAAGTTAATATATTTCGGAGGTTCCTTTACGATCCAAGCACCAGTGATTTTGCTTCTTATACTAACACCAACTCCATCAAGCTCAACATTACCATCAAAACCATTGCTCCCGATTTCCAAGGTTGTCGTTTGCCTCGAATTACGTATTGGAATAGTGCAAGATGAATAACATCTTCCGAAGACTAGAAGCGAAATCTGGACAATATTACCTTCACAACATGCCTACATTATTATTATTATTATAAAAATATCAAAATCATTACCATCAAAAAATATATATAATCAAATCAGACAGACAAAGATGAGGGAGGGAGGGGAACATATATAACTTAACAAACCTGGAACCAATTTTCAATGGAAGGAATCCTTAAAGCATTGCAATTTCTTATCTCAACAGATGTGAGACTCTCCAATCCTGGAAGCTCAACCAAACTTTTGCAATTGGGAATATACAACCTTTTCAGACTTTCCAAGTTTGCTATTTTTTCCAATGACACACAATTTCTTGCAATGAGTTCCCGCAAACTAAGAGGAAGTTGTAGCAATGCTCTTAGATTTTGCCAATCATCCAAAGAGAGACTAATCAACTTAGAAAGATGAGAAAGGTTGAAGGGTAAGCTTTGAAGATGACAGCAACTTCTCCCAGATAAATTTAAATATTTCAAAGAGGTCAAACTTCCAAGAGAGATTTGTAAGCATTCATGCATAGCATTGCGCT
>CP025659.1:18626452-18641702 GCA_003576665.1 Ipomoea trifida | reverse complement strand
AACTCAAATTGATACATTTTAAGAATATTGACCTGCGCAATATCTCCTATACTAATAAGAGCCAAAGAGAGTTAGGCCTAAAATGGGTAGAAAAAATGGCGGTCAAATTATTTAATCAAATGGATGGTTCAGATGAATTATTTAATCAAATAGATGGTTAAGATAATTCAGATTAATATTATTAATAGAGATTACCTAATTTAACCTTACTTTTATGATTATCCGTTAAGTTTTCCGTTAAAATTTCTCTTCTCCGTTATATTCCGTAACTTTTAACTTACCCATTAATTTTTATAAGAAAGTCTTAGGTTCGAACTCATCTCAATCAAATTTGACATAATTAAGTTTCTCACTCTATTTTACTCTTATTAAATTAAATAAATTAGTAGCTACAACAAAAAATGATACATATGTATTTCTTTAATTTAGAATTATGTGTCTACAATACCTTTATTTGAAAAAATTATTCATTATTAAAAAATTAAATTAAATAAGAGAAATAATTTCATTAGTTATATTGTCTTTATTTTCTCTCATGCAAAGATTCTTTACATTTAAATTTATCAATTGATATTCATTAAATTGTCCATTATCTTATTTTTACAATATCTTGTAATTAAATATCAAAGTTATAGTACAAAATAATGTTATATATTTATTTATCAAGTATTTTATTAATACTATGAAAAAAATTAAAATAATATGAAGCTAATTATATTAACTACTTGGGGATTGGTTGACAAAGAGAGTACTCAAATAACCCAACAAATTGAAGCGGAATCACTCTATTTTACTCTCATTGAATTAAATAAATTAGTAGTTACACCAAAAATGATACATATGTATTTCTTTAATACCATGAAAAAAATAAAAAAGATTAGTTTGAAACCAATCATATTAACTACTTGGGGGATTTGTTGACAATGAAAGTAACCCATTACCCAGCAAATTGAAGCGAGAAACTACATTTTAATATCTTTGGAATACATAATATTTTAAATTTTCAAATTTTTATTAATTTATTTAATTTTTTTCTTAAATTATGGATTTATTTATCCACAATAACTCATTCAACAACAATGGTTGAACCAAATGAACCCCAAACAGAACACCTAAAGAAAAGTCCATAGCTCCTATATCATAATCTCATTGCATGACGTTGTCATATATGCTATCAACAATAACCGAATTGCAAATAACACACTACCAACAAAAAGAAAGAGAACAAATAGTAAAGATGAAGACAATGACAATGTTACTCAAAAGAGAATTACGAACACTTAGAAAATTCAAATTAAAAGTAGTATTTATTTAGATTATCATTTTTAGACCAAATATTTAAACTATCAATTTTACAATGTTGCAAACATTTATTTTAGTAATAATTATAATGAATTTTCTATATTATCTTGGATTCATATATTTTGAATTAGATATTTAAATAAAAAATTCGACATTCAATTACCCATGTATAAACTTCTCCTATATAATCTTGCATTGATATACTTTCAGATATTTATTTAAATATAAACATTGGGCATTAACTCATTCGCGCAGTGCGTATAAAACTAGTCTCTTATAAAATCATCACAAAGTCAATGACAACAAGGTTTAAGTCATTTATGCAGGAGTTAATTGGCCCTCATTCGTCAAGCTTTGTGCCTAGGAAACAAATTTCAAATAACATTCTAACCTACCAAGAGATTTTGACCTCAATGAAGACGAAGAGAGGTGAAACTGGATGGATGGTACTCAAACTAGACCTAGAAAAGGCCTACGATTAGAGTTGTCAATATGGGCCAGACCAGTCCATACGGATTGGCCTGTCACGGGTTGGCGAAAAACTGGTTGGGACGGCTCGACCCGTTTTTCATACAATTTGGGAAAATCCCAACACGTGGTTTATGGGCTGACAGGCTAAACGGGCCAGCCCGTATTAAATTTTTAAAAAATAAATGTGTTCTAAAGACTAAAGGATTTATTTAATTGTTATAAATCCTTTAAAAACCCTAAGACCTAGATGGGCAGACAGTATGTCAAATTGACAAATTCAATAAGGCTTATTCAACAACAAATCAACAATAATTTATCAGCAAGAGCAGTGGAATCGAAAAGCAGTAGTCAGCGGCAATCGCCAGTCAGACGAGAAGAAGAGAGCCGGAAGGAGGCAACCGTCGCGGAACAATGGTTCTCAACTTCTCGCGGTCACGAGCGGTGCTGTTAGAGTGGCGGTGCTGCAGTGGTCAGTCAGCCGGGAAGTAAAGAGCCGGAAGGGGGTAGCTGGGCAGCTGTCGCGATCCCATAGCGCAATGGCTCTCCGTTCTTCTCGCAGTCACGACCGGTGTTGTAGTGGCGTTGTCAGTCGTGGATACTGGAGCAACCGTCGTCGTCCTCGATGTATTGCCGATTGGCTGCCATCGCCCGTTGGTCATATATAGTCGTCGACTTAAAGAGTGAGGAGTTGAAGCAAAAGGTCATCAACATGAAGAGTTAATTAGGGGTTTAGGCATTTAGCCATTTAGTGAATGTCTAGGGAGTAGGAATGTATAATTGTAGATTACTAGCTAAGTTTTTTTGTTTTTTTTTTTTTTTTTGTTAAAATACAGGCCAGCTCATGGGTTATCTTGGTTCAGCTCGTTTAACCCACCCAAAATGGTTAAACGGGCCGAGTTAGGTATTGGTCGGGTTGGGATTTCTCCTACCCAACATGTCCAAAACAAAAGCTAAACGGGCCTAACCCTACCGGTTGTGCTCGTTTTGACAGCTCTACCTATGATAGATTAGCGTGGAGCTTCATACAATCAACCTTAAAGGAAGTAGGATTCAACCAAGAATGGGTAAGGAATGTGATGGCTTGCATCTCTACTTCAAGACTGGCGATAACTTTGAATGATAAGACCTCAGACTGGTTCAAGCCTAATAGGGGGATTAGACAAGGTAATCCGATATCGCCTCTATTATTTGTACTATGCATCGAGCAGTTAAGCCATCTTATTGAAGACTTGGTTCTAGCTGGAAAGTGGAGAGTGATAAAAATCACCAGGAATGGGCCAGTTCTTATGCATCTCTTCTTTGCGAACGACATATTGATGTTCGGCGAAGCTACTTCGCAGCAGGCAAACACCATTAAATAGAGTCTAGACTCATTTTGCAGTCAACCAGGGTAACGAGTTAATTGCCAAAAGTCATTGATTTTTTTTCAAAGAACACTTGCAGTGTCATGCAACAATCCATTATAGAGATACTTGGCATCCCTAGATCGAAAGACTTGGGTAAGTACTTGGGGGTTCCTTCTTTACATGTCAAGTTTAAGAGAAAAACGTTCGGTGACCTAATATCGAGAATTTAGAACAGACTATTAGGATGGAAGATGAGATCATTATCCTTCGCAGGCAGATAGACATTGGCACAGTCTGTTTTGACAACTATCCCTGATAGGGAATATTCCTCAGTTTTGACCTCCATATACGTCCATGCTCTCGTTTTGTAGTCGGGTCGAGGTCAAACGGTTTGGGTAAAACTCAAAGTCAACAGGTCAAACTTATTTTACTATCCTTTTTGCCTAACGACCTCACACAATCAGTAATCCCTACACATGTCAAACATCATCTTGCTAACCAACCGTGTAAGGCAGAGTGTGCAATTAATTTACACGTCAGAATATGGTATGTGGCAAAGTTTTCAATTTCAAATGAAAAGGAAATTTATTATTATTAAAATTTTGAAACTAATCACATTTCTTGTATGGGACTGTAAGAAATATTGTAATTCCATTATTTAGAGTTAAAAATGAAAGCAAGTTTCAAAGTGAATTCAGTGCTAGCAATCTTGTTGAAGTATTGGTTACAATGGATATTTCAAATCCCACATACAACCGAGATTAAGAAGCTTGCATGTCAGCCGACTGCTCCATCAACCCAAGCAAGTCGCCACAAGTTTTAAAATTTGTAAAAATTAGTATTGTAATTTTGATTTTTAAATCACACTATTCTTGGCTTTGTATATAGAATAGTCATATTAAATGTACTACGCTCGGTCAAGTTGGTATTTTCACCACCTGCACCCTAAGCTTGGGACTAGATCTCGGCATAAAGTCCTACTAAGTAGGAAACAAGCCTGGGACCAAATCTCAGCATAAAGCCCTACTTAATAGGCAATTAAGCTTGAAAAAAAATCTTGGCATAAAGCCCTAACAACTAGGCAATTAAGCTCGGGAACAATCTCGGCATAAAGCCTTACCACGTAGGCAATTAAGTACAAGAACAATCTTGGCATAAAGCCCTACCAAGTAAGAAATTAAGCCCAAGAACAATTTCGGCATAAAGTCTCAATGATGCCACTTTTCAGCGATAAATCTTTTCCGCTTCTAAGCGATGAATCTTTCCCACTTCTCAGCGATGAATCTTTTCCGCTTCTCAGTGATGCAGCTTCTTAACGATGAATATATCCCACTTCTCAGCGATGTCGCTTTTCAGCGATGAGTCTTTCTCGCTTCTCAGTGATGCCACTTTTCAGCGATGAATCTTTCCCACTTCTCAGCGATGCAACTTTTCAGCGATAAATCTTTTTTTCGCTTCTCAGCGGTGCCGCTTTTCAACGATGAATCTTTTCCGCTTCTCAGCAATGCCACTTTTTCAGCGATTAATATATCCTGTTTCTTAGCGATGAGTATATCCCGCTTCTTAGCAATGCCGCCTTTCAGTAACGAATCTATCCCACTTCTCAATGATGCTGTATTTCAGCAATGAATCTTTCCCGCTTCTCAGTGATGCTACTTTCTAGCGATGTCGCTTCTCGATTGCCTCCGTCGGCACTGTAAGTCCGGTTAGGTTGGAATTGCCACCACCCACTATAAACCCGATTAGGTCGGTATTGCCACCATCGACATGATGAGCCCGAGATCAAATCATGGCATAACCCTTACAAAGTAGGCAATTGAGCCCGCCAAGTCGATCTTCCCACCCAGGGTAAATCTAATCTCTTGATTGGTAAAAGTTTATCACTTGATCACGTTAAAAATCCGATCGCTTGATCGGTAGAATTCAATCCATCCCTCAATCATATTACAGATCCCGATCTCTTGATCGGTAAATTTAGACCTCGTAAATCCCCAAGGTCCTTCAAGTAAGGCAAATGGACCATCAATGCTATAAGTATAGTCCGGTACATCGACACTGCGAACTCGATCGGGTTACTCGCCGACCACAGTCAATGTTGTAAAGCAAATTCGGGAGGCCATAGTATCTACTCCCTTGTGCTGATGATTCTCGCAACTCAAGGAGTGGGAGGCTACTGATAGGATTGTAGGGCAACTCCCTCAGCCTACAGAGCTCACCAAAGCACTTCACAAGCAAAGTGACCTTCATGGTCTCGTTATTGTTAGACATTAGAGTCTCCTAGCATCCCTCCGTTTGGGACTCTCAGCATCTCTCTACAACAGTGAATTTGAAATGATAAAGCTTCTTCAAGCTATTTTCTATGAGGATTTCTACTTTTTACATACGATTCTCTGCACACTTCTATACACGAGATGAACTTACACTATCAACCTCATTTTATACAATGCAAACTACCCTTCTTCTAGCAGAGGTTATGCTCCACATTGAGAGACTAATCTGCAACTTCCTATGGGGATTGTCCTAGGGAAATAGGAACTGTAACTTTGTGGCAAGGTGATACGTGATTAAATAGCATCATATTTGTGATCATTTATGCTTGTTTTTTGCTCAAATGCTAGGTAAATAAAGGTGGAACAATGCGTAATTTGACATATCTTGATGGAAGGAAGGAAGGACCGAACAATGAGCAAGCAAGCATGAAAAAATGCTAATCTTGGGAGAAAACAAAGATTTAAAGCACAAGGAAAACATCTGAGGGCACGCCGAGGAACGAAGGAGCAAAACACAAGCGCGAAGGTTAACTAAAAGAACTCACGCTGACACTGACGGTGTGAGTCCTCAGCAGAGTTTCTGATCAGGGACTCACACTGAGACTGACGGTGTGAGTCTCAGCATGGGTATGCTGATCAAAAACTGATCATTAAACTCACGCTGACACTCACGGTGTGAGTGTCAGCGTGAGTCTCAATGATCAGTTTTTGATGATTGAGACTCACGATGGTACTCATACCGTGAGTCCCACCGTGACTTCTTATCCTGAAACCCTTCAAAGAAGCGTGAATTACCAACTATAAATACCTCTTGGTGGTTATTTTCTAACTAGTATTTTGTACGCGCGATGCGCGAAAAGCCGAAAACTCATGCCCAATATTAAAACATGCATTAATAAATACAAATAATTAAATTTATAATTCGAATTATATATATACACAAATAATATATGTATTTTATACACACATATATGATTTACCATTAATAGAAATTTAATTAAAATATAATCAACCATTAAATTAATTATATAATGATTTTAATAAAATGATAATTAAAGAATAGGAAAAAGATAGGATAGATATAGGTGTATGGTAATAATGATGGAGTTAAAATTAACGGTGTTATAACGGTGTAAGGGTAGTTTTATATAACAAGAATGTAGTAGGGACATTTTTGTCTAATAACATTGAAGTGTACAACATTTAAAGCAAAATGTATACATTTATTAGCATACAAAAAGAGGGACATAAATCAAGTATATAACCTTGATTGAGACTTATTATGTTTTTAGATTACTTTTGAATGTCTGAACTCCCGTTTTTAGTTTTTCTCTCTAGGAAACTTTCAAAAACTCTTCTATACATGTAAATCCATCATTCATTGGAAGATTTAGGGAGAATTATCAATTGTAATTACACATTTAAATTCAATTTCATATTTGATTTTTACAAATTCAATCAAGTAAGAGTTTTTATTCCTTACTCTTTGAACATTCTTAATACTTTTGTATTTGGATTTATTGCATAGTATTCCAATTGCCTTTAATTTTCAATTGAATTATGAGTAGTTAAATCCTTTAGGGATTTAGATTGAATTGCTATGGATGAATGCTTATATGAATTGAATTATTAAATCTAGGTTTTGTATTGCTTTTAGTATGAATGTGATTGTGGAAATAGGAAATTGTTTGACTCTTGTTTGGTTAGGATCCAACCTTTCAAGAGATGTATGGAATTGGTGTTTCACCTATGAGAATAGGGATTAATGGCCAATCCTTTCCACATTTCTAACTTGCCCCTGAGAAAGGGGAGTTGGAAGAGATTATGCACACAATGTGTTTGATTAAATACTTCACCTAGTCTAATTGCTATGAGAACGGGATTAGAACTTTGGTGGTAGCCAATGTCCACGAGAGTGGCATTGGCATTGAATTGATTCCCTCACTTCATTGTTTAGCATTGTTTAGCCTAGAACCTTAGAACATTATAAAAGCATTTGTGCATTGCTATTTGATTTAAATCCTCATGTTTATCATTGTTTATTTCTCAAATCAATTACATGTTTTGTCTTTATCCCATCATTTTGGTTAGCTTTTAAACACTTGATGAACTCGTGTTTAATCTCTTGCTACTCAAATCCTTCCTAGCCATTCTCAGAGGACGACACTCACTAATTCAACCACTGGAAATACAACTTTCACATGGGAAATAGTTACGCAAAACAGAGACCAAGGGGAACTTGGAATCCGTAGACTTGAGGCCATGGATACAGCTTTCTTGGCCAAACTAGGCTGGAAGCTTTTGACGGAGGGAGATTGCTTATGGATGGATATTACGGAAACAAAATACATGGTTCAAAGTGAGGACCCTTCAACCTGGCAACCAAGATCAAATATATCAAATGCATGGAAAGGGATTCTCAAAGCTGTCCCCATTCTCACTAAAGGCACTAAGAAAGTGGTTAGAAATGGAAGAAAATCGTGGTTCTAGCTTGACTCATGGTTAGGCCACCATCCTCTCTTTGAGTTTTTGTTTCTCCAGCCTACCACACCCTGAACTCTATGCCTCTATAGCCAATTACTGGAACACCTGAACAGGTTGGAATTTGTTCAAATTAGGTAACTTACTCCCTGCCGACCAGGGGCGGAGCCAGAAAACTCGACTTGGGGGGCCAGTGTAGTAGAGAAAAATTTACTGTGTTAGTCGACAATATAATTAACCATACTATATTATTATTTATACCATACATTATTGTAATTATTATTGATAATGATTTTTAATTATATTCTATGTAATAAAGTATGAAATATATAATTATATGAGTACGATTGACACGAGTGCCGATCATTACTTTAGAATTTTTTCACATAACACAAAATATTATAATAATAACAACAACAACAACAACAATAAGAACAACAACATTTATTTAAATATAAAATGTCAATTTTTATCAAATAAAAAGTTTTGTCAATTATTTTGTCACCAAATATTTTCATAATTAATTGATATTCATTTTACTGATTAACAATATTTCAAATTTTGGGAGATAAAAGACAAAAATCAATATCAGGAATTAAACAATCAATATTAATTTTTGACAATTTCAAAACTAATTATTTAAACAAGCAAATGTACATCTTCAGAGTGTAAATAAATAATTAAAACACACAATAAATCATTAATTAATTAATCAACATAACTAATAAAACTAAAGCATATATCTCAAATTTGAAGATTTTTAAAAATAAAATGGATATTTGATGCCCTCCTCCATTATTAAAATCTTGATAAAAGAAATAAGATAAAAAGAAAATGGTGACTTTAATTATTTGCTTGGTTTACTTCTTTCTATTTAATGAATTTAAACTTTAATATATATATTTTGAGTTCATTTAATATAAACATAATAGATTGTTTTTTTAAAAAAAGAGAAAAGTGTCAAATTGGCCCCCTAAGTCGGATGGATAGTGCAATTAGGCCCCCTAACTGAAAAAAGCTCCATTCAAGCCCCCTAAACCGGCAAAAAAGTGCAATTGAGTCCTAAATGACTTGTTTATCAGGTCAAATTCAGTTAGGGGGTCAAATTGCACTATCCACCCAGTTTAGGGGGCTAATTTGACACTTTTCATTATTTTATTTTATTTTTCAAAACAAATATTTTTATTTCTTTCAGTTCATTTTTTTTATTTATTAAAAATATTATTTATTATAAATAAAAAATTAAAAAAAATAAAAACAGCCACCGTCCGTTTAATAATTTGGTCCTACTGTCAAATTAATTTGTAGAATTCGTCCCCAAGTGTTGGCCATACGCATTTTTCGTTCCTAAGTTATAATTGATGTTGCACTTTTTGTGCCTTTATTAATAAAACATTAGGGACGAAATTTATAATTTTAGTATAACTCACGGACGAATATGTTGGCATTGCATTTTTCGTTCTTTTGTGCTCACTTCTCCTTTAGAGACGAAAAATGTAATTTTCTATTTTTTTTTATTTTTTAAAATTATTTAAAATAATTATTTTTAAATTATTTAAAATAATTTTACAAAACTTTTTTAATAATATAAAAACAATTATTTAAATAATTTTTTTGAAAAAAAAATAAAAGAAAAAAAAAAGTCGGCATTCCCCAACAGGGATTGCCGACTTTTTTTTTTTTTTGGTTTTTTTTTTGTTTAAAAAAATTAAAAATTATTAAAATTATTTACCCTAGAATACAAATTAATTTGACATTATGACCAAATGTGATACAAATTACAAAGTTTTGCACTTAATTTCAGTCCAAGGAGTAGTAACCTGATAAACAAGTCATTTAGGACTCAATTGCACTTTTTTACCGGTTTAGAGGACTTGGATGGAGCTTTTTTCAGTTAGGGGGCTTAATTGCACTATCCACCCCACTTAGGGGGCCAATTTGACACTTTTCCCTAAAAAAATTTAGAGGGGGGCCAAAAGTGTATTTTATCCCTACTATATCAATATATACATACATATTTATTAAAATATTTTAAGGTGGGGTAGGGGTAGGGTGAGGTGGGGTGGGGGTTGGGGGGGGCCAGGGCCCCCTACCCCATAAGGTGGCTACGCCCCTGCTGCCGACATACTGGATTCTTTAGCTGCAGTACTGTAGGGCCTTTGCACAGGGCCCCCAAAACCATACTTAAAAAAAATTATATAGTACATTAGTATATATAAATATATATTTCATTATTTCCTAATTCCTTCCCAGTTTTGGCGCCTGGCGATTCACAATTTCCAAATATCAACTGGCAAGTAAATTAATATTGTTAATTAAGAATGGCAGCTTCCAAAGTTCCACAATTCTCCAAATATTAATTGGCAATTAAATTTATATTGTTAATTAAGAATGGCAACTTCCAATGTTCCAATTCCAAAATCTCAATTATACTGAAATTTTTTTGTATCTATATATATTTTACATTGCCAGGGAGAAAAGGCCACACATCCCACACTATTTTCCCAAATCTCAGCAGGCGCAAGTGACGCAAACAGATGGAGTTCGACAATCAGCAAACGACATTCTTCAATTCTTTTAATTTTAATCATACAAACTCTTAAATTCTTCAATTCTCTTAATAAATAATTAAAATTACGTATTATTTTATTATTTTAATTACCTAACTTAATAATTCTGATTTCAAAATAATATATTTAAGAATTTGTTTCTTGATTAATTATTTATTCATAGAGTTTCTAAATAAATTTTTGTTTTTTCCTTTGAATTTTATAATTATGTCTTCTAGAAAGTATTCGTTTGTATGTCTTCTAGATGTAAGACTTTTCGGCAAATTATACTGTGCACCACGGTACACATAGCAATGTGCACCACATACCTAAACGACGTCGTTTTGAGCATTGTAAACTAATCGTCCGTTTTTTTTTTTGGAAATCACGTTTCCCGTTTCGGCCGGTCTCTCTATTTATGTTAATATTCTGTGTATTCCAGGCAATCATTCTGTGTATTCTAGGCAACCGTTCTGTGTATTATATGCAACCGTTATGTGTATTCATGTTAGTAACACATGTTGTGATTTCATGTTAGTAACACATGTTGTGATGTGTTTGTGCATTCGAATGTTTAAGAGGATGAGTTTTGTGTATTTTGTGTAAATATTATGTGTATTCATGTTATTAACACAAGTTGTGATGTGTTTGTGCATTCGAATGTTAGGAGGATGAGTTCTGTGTATTATGGGCATCAATATTCTGTGTATTATGGGCAAACATTCTGTGTATTCTAGACAAACCTTCTGTGTATTCTATATAATGATTATGTATATTATAGATAATGAATTCCCTGGAGTCATTCGCGTCCACTAACATCTGTGTATTTTGTGTCAATATTCTGTGTATTCTGGGCAAACATTCTGTGTATTCTAGGCAAACGTTCTGTGTATTATAGATAATGATTATGTGTATTATAGATAATGAATTCCCTAAGTCATTCGCGTCCGCGTCTACTAACACCAAAACGACGTCGTTTTACGTACATGGTGCACATTGCTATGTGCACCGTGGTGCAGGGTGTAACGATTGAGACTTTTCCCAGTACAATATATATTATATATTGTGGGCCTTAATAATGTGGTGCAAGTGGACTAGGCCCATTAAGCTATAGGTTGTATTGGACATCTAGGTTTACTCCAATCCACCATATGCGTATATAAGCCTGCATTGATGGGATGCATGACAGATAATCATATAGTACCTACAGACATGGTACTCACACTGCTCTGATACCAAATGTAAGATCAAGAAATACTGTCTAAACATATATATAATTAATCTACGAGTAACCTAACCTCGTAATAACGGAAGCATAGAATTAATCTCATAAAGTTTAGGCAAGAAACCTTGTAGTTAACTCTGTGTTATATAACAAAATTTAGCCCACAGGCAATTTTGTTATATTTAAAGGGTTAATTATGATAAAATACTAAACTATGATCATAATTTGCTCACTGGGATTATGCATCTGCATATAGCTTTGTAGTTTTGTCATTAAGGGTGGATAAACCTTACCCTAACCGTACCCATTCCATTTCTACCATTCAGTTTTGGTAATATTATGTACTTTAGTTACCCTCTCTCTCTATTATGTGTCTTAAAAATCCTCACCAAGCCTTAAGTTAACCGCTAATTTGGACTAGTCACATATGTTATCTTTACAAATATGGAAACATTAAGAATGTGTCTTACCATAATTTGGTTGTCATTGTTAAATATTAATGGTGGTTATAATGTTGATTATTACCATCAAATATTTTAATTAATGAAACCATTAATGTTAATATGGTATTCAGTTATAAATCCTGAATTGTTTCTAATTAAGTTTATGTGACAATGTTCCAGTCAAAAAAATATTTTGGTCATTATTATGTTCTTGGCATTTTTCGGATTTTAAATTTTATTATGTTTCAAAACTATATCCGAGAATGTTTCTACAGTTAGTGGTTTTAACTATTGTTTTTCCATATTTAATCTCCTATTTAATGTGATAATATTATTATGGCTATTTCTTTTTGGATTATTTGCAATTTGCCATTAATGATAATAATATTATTAATTGGGTTATGGATAATCAATTTAGTAATTTTTGGAAAAATATATTTGCTAAGGCAACTGACTATTGCCACTAATTCCATAATTCTTTAAGTTCTCTTAGTTCGTTATGTCCATATTTGGTTAAGTATGAATAATGAATATTTAGTATAAATTCGTACTTTATAGTTGGTTCATACTCTTTAGATTGTTTCATGAATTTGATTACATTAAGTGCATAATATTAGGATTAATTATGCGATTAAGTTTTGTGAGATTTTGATTTACAAATGACAATATATATTTTTGGTTAGATATTGTTGGAATTTGTAAATTTGGTCTATTTCTCATAAATGATCTTTATGTATTACAACATTTTAACGGGCTTAAAGTTTGATATTTCAAAGTATATATTTATTACTTTACTATTCAAAAATTTTGGGTCTCTTTTAGTTTGGACTCATTTACAATCTGAATATTAAGTTTATACTTTGGAAACTCATATTAAAAATTGTCTTAAGTTATGCAATTTGTTTAGAATATATGAGTTAAATGCCTAATTTTGTGCATATTAATTTGTCCAGCGCATAATACTTTGTTTTAAATTATGCAATATATTTTTATGCCTTTAGCAATGCATAAATTTAGGATGAAATTATATTAGTTCCTAATTAAGTTGGACTTATGCATAAACTTTAGTTAGGGTAGTGCCTGAATTTAAGCACATTTGGTCCATTGATTTAGTTCACCCATTCAAGCTTTAATCATAGGTGAACCATGTAATTTCGGTGTATACCCTACAATTTTTTTTTTAGGTTTATACCCCCAAACAGTTAAACATTGACTGCATATGAATTGAGGAGGCATACTAATTTTATGGTCATGACTTAAGAACATCTTGTGCCACTAGTCCCCTTAAGTATCATATATTTGGATTTTTCCATCACAATATGGTATAATATGTTTGTTAATTTTTTTTTTATTCCTTGACAATGTGATTTGATTTCAATTCATTAAAGAATAGCCATAGCATCTTTAATTTACTTATTTCTCTTACGCTTGAATCACATAGAGGTTAGGCAATAAATTGATAATTGTCTAGTGATCTTATAATTTTAATTTGGTTGGAGAGTAGCCACAGCATCTTTAATCAGTTAAAATTATATATTGAGCGGTTTATCTTGATCACATAAAGTTTTAGACAAATCATTTGTGATTAATTGTATTTAATATAATGGAATTTAGCCCACAGGCAATTTCGTTATATTTGTATGATTAATTAGGATCAAATACTAGGCTATGATCATAATTTAGCCCACAGGCAATTATGTATCGGAATGTAGTTTAGTAGTTCTCTAATATAAAAAAGCCACAAAAATAGCATTTAATGCCATTCCCGCCCAGTGGAAAACGATGCCGTATTGCATAGCAACATGGAATGTTTGTTATTGTTAGTCACCGTCTTTTTCCGCATGTAGGATATCAATTTTGTTGTTTTTAAATCGGTAGAGCAACCGACCCGAACAATAATTATCGTTGTAAAGGACTCATGCGTGAATAAATGGTTGGAATATGTTTAGGAAATCGAAAAGGTTTCAACGTTTAGTTATTCGATACATATGTTCCGGGAATGAAAAAGGAAGTAATGCAACTTCAGAAGTCTTATGATCTCAGAATTATATTACAACCATATATATACACCTCTAGGCATCTTCCAGATTACATTGCCATCAGATACTCTCAACCCTTTGAAATTACTCCTTATTCTCACGTACTGTAATTCGAAAATGTGAATGTATTGCGTGGCGAATGAGTTGTCTACGTTCAAGAACAAGAGTGCAATGAAGTTACGGGTGATTCGTACCTATTTGGTACCATTAAGGAGAGGTTCATTGGAAAAAAAAGTCAGGAAATCGTGTTTCACGACTCGGGGGTTTGTTTTCTTCTCTATACTCATCTGCATTTTCATGAAGTATGTTCATTAGCATTAGCGTAGACTTAGATAAAACTATGTAAATATGTTATTGTACATGCTAACCTATTGATATATGAACAGGGCACCGTAATTCATGCACATGTACCAAAAACCCTGGTAGAAAAGTTCAGTAATAGGTTTGTAGAAAGCAAAGTGTATGCTGTGAAATTTTTTTTTGTTGTTTCGAATACTAAAACATACAAGACCAGTCTGCATGAATATATGCTGCAGTTTAATCATGAAACTATTATGAAAGAAATTAGGTCGGACAAATTTCCATGGCACATGTACAGACTAAAGCCATTCAATAGTTTGAAAGGTAACCCAACTTTAGATGACAAACATCTTATAGGTAAGTTTCTACTGTTTCCTCAGCATCTTTGTCATCTTTTTTCTCATTATGTTTTTAGCAATAGACTCAGAATCTTACCTATAGCTATGTATATAAAATAGATATAATTGGTCGTATTGTTCAAATTCATGGACCACAAGAAAAGATTATTGGTGGTCATAATACAAGGCTGATAGACTTTGTGTTAGAGGATGCATTGTAAGTCCAATTTCGGTTATTTTTAATTATTATGAATTATTATGAACTATCAGTTTCAAATTTAAAGTAAAATTTTAATGTAATGCAGGGGAAAGAAGCTAAGTTGTACCTTTTGGGATGATCATGTGTCCAAAATTGAGCCTGTAACCCCTCGGTTTTTACGACAAAGTTAAGATTCGAAAATAGCAATATAATTTTTTTATGACATTTAAGAGAAGACTATTCGGTGCTCGAAATAATTTTTCGTTTAAGGATTAATTATCGATAAG
>CP025659.1:18609305-18624838 GCA_003576665.1 Ipomoea trifida | reverse complement strand
AATAGTGGATGTGTTTCGTACCCCACTTGTGAATTTAAAGGTGGATGTGTTTCGTACCCCACCAAGAACAAATCGTGGATGTGTTTCGTACCCCACGTAAGAATTGAAAGGTGGATGTGTTGTGTACCCCACCGATATTTAAATAGTGGATGTGTTTCGTACCCCACTTACGAATAAGGCGAGAATTGTGCATCATGGGTGACGCGTAAGAACTAACTATTGGGTGAGATCATAGCTGAGTTAACTGTTCTAATTATTGATATAAAGTGAAATTACCTGTTATTTATGTTGTTGCAGGTTGTTTTCGCTGTGGTAATACTATCTTGCCTTATGCTTATTGTTTGATTTTTTGAAACCTTTGTTTATTTTCAAGTGATAATGGATATTCTTACTTAGCCGTCGCGCTAACTGCACTTCATTGTGTCATCTATTAGATGCAGTCTAGCGTGAGCTCTGAATAAGATGGAAGTCGAGGTTGAAGACTACTCTGTCCTAGAATAGACACCCTGGGAGAATCATTTCCATATGTACATATCTGGATATTGATATGGTTATTTGAGGTTGTAAGTTTAGCCTTAGCGTTTGGGTATAGGAAAGATACCTAAGCGTGGCGGTAACACCCAGTTTTCTGCTGGTTAGACGCTTCCGCAATGTATTATATTTTAAGGATTTTGTAATAAATCCAAGATGTGAAAATTGGGGTGTTACAGAGCCTTTCTATCAGCGTGAGATGAATGAACATGTTGTAGTGTTGATCCAATTCTGCAGAGTAAAGCTGGGCTTAAGAGGTTAGTACCCTTTACATTTACCTTTATTTAGAAATACATATTGTAATTAGTTTAGAAATACATACTGTAATTATATTATTGTGTGTCAGATGGTGATGTGAAAATTTGTTCATCCTATGATGTGACCCAATCGCTGTTCAACCTTGACCAACCGGAATTTAAAAGTTTCACAGAAAGGTATATTAATTTGATATCTATGTAATCTGTAAAATTACTTATTTATCAACTAACATTACCATAGACTCTATGCACAGCCTTAGATCGAGACAGGGAATATCAAACACCAATTAGAAGCATAACATCAATGTCAAGTCTTAGCTACACCAATACCATTGATGAGTCCACAAGTCAGTCCATGGATCTGATTACAATATCTGACATATTTGACACTGAGAATGTAAGCACTGTTTCCTGACTTCCTGTGTGTTTTCTACCATTATTGTATAAGTAATTTCATTTTTGTTTTATAATCATACTTACAGTTTGGTGAATTCTGGATTGCTGCGAGGATCAATGGTATTGAGTCACCCACAGATTGGTTCTATACTTCCTGTCCAAAAAAGGGTTGTAACAAGAAATTAGAACTCTCAGAAGGGGTGAACAAATGTTTCAAGTGTGTGCAAGTTCATAATACCCATGTTCTAAGGTATAAACTTAGAGTACGTGTTGTGGACATGAAAGGTAATGCTTCATTCTTGATATGGGATCGAGAGTGCATGGAGTTAATTGGGATTCCAGCTGCTGATTTATATGACAGTTATACAGATGTAAGTCCTAAATTTTTAACTACTGTAGTCCCAATTAATAAATTCAAGGCAGCTTAACCTAAATTTCTTCCTTTGCAATCAAGTGCCCCTCCAAAGGAGATATACTAGCTTTGGTTGGTAGGAGTATGTTATTCTGAATTTCAGTTAGGAAGGACCAGTTTGTCAACTTTCCAACCTCATTTCCTGTTCTAAGGATTAACACTGACCAACAACTCCTAGCACAACTAAGCCCTGTCATTCTAAACTTGAAGGAGGATGATATAAACACTGGATTGCAGCTAAGTGATGGGGATGATGACTTCCTTGAGGTTATATATTTGTCTTTAAATACAATTCTTTCAAATATCATATTTACACTGTAGGAGGAGTTTTTGATAAACTTACTGAATCTGTAGGGTTTTCTGAGTGATGAAGCTGACAGCCCAATTGCAACTCTGCCGCCAGTTACTCATGATGCTACTGAGGGACCTGTCAAGAGGTGCTTAATCGATCAGTTTTCTTCGACACAGGGATGCAAAAAAGTGAAGCAGCAGAGAGTGAAACTCGAAAAAATTGATTGAATCAAATTTATTTGGAAGACAATTGTGACTTGATGTTTGGAAGACAATTGTGACTTGATGTTTGTTCTGTTTAACTTGAAAACTCTGGATGTTTGAATACTTAACAGTGCACTGTGTATGTGTAACTGTGGCCATCTTGCTTGCTTTTTGAAATTTAGAACATTGTTTTTTGAAATCATGTCTAACAGTTACTGCAGAATAGTGTATTTGTGTTTTTTTTTTTCACCTTTCAGGTTCATGCTGCAATTGAGGGTGGCGAATCCATACTATACAAGTACCACTGAAATTTGAGGCTTGAACTTCATGGAGGGTTCATATGATAGTGTTAAGTGATCAGTTAGCTGCAAATTATATTTCGTACAACTGGAAATGTAATGTTTAGTGAAAAAAAACCCCACTCTCTACACAATGTAATTAGAAGTAGGCTAAGTTATTCTATAAAAGTTTTGTCAATGCAAATTTTCAGATTCTGAAAGATTCACATCATGTAGTCATCAAGGAGTACCTTTCAATAAAACTTTTATACTTTCAGTCCACAAATAGCCTGAGAATGTAAGCAGCAAAAAACAATATGAAACTTTACAAACTTTTCAGTTAAGTTAGATTAATGAAGCAGCAAAAAACAATCTGAAAATTTTGTTATTGATTTTTGCAGGGTATTTCGTACTACATTGTAATTTTACAGATTATAAGTATAATTGAAACAATTATCATCTAAAAACTGTAATTCAATATTATTAGAGGATTACAGGATGAAAACATTTGGCATCTAAGATACCTACATGTCGTTAATTGAAACTAATAATAATCTTGGATCGACTCAGACTGTAATTTTAAAAATTGTATGCTTACTGTTTTTTAGCTTAGCCGAAAATCAGTTAAAAGATTGGGCTTATGATGCTGAATAAGTTCTATTGTGTTCACATGCATCAGATTTAATTATCATCCTTTGCAAAGACTTCGAAAAAAAATGTTAGTACACATACTTATAGAGAAGAAAGAAACAAATGTTAGAAAAATGAAAACATACCTCTCCGGAGAGAACCGTAAAATGATAAGCTTTCCAAAAAAACCCTTATAGACAATAAAGCATCTCCGAAAATGTAAATATAAGAGTACTATTAAAATGATTTAACATTTTAAGAATCACTTCAAAAAAAAAAAAAGAATTAAAGATCAGAATAGGGCATTATTAAAAAATGTATGATAAATCCACATAATCCTGATAACAGCATTCAATACAGCAACCAACTCTTCGTATTCCAGAGTTGTGGGATTTCCAAGCATCTATAAAGCTTATAAAATGGGTCGTAGTATGTCTTGATGCAGCTTCCAGTGAAATTCAATAGTACATACTCTGAAGGGATGAAATTCACCCCAGTATCTATTGCACCCCAGTAAACTCATACACAATTAATGGTTTAGTTCATAGCAAGTTAATATTGAAACTCAAGTTCTACATTCAAGACAGAGACATACTATTGCATAGCAGCAAAGATGAAGCAACTAACGAAATCAACTCTCATAGGCAGTAAAAGGAAGCACCATTCTAATAACAAAGGTACACACTCTTTTACTCTTTGTTTAAGTTATATATCTCATTCAAAAACTGTATAGAATTTCTTCTGCAGTGCATCTCCTTACATATATAGTTAAACCGTTTATAGCCCCTTACATATGCAAATTTCAGTTAAGTTATCATATGTGAAATTTAGTTTTTGGGTTTTAGGTTCGTAACTGAACAATTTCAGATGACTCTAATATAAAATACTTACGAAAATGGTGCTATCATGGTATTGAAAGATTACCTCATTGCTATCAGCATAGAACATAAACGGTCAATTTTTCACACCATGCGAACACATCTAAGTAAACCTAGATCAAATCAGAGCAATAATTAGTACAAAATTACTATAGATAAATATTTACCATCAATGTATTCGAAAATTCGAATATTGCTCTGAAAACCCGTTAAAGTTTGCAGATTACAGAACCCAAGAACAATAGGTTCGAATAGAACTGCTAGATCTTAGTTCGATCCTCCCATCGCATTAGATTCACCGGCGAATAGATTCTTAGGTAGAGCACATTTTTGGGTGAACGAATCCAAGAACCGATGAGCTCTATTTCTAGCCATAGTCGAGAGGAATCTGAATTCCTCTCCAAAGAACCCTGTAAATTCGAGCTAAAGCAACACCAGAAATTATAAAGAGATGTCAAACAATGCGTAGGTAAGAAATTGGATCTCAGAAATGAACATAGACAATTGAGAATGACAAAATTTGCAGATTAGAGAACCCAAGGACAATAGATTCGAGCTAAAGCAACATTAGGGTTGAGAAAGAAATGTCAAACAATCCGTAGGGATTGTTTTGGAGCTGAGAAATGAACATAGAGAAATGAGAATGACAAAGTTCACCAGTATGTAGTGTAGGCTCAAGATTATTGGATTATTAGGAAATAGTTGGCATGAAATTATTAAAAAAATATATATATATATATATATATATTTTAACAATATTAAAATATATTTGTATCTTTCTCCAATATACATGGTTAGCTGATATTGGTGATGGCAAAGTCGGAGGACCCAACGATGGTTATGCAAATGTGCAAATCCCTTCTGAGATGTTATTGCCATCATCTGGTGACAATATATCAACAATAGTTAATACCATATTTCCATTGTTCAAGGAAAGGGGATGCGATGAAGAGTACATGAAAAGACGTGCCATACTAGCTCCAACACTTGATGTCGTCAACGCCATCAATGAATATATGAGTGACTTACATATTGCTGAGAGTAAGACTTACCTCAGTTGTGACAGGGTATGTAAATCAGACTCAAGTAATGGTGTACTTTCTGATATGCATACTCCTGAATTTCTAAATGGTCTGAAAGCCTCTGGCATACCAAATCATGCATTAACGTTAAAGGTTGGATCACCAATAATGCTCTTGAGGAACATAGATCACGCACTTGGACTTTGTAATGGAACAAGACTGGTGATTACAAGGTTATCTAATCATGTTGTTGAAGCAAAGATTGTAACTGGGAACAATGCTGGTGAGATTGTTTTGATACCAAGAATGTAAATGACACCCACTGATATAAGGTTGCCATTTAAATTCCAAAGAAGACAATTCCCGGTAATGTTGTCCTATGCAATGACTATAAACAAAAGTCAAGGTCAAACTTTGTCACATGTAGGGTTACTTTTAAGGAAGCCAGTGTTTGTCCACGGTCAACTTTACGTTGCTGCTTCAAGGATTAGTAACCCAAAAGGTTTGAAAATCTTGATAGCCAATGAAGGGGCAGATAGTAGTAATCACACTACCAATGTTATATACCATGAAGTGTTTAATAATTTGTAACTTCTTTTTATGCAATAGACATTTTTTTCTTACTATCAATTTCTTCTAATTTACTCCATTCGGGTAATATAGTCAAATATCTTTGATTAATGAATAGAAGTACTTTATGCCGTGCATCGCACGGGTAAACTACTAGTTTTATCAGTAATGATAGAAATAAATAAATTTATTTATTTTATGGTTATTTGTAAATAATTTACATCTTTATCATAAAGTTTAATTTTATGATGCAAACTTTAGATCATATTTCTTAATTTACCCACAGGAATTAAGAAAAGGAACATGGTTTCTTAAGCGTTATCATAATAGTTGTAATGAATCTTGTTGATTAAAACTTTAGCCTACATGCAAGTCTTATATCACTTGATTCTTCAACTCATTTGATAATTGTTTCGTCATAAAATTTCAGTTGGATCTAATTGAGTAAAACTTTAGCCCACAGGCAAGTTTTATGTCTCTAGATTCTTCTGTCTATTTAATAATTGAGAAGAAATATTATCATAAGGGTTTTAATTGAATTTAATAGAATTAAAACTTTAGCCTACAGGCAAGTTTTATGTCAATAAATCCCTCACCCATTAGATAATAATTTTATCACAATTTCTTAGAATTTATAAATTTAGTACAATTATAGTTCTAAGTTTTCATGGTTTGCATTGACAGAATTTGTATTTAGTTACTTTCCAAAATTAACCACTTTTATTAATTATTTCATGAATCTTGCTCGGTTATTTGGACTAACTGTAGTAAGTTACGTGATATATTCGATATACCTCTTTTGGTGTCCAAGAATAAAATATACCTCTTCGAGCCAAATTCCAACTTGGTTTTGAAAAGTGTATTTTATTATTTTAGTATGTCCAACTATGGTGGGGAATTATGTCCCCATTAGTTATTACTTTAGTTGGATTGGAATCAAATATTGATTATTTAGTATGCCCAACTAATGGTGGAGAATTATATCTTCATTATTTAGTTGGTCAAATCAATTCTGAGTACGTATATCATTAATTCTGCTGAAGAATATTTTAGTGGGAGTGATCATTTAGAAAAAGATCATTAAGATGCTCCACTAAAGATTCCACGTACAAGTATCAATCTTGTATTTGTTCACATAAATTCATAAGTTCAAATTACTGAACATTTGATTGTGCAACATATTTATGACAATGTTGTAGCAATATTAAGGAGTTTATTAGAACAAAACATTTAACTTGTGATACACTGTTATTTAAATAAATTCTTTAGCATTTAATAGAGTCTTTAGTTTCTTCAAAATTGATCCTGTGCCATTTTGATTTATAAGGCTCAAGACAATTTTGCAAGACATAAAACTAAGACTCATAATGGACCTTGAAGTTATTTGGGAAGTTAAGGTGTATATTTAAAATTCCACATTTATGGACTTAGAATTTTAGTTTATTGTCTAACTTGTTGGAATGCTTCTATGACTAAACTATCTTTTGGCTATTTTGATGAGTGGGAGTGACAGACGTGTCAACTCCAAACTCTTAGCCGTTAGAGGTAGTGATTAAGTTAAGATATAAAACTAGTTATGGAACATAGCTAGCGTTATGCTAACATTGAGAGATCTCTACTTAAAACATAGTTAACATTAAGGATCTTAAATATCATAAAGTGTACTATTTTGTACAATTTGGATGTTTTTCTCTTTTAAGTTGCGCATAAATATATTTTATTTTGAGAAACATCCCTTAAGGTACCAAGAATAAACATTGGGTTTGTTCATAAAGGACTTAAGTTGGGAAATAAAAGTGCATGTGATGCATAGAAGATATTACTCTGTCGAGCAGAAGACATATCGCTATGATTCATCTGTTTTTGTTCTTTGATGAGAGTTGTGCTAGTACTTGCACCAAGTGGGAGACTGTAAAACTTTCCCAGTACAATATATATTATATATTGTGAGCCTTAATAATGTGGTGCAAGTGGACTAGGCCCATTAAGATATAGGTTGGATTGGACATCTAGGTTTAGTCCAATCCACCATATGCCTATATAAGCCTGCATTGATGGGATGCAGGACAGATAATCATATAGTACCTACAGACATGGTACTCACACTGCTCTGAAAATACCAGTACACCATCTAGGGTTCTAAGTCAAGTGTGGGACAAAACGACTAACACAAGCAACACAACAAGGCATCAACTATGACTGCAGATCAACACGATCTATGCTTCCGCTATTACGAGTTTAGGTTACTCGTAGATTAATTTTGTATATGTTTAGACAGTATTTCTTGATCTTACACTAGAAAGTATTCATCTAGGTTTGAGAAGCCTAAAAAGAAAAGTAAAATTTAGCAACTAACTCACCCTCAAAAGGGAGCTCTTGAAAAATTCATTACAAGAGAAACTCAAATGCTAATGAAAAATTGTTAAATGCTAATCTTCATATACAAGATCAAGATGATTGTGAGATTGGAAAAAATTTAAATGATAGTGTGCACAATGATGATAGATATCACTGTGACAATGAAAATAATGAAAATAATAAAAATGTTGATAGTTATTTAGATGATGTTGGTCACAATGATAAACCAAATGATTAGCTTTTATTACTTGAACTAGTATTTTTTTATGCGCGATGCGCAAAAATTAGGTGCCTAATATTAGTACTTTATATTAAAATTAAAATTTAAATTTATGTAGATTTTAGATGTTTAAATCATAGTAAATAATAATAATAATAATAATAATAATAATAATAATAATAATAATAATAATAATAATAATAATAATAATAATAATAATAATAATAATAATAATAATAATGTAAAACATTTTTATAAATTTGATATTTATATTTTAAAAAGTAACTAACATATAACTCCAATATATAATGTGTATACATTATTATTATTGAAGAAGATAAGACAATATATGATGGATGCATGTGCATAGTAACAATAGTAGAAAAGATAACGGAAGTTATAATAGTAAGGGTATATTTGTCCAAAATATTATATAGTACAACTTTTATAGCATATTGTAAAAAAAAAATTTAACAGAAAAAACAGACATAAATGAACGGTATAACCTTCATTCACGTTTTTAGAAAAAGGGCCAAATTAAGATATTGCACATGATCCTAATTTGTATTGCAACTGCCCTGTGCAAAACTAGACAAGTTGTCCAGATACCAGGAAGTCAATACCTGGTTTTTGTATTTTCTTAGGTGATTCTCTCATTTCCTAGAAGTCTAAGAAGTAACCCACAGTTGCAAGGTCAAGTTCAAAGGCAGAATATAAGGTCCTTGCTATTGTTGTTTGTGAACTACAATGGTTGTAGTGTTTACTATCTGACTTGCAAGTTGCTCCTTCCAAATTGGCTACACTATTCTGTACAATAAATCAGGTATTGCCATATCTGAGAATCATGTTTTCTATGAGAGGACTAAACACATCAAAAGTGGTTATCACCTCGTTAGGGATTCCCACTGCAAATCAACTTATTGATGGCTTCACCAAACCACTGCAAGTATCTACCTTTCGATTGTTTCATTCTAAGCTAGTGCTTGCTGATATTTACGTTCCAGCTTATGGAGGGGGTAACAAAGGATATTGTGAATGCTAGAAAAATGACAACAAAGCAACAAGTTTGTTGAGAGCGGTTATTATCTAGAGATGTCCTAAATAAACATCTTATCCATCTTTGTTCTAATTTTTTTTTCCAAACACGAATGAAAGTTCTTTTTTATTTTGATCTCGCATTAATGGTAGTGTTTGTATGTCTGGCAAGAGCTTTCTCGTGCGTTGAGAGCATTTTTTTTTGCTATATAAGTATTGCACTATTGCATTATTTACGAAGTATTTATACTTATCATATTTAAACCACAATAAGTACATACTTATATGGAAAAAGGTGATATATTTACAACTCCATTAAATCCAATCTCTTTCCTCTCCATTATCTCTCACATTCTTTTCTTTCTCCTCTCTTATTTACTCCCCTCTCTTCTCACAATCGTGTTCTCCTCCTTCCCATTCGGAAGTGTTGATGGCAGTGGGGCGTAAGCAGCAAGAAGTTGACAAATTTTTTTATGGCAGATGGCAAACGATGAACGGCGGTAGTCTTCGACAACAGACAACAAACGACATTAGTTCTTGGTGATCCGTATTAGTTTTGGCAACAAATCATGAGTTTTTTAACGGTATGGCAAATTTGGACATACTCTTGAAATACATATGAAATATAGGAGGTTTAATTTTTTGAATGAACAATAAAAATTACACTAAGACTACCATTTTGACAAGTCAAACCCATAATGAGAGTGTAGTTTTTCATATTTTTGTCTGTAGTTTCAAAAGTTCACAAATTTGTCCCTATCTTCAAATTCTTTACATTTTATGGTCTATGAGTCAAATCCATGTAGTCACCCAAGCCAAAAGGTGGTGAAGTAGTGTGACTTCTTATGAAATTGTCTATTTGTCTCTTAAAAGCTTTGGGTCTGTGTAGTGCTCGCTCTGATATGTGTTTAGAGTACTTTGGATAATTGGTTGTATTTAAACTCTATATTCTTTGAAAATTATATTGACTCCTTTTTGGACAGAAATATGCATCACATCGTGCTTCTCGCTTGGTGCACTTTACAAAGAAGCGCTTACAAAATTGTCTAGTTGTCTCTTAAAAGCTTTAAATCTATGTAGTGCTCGTTCTTATGTGTTTGAACTTTGAAGTACTTTGGATAAGGTATGTTATATTCAAACCCTAAATTTATCTTGTAAATTACATCGATTCCTATTTGAGACAAAAGTGTGCTTCATGTCATGCTTCTCACTTTGTGAAGCGCTCATTTTGCTACGCCCTCATATTTTAAATCACTTTGTTGTATCTATGCCGTGAAAGGGTTGCTCACATTTGCTTTATTACTTAAACGATCACCTTCCACTAACATAAGAGCAATACTTGCTCCATTTTACTAACTAGTATTGTACCCGTGCGATGCACGGCTTAGATTAATACAACTATTTAATAAAATCTTACACACCTTAATATAGTTTTAGGATGCATCCAAATTGATAGAATAATAATTCACCAGCACCTTGATTAACAAAAAAGATATGTTACAAATTATTGAATACTTCATAATACACCACATTGGTAGTGTAATTACAATCCTCTCCGTCTTCATTGGCTATCAAAATTTTTAAACCTTTTGGGTTACTAACTCTTGATGCAGCAACATACAGCTGGCCGTGGACAAACACTGGCTTCCTTAAAAGCAACCCCACATGTGACAATGTTTGACCTTGGCTTTTGTTTATAGTCATTGCATATGACAACATCAAAGGGAATTGCCTTCTTTGAAATTTGAACGGCAATCGTATGTCGGTAGGTGTCATCGACATTCTTGGAATGAGTACTATTTCACCAGCATTGTTCCCAGCAGCGATCTTTGCCTCAATTACATGATCTGATAACCTTGTAATGACCAGCCTTGTTCCATTACATAGACCAAGTGAATGATCTATGTTCCTCAAAAGCATTACAGGGGATCCCACCTTTAAAGTCAACGTATGGTTAGGTATTCCTGAAGCTTTAAGACCATTGAGAAATTCCGGAGTGTGCATGTCAGCTAACATACCATTACCTGCATCAGAGTTACAAACAGTGTCGCAACTTAGGTAAGTCCTGCTCTCGGCAATATGCAAGTCGCTCATATAATCATTAATTGAATGGACTACATCAAGCGTGGGCGCCAGAATTTCTCGACTCTTCATGTATTCATCATGACACGATAACTCCTTGAACATGGGAAAGATACTGTCAACAATTGTTGCTATATTGTCACCACGGGGTGACAATAACATCTCCGAAGGGATCTCGACGTCTGAATAACCATCATTGGGTCCTCCAATTTGACCATCACCAATTTTCGCTAACCAAGTTGCGAACTCTTGAACTTCTTGCATATTGACTCCAGGTTCCCGTGTATTAAGACGGAGATTCTTTGTTAACCTCAACACTTTGCATGATTCCCACAAGTAAGAAGAGTTTATTGTTGCTTGAACAATATCTTGCCGTGACCCTTTTGGTATCACTGGAAGAATCTGTCTGAAATCACCCCAAATACAACTGTCTTGCCTCCAAATGTTTTACTGTGGCTGCGCGCATCTTTAACCCTCATGATATCGCGCATTGTCCTATCAAGAGCTTCAAAGCAGTGTTTGTGCATCATGGGTGCTTCATCCCATATAATTAGCTTGGCCATGGTAATAAGTTCAGCAAGATGGCTTCCTTGAGTAATGTTGCACGTAGAATCTTCATTCAAAACAATGGGAATTGCAAACCGCGAGTGGGCTGTTCTTCCACCTGGTAATAGCAATGAGGCGATACCACTTGATGCAACATTTAATACAATGTCTCCCTTTGATCTGATTTTTGCAGAAATTGCCTTCCATACAAACGTTTTCCCTGTACCGCCATATCCATACACAAAATACATACCACCATGCTGTTCTAAGACATCTTTTATGATTGTATCATAAACAACTTTTTGTTCATCAGTTAATTGCTTTTCCATTCCTTGGCTTTCATGGTGTAATGCATTGCGATCATAGGACAGCTCATCGAATAGCAGGCGATTGTCAGCAAGAAATGCATCTTGAAAGTTCGGAAGTGGCATCTCAGGAAAATCTTTTAAAGACTTATTGTAGGTTTGTAACAACCGCTCTATTTCAATCAATGCAAAATTCTTCTTTTCTTCCTCAGATAAGCATAGACCTGTGTGTGAGAATTTTTAAAACCTTGGGTTAGGAAATGTTGTCATACATAGAAACAATTTGTAAGACTAACAATTAAAAAATAAATAATTGTTATCCGTACCTTCATCATGCATTGCTAACCGCCTGTTATATTGTGCATCTTCAGCTAAGTAGTTCCATACTGCATTCCACACATTTTCCGGCTTATTGACCATTTTGGATGTAAGCAAAATGACAAAGAGCTTACGCATTGACTTGGCAGTGGACCAGTGACTTGCTTCAGTAATTGCGTCAATGTATTCTTTATCATCGTCTAACAACCCCCTTGCATAACATGCATCTCGAAAACTTGTGTATGTCACACCCTGGAAGGACTTGATGTCTTCAAAATTTGTTGGGCCTCGAACAACATTGAGCAGACATCTCAAGTAATATATCTCACCGCTTCCTGGAGGAACATAAAATATCCGACCAATCGAGAATCCCCTTTTCCTTGGTTGCCACTGTCTGAGGTCTTTCTTCCAGACAAACTTTGTTGGCATGTCAATGTAAGCTAATTGTTTAGCAGAATCATAAGTCTTGTTAGCGTCAAACCAAGTAGTGAACATGCTATGACTTATTGTCGGCCTATTAAGCACGTTTTGTATCTTGTCATCATCCTCAAATATAACAGACTGGCATTCCGGCAGGTGAAAGCTTAGTCTTTCAACAGAAGGGTGTCTGAAATGCACATCAAAGCTAAGTAGTCGCCATGCAGCTTCGCATGCTGATATGTAGCGACAATCGTAGTACATACTTATCTCATCCACAGCATCAGTTGATCCATCAGCATTTGTACTCCTATAAAACTCGGTTGTTACCATGTCATTCCCTTTATTGACATATTTGAATAGGTATTTGATCGACCGTGATTGGTTACACCATTCAACATTAATGTGCGCCTTGTACTTGAGAAGTAGATATCTATTGTGTGGTACGACATACCTACTGTCTAATTGGACACCATTCTTCAGGACAGTCCTACCATTTTCACGGCGACGGTATATTGGGTAGCCATCATCGTCCCAAGAAGATATACTCACAAATCTCTTCGGGAAGTGTTTTGAACATTTCTTGTTCACCATACATGGCGAGTTAGGTTTGTAAAGTCCACATGATCCATGAATCATAAACTCTTCCACAGCATTGTAATACTCTTTGTCCACTTCTTTGTCTGGGATTTCCGCAGAAATGAAGCTGTCCATGCACGATGCTGTAGACAATGTAGTGGTTCTTTCCAAGAATATAAGAATGTGTGCATGTGGTAAACCACGCTTCTGGAATTCGATGGTATAAACAACTGCAAAGAAATAAATCAAAGTACAAAATGTTTTAAGAAAGCGAATATAGCATAATGAACAACGGTTACTAAGGACTATGGTATACCTGCAGTTACGACACCAAATAGATTTCCTGTGCGTATCTCCTTCACCAATGAATCCAATTTCATTTGAAAGACTCGACAAACAATGTCAGGTCGATCCTCTGCATTTAAATTGCACTTCTTCATGTATCTCTATATTTCAGGCCACTTTGGGTTACACGTGAATGTGATGAAAAGATTTGGGTAACCCTTGTGTCTACAAATGACCATGGCATCTTGGTAATTTTGGATCATGTATCTAGCTCCGCAAGTGAAACTTGAAGGTAGTATGATTCGCTTCCCTTGATTAGATGTATCAACTTCTCCTCTAGTCAATGCATCAGACAGGCCTTTATAGGCTTCGCATCTTAAAGCCTTCTGATTGTTACGAATGTATAATAGTCTGCTCGATTCCACCATGGTGTAAGCATCAACCAGGAACTGTTGAAAAAGCCTCTTGGCATATAGCATTGTTGATACTTCGATTAACCTATCATGTATCTTGTATGCAAAGAACTCACGTTGCGATACACGAACTCTGCCACCAGTACCTTCACTCTTTGTAATATTAAAATTAATATCCTCCCTATATCCATCTTCTTCGTAGGGGAACAAAATAGGATATTGCAGTGGCAAATATGCTGGGTTAAGCTCGTTTATTCTCTTTAGAGCACCAGCTTTAGTCTCGACCAAAATATCCCGGTGTCCTAAGCTGGGATCTAGATCACCAACAACTAAAGCTACAACCTCTGATGCTGTTGGCAAGTTGTATGTTCGAGCATCCCCGGCCCTCTTACCAATCAATCTCATCTTATAGTCAATAGTAGGATTAGTTTGCATTTGTGCTTTGGCCAAACGAAAGGACTTAACCAAGACATTGTGCTCATCCAGGTCTTGCTTAATGGCTTCAACTATATCGACATGTAATTTTGCATTAAATTTGCTGCTCCTGTTATACAAAGAATGAAAGCTCATAATTAAACCGTGGTATACGATTTAAAAAAGTGTGCAAAAACTAATAGCGTATAGCGAAATAACAAATAGTAGTAATAGTATTACCCGAATGAGTTAATGCGATTCTCCACCTCATTCTCAGTGTCATGTATGTATAGTTGGGCAAATTTAGGTGGATTACCCTCCTCTGGGGTTAGGCCCCCCATTAAATGAAAGTTCTGGCCATTTATCCGAAACATTGGCGGGCAAGTACCGTTGTTAATGGATTTGTCGACCTTTGCTCCTAATGAGGTGAAGGAAAATATATTATTGTACTTCCGAATGTTCTTCAAGAATTCATTCCTTTTATCCCCACCAAAAAAGAATAAATCCAATATTCTTTTTGGGGGAAGAAGAGCTTTTGGTAACTTAATCTTCCCATGGCCACAGCAAGTTGAATATTTGATTCTCCCATTTCGAAGCTTCTTGTTGATGCGTTCTTCGTACCAAAACATTGCATTGCAGTGTTCACAAATGTTCGCAGGGTCACCAATATCACTGTATTTGACTGTAAAAAAAAACATTTAGTTGTAATATGACATTGAACAATATTGCACATTTAAATTTAATACACACAACTAAGCAAACCAAAACGTGGTATTAAAATGAATTATCTTACCTTGTAATTGTGGTGGAACTTGATCATGTAGTTGAGAAGCATCTACGAAATCATGTAATAGATTACGATTGATTTCGTTGTTATGATCTTGTGTGTTTTCCATACTATGAATTGGACTCGCTCTTACAAAACTACAATTATTCAATATTTGACCTGTACCACGATTCCACATATTTTCGGAATTTGTGGGGTTCAGCACTTGTCTATAGTCTCTTATAGATGTTTGAACTGCATTAATAGAGGAAAAATAATTAGTAAACGTTATTGATCCAAGGGAATATAACCTATAAGAGTAATTC
>CP025659.1:18574367-18585775 GCA_003576665.1 Ipomoea trifida | reverse complement strand
CTACTACTCTTTTGAATATTATAAGGGGTTATTTTTCTTATTAAATAAGTATTTAAATAACTATAAGTACAATTATTTCCTATGGGCTTGGATTATATACTCTTGTATATATATTTTATTAATATGATTAATAATAAATAGTCTATGGCCCAATATTTCTATTTGATATATATATATGTATCCCATACTATATTAATTATTGAGTCCACAAAATTATATTTTCTTAAGGTATATACTAGGCCCATACTTATAAACTTATATTTTACTTATAGACTATGATTAGTCTTGAGTCCTTAGTGTATAAGCCCAAGTGTTTAGTTAACCCAAGTTCCACAATTTATTTAGCCCACATCCAATATAGATATATATAGCTTTGACCCAAAATCCTAATTTTGACCTAGCCCAAAAGGGAAGCTTCCTAATATGGAAACCTAAATGATTTGCAAGCATGACCATTCATCCGTTTTCTTTCTCTGCCTCACCGTCTCACCTCCCTCCATCTCTCATCTCCTTCTCGTGAAATCTTTCACCGGCCAAGAACAACAAAGACCGCCGGCGGCACCATTCCCTCCGGAGTATAGCAGCGGCAGAAAGCCCAAGGGTGAACCAAAGCTTCCATCTCCATCGTCAAAAGTGCAGCGAGGGCAGACATCACGCATGGACCCCTGCTTTCCCGTTCTCCGGCGAACGCACCATGCAGCAGCCAGGGACTCCGGCGGCAGAAAGGAGCAGTGGCGATCCTCCTTGCTACCCTCGGCGGCCATCGAAGAAGCAGAACGACGGAACCCGCCAACAGCCTTCCTCTTCCGTCTCCCCCTTCCGTAGGCAGCAACGGAGCATCTTGACGGCCCCGACACCTCCGGCGTTCCCCTCCGCTCGGCCAACGACCGCAACACCAGTGGGTGGTCGGCGAAGTCTCCAACAGAGAGCTCCGGTCTCCGTACTCCCTCGCAACGCAGCGGCAACCGACGACGGAAGACTACGTCGGGCATCCTTTCCCCTGTTTTCCGGCGAGCGTAGCATCGGCAGAGTGGGGCTTGCGTCCTCTTCCCCCAAGCAACGAGCATCACCGACGTCGAAGGAGTAGCAGCGGCGTGTCTCCCCTGCAACCGGCGGCCTCGCAACGGCGGCTCAACGGCGACGGGTCTTCGGCTTCTCTCTTTCCGTAAGGTGACCGAGGTTCAGGCGAAGGAGTTTTAACTCGGCGGTTGCGTAACAAGACACAAGAAGCAGTTTGGTCTGGTGGTGTTGCGCTTTAGTTTGTTGTGAGAGGGCAGAGGTTCGAATCCCCTTGCACGCTGGTTTTGAGGTAATATTATGGTTTAGTAACTAAGCTCATGGTTTAGTGTTAATTATAATATTAGTATTGGTCACATCCTTGTTTTAATATTAGTTAGTAATTAGGTTAGCATATTTCTTATGGTCATTATATTAGCCTTGAGCGTGGACTATAGGTTATAATGGACCGATTAGGAATATCAATAGCGTTATCAATAGTCTTAGTAACGGTGTTAGAATTATATTAATTCTTCAGGTTCGTGAGTATGAACCGAGCTTTGAGTTTGACGTTGCTTTGGATTAGTACGCTTTTGGATTAAATTACGCTTCAAAGGTAACCATCCATGTCCATCAAATCTATTTTATTCACTCACTCTATATGATGTTATTTGGTGATTTGGAAATCCTACCATTCCTTGATTATAGCCTGTTCTTGGATTTTGTGGTTTCATTATCTGTTGTGTTTGCTGATGTTCGATTCCTTATTCTTGGACTCTAAATTGGATGAAATGTTGGTGTCTATGGTCTGATTTTGTATTCTGGAATTGATCTTGTGAAGTCTGGGCAGTATCTGTTTTCTGGGTTCGGGTTGGTCTTGCGGAGAACTGCGGCGGCATAATGTAACCCGTCAATGTGATCCGCAAGGCGGCAGTGGTAGGCTTAGGCGGAGGAGGTTGATCCGCCGAGGGAGGCCGTCTCCTTCTTGCGGAGGAGACTGGCGGAAGGGTGAGCACCGTGAGTGTGTTCCGCATGGCTCCTGGGGATTCGATTCCAGTGAGCAGTTCCTTGTTGTTGTTGTTGATCCTTTGTTTCTGATTATTGTTGGATTGTGTGGTATTGACCGTATTTGGAGTTATCATGTTTTCTTGAGCATTGAGCTAGTTTGGAGTATTGATTCATGTCTTGGTTTCCATTTTGGTACTCTTGATCTATTGATTCTTTGATTCATAATCTGGGAGTTGGTTGGTGTTCATATTTGAGATGAACCCATGTCTTGGTTGGTTGTATTGGTGTGGAGTATGGTTGTGGTGATGGACTGTGTTACTTGTTACTATTGATGCTCTATTGTGGACTATTGACTATCTGTACTTTGTACTTGTGTGGCATTTCTGACTTTGGTACATTGGTTGTGCTACTTGTGTTACATTGCGTCCTACTGTGCTTGGGTTGACTTACCTTGGTCATGTGTTCTTGGACTTCGGTCCCTGTGAGTTGGACCATCCCTCTGACTGTGGCTTGTTTGACTTATGTGTACTGTTGATGGTTGGTTCGAGTTGGTTCGGAGGTTGGAGTTGGGATGTCTTTCTTGTTGGTTACTTGTGGTTCTTTGTTAGTTCGGTTGAAACTTGGTATTCTCGTTGAGTGTTGGATTCCTTATTGGATTGTGTTCAGTTGAGTATCTATGTTATGATTCGTCATATGATTACTCTCGTTATTGGTTATTGGCTTGTTTGACTTGAGTCTTGGTTTTGATCCGTTCAGTTTATCCTTGTTGAGTATCCGATTTGAACTATTGTAACAGTTCGTTGGTGTTTATATTCTATATGGGTGTGTAAACCTATTTACAAACTTATATATATCTATACTTCCTTGCGGGTGTGAATGGTGGTTACTTAGCAGTCTTTTGCTAATGGTTCTTCGTGTGTTTTCCAGGTTGCCTTAAAGCCTTTTGCGTGAGCGCGATAGAGATACACCCGTACTGAGGAGGCTTAGATAGTGGTTATGTTTGTAGTTTATGCTTTGGCCTGTGTGCCATTGAGATGTTGTACTACTTTGTTTATGTCATGTTCTATAGATACATTGAGAATTCTTACGTTTATTCAGTTCAGTCTTTATGTTTAGCCTGTGCATCTAGGCTTGTATACCTAGTGTGGCATGACGCCCTTAAGGTTTAAATTGCTTCCGCTATATTGGTTTGTTGGTTGAGATTGGCAGCTTTTATGTTAAGTTTTTAGCTATCTCAGCCTGTGTGAGGTTGGGGTGTCACAGTTGGTATCAGAGCCTGTGTTGAGGTCTGAATAGAGATCCTAGGGTTGAATCTTTTGAGCTCTAGGACTTGACTCAGTAGGAATTAAGATGTTTGAGAATCCTAGGATGTGTGAATTCTAGGAATCGCGGTGAGGACGCGCCTTATCTGTTTATATTGTTTGTGCTTGTTAACCTTGTTGTTTGCAGCTTGCGGCTCGTCTTCTCGGGTAAGTCTTAATCGCTTTTAGTTACGTTGCCTCGTTTTAGTTTTGCTTAGGAGCCTGTTCTAGATTAGGAACGAGTAGTTAGTTGGTACGAGACGATGGATAGCACCGTGTGCATCTCAGCAATCAGAAGATCGGGCGGCTCGCTGATGAAGACTAAACTACTCACGACTTGGAGTCAACGACAACGGTCTACGCTCTTCGGGAATTGGCGTCTTCGCGTATGTAGCATTGTTTGCGAGATCTTTGTTAACCTCAAGACTTGAAGAACACGTTCTGTGTAGTTGAAGTTCAATGCAAGACGAAGAAAGCAACTGGAGCTCGAAGACTGAAGACCCGAAGACCCTCGACTATGAGGGAACGGCAATGGTGGGTGTTGGTGCGTCAAGGAAAAGTTAAAGCACGCCAAGTAGAAGCTTCCGGATCAGCAATGAAGAGTCTCATGCGAGCTAAACTCGAAGTTAACGTTGCATGAAGAATTATAACTCGAGGTCGTGATTCGCGAGCCTTAAGGTAGTCCTACCTATCCCTGCAGCGACAACAAAGGAACAAGTTAGATGTTGCAACCTTCAAGACAAGGAAGATCAAGTCTAGTAGAAAGCGGCACTTGAACGCTCAAGATCCTCGAAAGTAAGTAGAACGCCATAAGCAAGTGGTGTATGGCTCCGTGAGGTGGACCTCGTGTAATCTTTTCGGTACACCTAGAACGTGGTTCTTCGTGCAAGGGCTTAAGGAAGTAACCTCGGTTTCTAAAGATCGCTATTACCCATAAACGAATCTCCTTTCAAGATAGGGCGATACCTTTCCAGTTGAACCTATCTTTTCATAAAGCTCCCTCAGAATTCTTTCGTTCTACACCAATCGGTCATCAGTGGTTCATCACCTTCAGCCTCTTTTGGAGTAATAAGGTTACGCGAACCGTAGCGGAGCTTATTCGAATCTCAAGTCAGCGTTGCGTGGGGAGCAAGTCAAGACCTATCAATCAGTCAAGGTGTCGTAATCAAATCATCAACCCGAAGAAACCGCTTAGGATAGAGAGACTTCCTTATCCTTCTTAAAGCCGAATCCTTCACAGTTCCTTGCAATCCTAAGTACCATACTCGTTGAGAAATCCCCTCTATCAGTTGTAATCTTCGTACCTATATCCTTGTGGAAACCAAATTCTCCTCGGTTCCTCAAAATCCCAATTATCCTTCCATTAGGAAATCCCTTCTCCTTGTTCTAATCAGTCTTCCTATCTATTCTTGGAAACTAAGCTCTCCTTGATTCTTGAAACTCTGAATACCTCCTTGTTGAAACATCCCTTCTACCTATCCTAATCTCTTTCTCATTTTCACTTGGAACTGAATTCCTCTTTTCCCTTGAGAAAGTGCATACCCTATTGCTAAGGAATCTTTTCTATCTTATTAGATCTCCTTGCTATCGTCTCTTACATTCAAATTCCTCTCACTCCCTTGGAAATGGTATATCCTTCCGTTCAGACAACCTTTCAGTTTATCTCATCCTTCTCCCATTTCAAGATTGAATTTCTTTCTCCCCTTGACGAGTGGAATACCCTACCGTTGACAAATCATTTCGCCTTCCCAGACCCCGTTCTTAATTCCTCTCGAAACCTAATTTCTTTCACCTCTCGGAGTAAGATAAATACCCTATCATTAAAGAATCCTTTCCATCTTTCTAAACCGCATTACTATCGACTCTTGGAACCGAATCTCTCGCATTCCCTTGGGGATTGCACACTCTTTTATTAAAGCATCCCTTTCTATCCATTTTAAATCTCCTTCTCACCTTCGTTGGAAAATAAACTCCTCTCTTTTCTTTGAGAAAATTGAATACCCGACCATCGAGAAATCACTTCTGCCTCTCTAAGGCCTTGCTCTTAACTTCTCTTGGAACCTGATCCCTTTCTTTCCTTGAGTAAGTTAAATATCCTACCGTTGAGAAACTCGTTCTGCGTTTTCAATCTCATTCTTATCTTCTTCCAAATTAAATTTCCTTTCTTACCTTGAAGAGTTGAATACCTCATCATTGACAAACCGTTTCTGTCTTTCGAAACCTTATTCTTAATCCCTTTAGGAATCTAATTTCTTTCTTTTCCTCGAATAAGTAAATACCTTATCGTTGGGAGATTTCTCCTGTGCTTTTAATCTTGCGCTTATCTGTGTTCGAAGCCAAGTTCTTTTTCGTTCGTTCTCTTTTGTTCAAAGAACTTGATACTCCCTTAAATTGAGAAATTCTTTTGACCTCGGCGAACCTCGTTCTCATTTCTTTCGAAGCCGAGTTCCTTTCTTTCCTCTAAAGAACTTGACATCCCTTTTGTTGCAGAAATCATTTCCACCTTCTCGAGTGTTGTTCTCGCTTATCTCTTGAAACTATCTTGTGCAAGGCGACAATCTTGTTTCCTAAATCGCAACCTTGATAACCTTTGATTCTATTCTATACCAACGCCGTTCTTAAAACCGTACACCTCAAACCTTTCATTCCCTTTTTCCGTTGGGTCAAATTTTCAAAATCGGGCATATATACTATATATAATATTTTCTCTATATGTACTACCGTACTAGTTTAACTCTCTGTCCCCAAACGTTTTTCCGAGCTTCGGGGACGAAGCTCCTTTTTAAGGGGGGTAGAGTGTAACACCCCGAAAATTCCTACTACTCTTTTGAATATTATCAGGGGGTTATTTTCTTATTAAAATAATTATAAGTATAATTATTTCCTATGGGCTTGGGATTATATACTCTTGTATATATATATATATATATAGTTTATTGGTATGTTTAATAATAAAGTCCATAGCCCAATATTTCTATAGTCATATGTATGTATATGTAAACATACATCCTACATAATATCATTATTGAGCCCATAAATGTGATTATATATATAAGTATTATAAGCTATAGCCCATACTATAGTATGTCTATTATTAAGTTATGAACCCAATGGATTACCCAAGGATCAACTAAATATATTATGATCATCCTTAACCCAAATCCAATACCTAATGTATATAGTTTGATCCAACCTTCTAATTGACCCGAGATCCACAAACCCAAAATAGTAGCTTCCCAAATAGGAAACCTAATGCTCAGCAGCCAAAAGAAGGAAAATGTTGCGTTAGGGATCTCCTCTGCCTATCTCACCTCCGATGAGCAGCACGCAGCGGTTCCATCTCTCTCTCCCTCTCTCGATAATGGACAGCGGTGGCACGCCACCAACAATGGCGAACTCCCGGTAGCTGAACGTTGCAGCAGCCATACCTTCTCCGGCCTTCGTTCTCCCTCCCTTGGTGTGATCGGCGGCAGTGGTGTCTACGTGGTGGTCCCGGCGACGATGGCGGACGGTGAACCCCTCCCATGTGAACTCTATCTCTCCTAGCAGCTGCAGCACCGTAGCAACCGAGCAGGCCGACGTCCGACATCCCGGTGTTCCCTCTGTTACGATCGAAGAAACAAATGCAGCGGCATCCGCGAAAGACAACCTCGGCGGTGCGCGATGCTCCGTTCGGCCAGCAGTAGCGGGTCCTTCCTCCACTTTGCTCGCGGAGACGCACGGCGGAAGACGTAGCGGAGGTCTTTCTTCCGTAAAATAGCAACGGCGCAAGATCACGGGTTGGTAGCATCCGTCTGTGAAAGCCGGAGGATCATACGAAGGGGTTTAGTTCGGTGGTTGCGCATCTTACACCAAGAGATCGTGTGGCGTGGTGGCAGAGCTCTCAAATGTGAGTCAAAAGGCGCGGGTTCAAGTTCAGGGGCTAGCAATTGCAGTAAGGTATTTCTGGTTTAACCTTTTAAGGTTATAGTGGTTTGGTTCATTAGTTGCTATTAGTTCACAATAAAGCTTATGTTATGTTAGCATGGATTATAGGATTGGTAGTATAATAGGTCCATTAGGATTATTAATATCCTTGTTTTAGTATTAGTTAGTAATTAGATTAAGTGTAATTCTTATGGTCACAATATTAGCCTTGAGCATGGATTATAGGTTGTATTGGACCGATTAGGAATATCAATATTAGTGTTGTCATTAATAGTCATAGTAACGGTGTTAGATTATATTAATTCTTCAGGTTCGTGGTTATGAACCGAGCTTAGAGTTCGTGAGCTTTGAGTTGGTACGCTTTTGGATTAAAATACGCTTCAAAGGTAACCATCCATGTCCATCAAATCTATTTTACACTCACTCTATATGATATTGATTGGTGATTTGGAAATCCTACCATTCCTTGATTATTAGCCTGTTCTTGATTGTGTTTATTCGTTGGTTTGGATTTCCCTATTCTTGGACTCTAAATTGGATGAAATGTTGGTGTATTTGGTCTGATTTTGTATTCTGGAGTTGATCTTGTGAAGTCTGGGCAGTATCTGTTTCTGGGTTCGGGTTGGTCTTGCGGAGAACTGCGGCGGCACAATGTAACCCGTCAATGTGATCCGCAAGGCGGCAGCGGTAGGCTTAGGCGGAGGAGGTTGATCCGCCGAGGGAGGCCGTCTCCTTCTTGCGGAGGAGACTGGCGGGAGAGTGAGCTCCGTGAGTGTGTTCCGCATGGCTCCTGGGAATTCGATTCCAGTGAGCAGTTCTTTGTTGTTGTTGTCTGTTGATTGATCCTTTGTTTCTGATTATTGTTGGATTGTTTGTTTGGCATTTGATGCCTTAGTTTGGAGTATTGATTCATGTCTTTGGTTCCTCTTGTTGGTGTTCTTGGTCTATTGATTCTTTGATTCATAATCTGAGAGTTGGTTGGTGTTCATATTTGAGATGAACCCATGTCTTGGTTGATTGTGTTGGTGTTGGAGTATGGTTGTGATGGTGGATTATTGGTTACTATTGACTATTGACTACTGACTATTGACTTCTGACTTCGGGCTTCGGTCCATGTGCGGACTTCGGTCCATGTCGTGCGGACTTCGGTCCATGTCGTGCGGACTTCGGTCCATGTCGTGCGGACTTCGGTCCATGTCGTGCGGACTTCGGTCCATGTCGTTGACTCGTGACTATCTGACTTCTGACTGTGGGTTTGACTTGGTATGATGGTGGGTATGAGGGTTCGGAGGTTGGAGTTGGGTTTCTTTCTCGATTGGTATATTCGTGGGTTCCTTTGTTTATTCGGTTGACAACTTGGTATTCTCGTTGAGTTTGGTTGGATTCCTTATGATTGTTGTTCAGTTGATATCTTGTTATGGATTCGTCATATTGCACTCTCGTTATTGGATATTGGCTTTGATTGACTGAGTCTTGGTTTATGATTCGTTCAGCGTATTGTTGTTGAGTATCTGTTTTGAACTATTGAACAGTTCGTTGGTGTTTATATTCTATATGGGTGTGTAAACCTATTTACAACTTATATGTATATCTATACTTCCTTGCGGGTGTGAATGGTGGTTACTTAGCAGTCTTTTGCTAATGGTTCTTCGTGTGTTTTCCAGGTTTGCCTTAAAGCCTTTGCGTGAGCGCGATAGAGATACACCCGTATGAGGAGGCTTAGATAGTGGTTATGTTTTAGTCTTATGCTTTGGCCTGTGTGCCATTTGAGATGTTGTACACTTTGGTTTAGTTAGGGGATGTTCTAAGATACATTTGAGAATTCTTATCGTTTATTCAGTTCAGTTCTTTATGTTTAGCCTGTGCATCTAGGCTGTGTTTATACCTAGATGTGGCATGACGCCCTTAGGTTTTAATTCGCTTCCGCTATGTTTGGTTTGTTGGTTGAGATTGGCAGCTTCTATGTTAAGTTTTTAGCTATCTCAGCCTGTGTGAGGTTGGGGTGTCACATTAGCCTTAGCACTTAGAGTGGAGTTTGTCAAAGAGGTGATAGAATTCACTCTAGGTGTGGCGGTAGCACCCAGTTTTCTGTTGAGTAGATGTAAGCTTCCACAGCGTCTGATTACTGATTTTGTAATAGATGTAAGATTGGAAAATTAGGGTGTTACAGCTTTGTAGGTATAACAGTTTATGTAAAGTGTAAAGATGATGAGAGGACTTGACCTAAAAGAAGCATTTTTATTCATTGTTCTTCCATAACTCTAGAGATAAGGGAGAGCATTACTTCAAGGGTGCTGTTTTTCTAGAGAGAGAGTCAAGAGAGGCAAAAGTCCCTAACTTAAAGGGCTAGGACCCTTTATATAGGCCCCTAATCACGTACCTAATCTCGTATAAATATCCAAAATATGTATAGCGGTAATTCCGGGGTGTAGTCCCTATCATTCTCCAAATTTCACAGCCCTCATTCTCTTCTTTCGCAGCCTTCTTCCCCCTACTGTATACACTATCCAGATTCTCAGAGCATACAAGACTTTCAACGGAGTCCAATACTCCTATCCCTCGGATTTGTCTAAGTTTTAGTTTATAATGCGTAAGAGGCGGTGTTTAGGAAACACACCAACTTCATGGATATTAAGATTTACCAGTTTGAGAAATCAATGGTTGTGTCCTCCGTCGGTTTAGGTATTGCCAGGCATGGTTGAAAGGTGTAGGTAGACGATTCTCTTCTCCAGCTGCTCTGCTTCCGTTTTTTGCTTTGCTGGCTTTTATGAAATATGTAACAATATACTGTAGCTAATTTGTATTATTTGCATATACATACAATTGCACTAAAATTAATTGAGTGACTCAATGAATGTGCAAGTTGCGGAAAATTTGCATTGAGATATGTGTATTCAACTATAAAATTCTATACGTTATGAATTTAAATTCCATACCTCAATAGACATAAATGATATTTCTTAGACTTATGATTATGTGTATTATATCAAGAGTTTATGTGCATTCTATTATACAATTCTATACATTATTCATGATGATAAATGATTTTCTTATTTATGAGTCTGAGGATGAGGTAGAAGATGTCTAGAAGAGGAAAAGACCACAAAGAAAGTTCAAACAACTACCGTTGAACTTACAATCACCACATTGGACAAAGAACTATTCTAAGCTCAAAAATGTTACCGTTGAACTTACAATCACTACACTGGACAAAGAACTATTCTAAGCTCAAAAATGTTTCTAGGCAGAAGATAATCTCTTACTACGCATTCGTGAAAGATAGTGATAAATACCCAAAATTACAATTGCCTCCACTGAAGCTCAAAGCCACTCCCATCATCCATGTGGGAGTGTTAATCGAGACACCAGATGCTACTTGACCACAAGGTCTTTGGCAACCTAGAATTGTATTTAATTCTTCTAAATCTTCTAAGTTCACATGCTTCATTGATTACACATAGAAATGTTATTTCTTACACTTATGATTATGTGTATGATGTTAAGAGTTTATGTGTATTCAACTATATAATTTTGTACATTATGAATTTCATTCCATACCTTAGCAAGCAGAAAAGATATTACTTAAGACTTATAATTATCTGTATTGTATTATGTTAAGAATTTATGTGTATTCAACTATATAATTTTGTACATTATGAGTTTATTTTTTGCAGTGAAATGTTGTTTTCGACAAACGATTTGTTTCCCACAAGGGAAGATTTTAGAACATTGGCAGCAAAGTATACGTGTTTACCAGCATTTTGCAAATTTGGTCCAGAAGAATGAATATGGTTGATATGAAAAGAGCAATTGATCAACCAAAGAGAGTTTTTTTCTCGAAGGTTGCTTATGTAAGTAAACATGTTAATCTAAGCTTTAAAAAAAAACTTTTTGAAATGTTTACAACAACGCACATTATATAACAAACAACAACTTCTTTACAGATGAAACTAGAACCAATAGTGGATTGGATGAAGACTAGAGCCACTACTTCAAATGTAAATGTGACAAAATTCTATAATAACCTTGATTTCCAATTGAATGCAATTTCTGTTGATATAAGTGATGCAAAGCTTGTAAGTATAAAATCTTTGTATCCTAAGTACGTAAATTCTATACATTATTACTTTGAATTTTGTATATAATACAATGTGTTATATTTTTGTGATTATTCAT
>CP025659.1:18554446-18571290 GCA_003576665.1 Ipomoea trifida | reverse complement strand
AGAGAGGAAGGGACTAAGCTAATTCTGAAAATTGGATGTTTGAAGAATGAAGAAATGAGGGGTATTTATAGTTGGGCAAAGGTAGGGGCAATATTGGAATTTTGGACTGCCGAATTCACGCCCGGGCTAGTTTCTCGACGCGTCGAGCCCACTTCTCGACGCGTCGAGAGTATGCAGTGCGGAACTACTGCCCAGATTTGGGCATTTTCGACGCGTCGAGCCCACCTCTCGACGCGTCGAAAGCCTGCAGAATGGATACAGAAATTCTGCTCTCTTTCTTTGCTTTCCGCTAATAATTCATCCATCTTTCATGCTTTATGCTTTTGGCCAAATATTCCTCCAGATTTTGCTCCCACATGTTTCCATCATAAACATATAATATAATTCTTTATGCTTTTATCTCCACTTTCCATCATCACTTTTTTGTCTTCATTCTTTCATCCTACAAATACCACTAAATATTGTCATGTTGGGTGGCAATTAAATACAAATACAAACAAGCAAGACTAGAGATGTCATACGCCCCATTCTAACACTAAAACATGCTCAATTATCTTTTCTTCATCAACTTTGGTCAATTTGCAATTATTTATCTCAATGAAGAAAATTAATATAATTATGAACACAATATTAATGTTAAGTGGTAGAAATGAATTTAAATATGAGGTAAAAGTATGATCAAATATGTACTTATCAGATGTAAGTGCACAAGTATTCAACTTTGTTTCATATTACAGATTACAGATTTTATCTCTCATTTCCAATTACTTTTCCATTATCTTGTTTGTACAATGAATTCATTGCATCATTAAGAGCAAAATATGCAGCAAATATCATTATGTGCCCAATGAATAAAAAATTGGTGGAAGTTACGAAAGCTGCAAAGGACAAGTATAAAAAGGCAAAATAAATCTTTTTCTTATGTATGAGATTTTGACTAGTAAACTTCAAATGTTTGTGATGGTTAGTTTTTTGGTGATCAATGATGTAATAGACATGTTCTGTGGTAAATACTTTGTCTTGTATTGTAAAGTATTTGATTGATAATGCAAAATCATTTTATCTCATGTTATATTATATGGTGCTATATAAATTAAATTTATGTACATTATGGCTATTACTTCTGTGCATTGTGTAATGAGATTCTGTACATGCAGAGTACAAAATATGTACCCTATGCATGATGGATAAGATAAACATACCAAATGGTTTTTCGTATCTAAGCATGTTAGGTATGCTATGAATGTTTATATGTATCATGAAGACAAATTATGTATATTACATGTGATAATTCTGTACATATTGCAGGTTGATAATTAAATGTTTAGACTTTCAATTTCTGTACATTATGAGTTATAATTTCGTGTATTATGAAGTCAAATTCTGTGTATTACATGTTATAATTCTGTACATAGTGCAAGTTATTGATTAACCCAAAATGGATGGTTTCTATCCCTAGACATGTTATGGACTGAAATATATTTTTCTATATATTGTGAAGTCAAATTCTGTATATTACATGCTATAATTCTGTACATAGTGCATGTTGATAATTAACCCAAATGGTTTCTATCTCTAGATATGTTATGGATTGAAATGTATGTTTTTGTGTATTACGAAGTAAATTGTGTGTATTACATGTTATATTTCTTTACATAGTGCAGTATAATAATAAAGTCAAATGGTTTCTATCGATGGGCATGTTATGTATGATGATAAATAATTTTGTGTATCATGAAGTAACATTTTGTGTATTACTGTGATAATTTTGTGTCTAATATAGACAAATGTATGGCCTTTTAATTTAAAAAATAATAGAAAATACACATACACAAATCAAACTATATCATTGAACTCATACACACATTAAGATATGGTTAATTATCCTCTAAATTTGTCATTGACCTAAAATGACAAAAATTTGAACCTCTAGAACTTGGATGCACAAGATATCCATCTCCAGCAATATTAGAAATAACATCTTCAACTTAAGACTGAACAACTTATTTTGTTTTAGATGCAACCATATGTGCAAGATGCTTTCGTCCCCTTGCTTGATTGTATTTCTTTCGAATAATACTAACGGGCTACTTGATGGATCCTTTATAACACCGCTTGAGGATCCTATGTCACATTCTTCAAAGAAAATAAGACCACAATCAGCTTCGACTCTTCTCTAGCCATCTCCAACTGTTTGTTCACATATTTTTCGTATTTTACTGTTTTTCTTGACAAGAAACAATCAACCTTTGAAATTTCCTAGTGATTTCTAAAATCCAAACAGAAGAGGCAACATTAACACTGTGAGATATGGACGAGATATCAACATTGTCATATTCAACAACTTTTTTAGTCCATCTCTTCAAAATATATTTGTCGGGGACTTTAGACACACAGTGCACATTAAAAATGCGTAAACAATGACAATATAGAATCTTCATTTCAGTAAACAACTTGCAGTTATAACCAATATCCAACTCTTTAACATTAAAAATCACTTCATGCCTAATAATATCATCAGGCCTCTAAACATGACACTTATGCACACTGTCTTCAAATAACACACAATCTTGATAGCATGTTGCACCTTTCAAAAGCTGTTCTTCAAACAAGTAATATATCTTAATTGTATAAATTTCCCTAGCATGTGAAAGAATCTTAACAAGATCAATAGCAATTGTAGGTACACCTTACAAACAACGAATATCTTTCCCATTTTATCTACTTCCACTCCGAGACAACACTAACAAATGAGCTATAAAAATCACACAGTTCAACAGTCTTGGATAACCTTTTAGAAATAGAGTGATTTGTAGTTTCACTTCTTTCTGAAGATAAAATCCCACCGAAAAAATAATCTTTATTAAATGCAGGACACCATTTTTCTCTATATTGATAAAGCTTTTCAATTGAAGAATTATTATGACATTTATATGTTGTAACTATCATGAAATAACATAACATATATATTAAGCAAACCTATTCAAGTACTATAATACACATTCAGAAACACAATGATGAAGACACATAAACCAAAACTAGAGATATAGAAAGTCAAACTTACAATTAATTAGACAAAAACTCAATGGGTATGTTATGGGTAATCATTATTTACTTTTAGGAATGAAATTCTGTGCATACAGAGTATTAATTTTGTACATTGTTGGTAAATGGATTTCTGTATATGGGTTTGTTATATATGCTGATGTATGTTTCTGTATTATGAGGTAAAGTTTTGTGTATTATGCGTGATAATTATGTACCAAATGTAGAATGATAACAGAACATATATTAAGTAAACATATTCAAGTGTTATGATTCATATATAGAAGAGTTTTTGCTCAAAATGATCCTTCGACTATTTCTCATTCTCAATTTTGCATTTTGACTTTCAATTGCATCAATTATGGTCCCTCAATTTTCAAAAACTCACCCAATTTAATCCTCCGTTAGATATTACGTTTTCTCAACGTTAAAATGGGGGGTATTTTGGTCCATTCACCTACTTTGTGTCTAATACACTCAGCAATAGTTGAGGGACCATTTTGGAAGAAAAAAACTCTTTGATTTATTTCATTTATGTTTTTAGACTCTATCAAATTAGAATTTTGTAGATTTTTTTCTCACAAATATAAATAGTTAAAATCTCTCACTTGAACCCCAAAATTTTCAACTTTCCCTATAGAGTTTTTTTTTTCGTCTAAACATACAAACTTTTCATCTATCATATCAAGTTTTACAATACGTTTCGCAACTTTTATAAATCCTCATATACTTTTTATTTTTATCTTTTTATGTTCATATATATCTAAAAATAATAATACTAAAAGTTTAATAGACAATCAATCACTATGTATCACAATATATATTACTTTTATCTTTGAATTTCCAGTTTAGACACAAAAAGAGTGCAAAATGTAAGGAAAATGTTATACCGAACTTCTCTATTGGGTCGAAAAGTAATCTCTTGCCTGTGACTGGAATGTAAGTTTTACTCCACAGTCATCCCGATCAGAGAGGTGCAATGACAGTTGCCTCCACTGAGGCTCGAACCCATTTCCATCATCCATGTGAGAGTGTTAATCGGGACACCAGATACCACTTGACCACAAGGTCTTTGGCAATTTTATTCCAAAGTTAGTACAAACCATAACTATCATTTCCAAATCTCTGGCTACCAAGTAGTACATCATGCAAATGCACAACAAATGACTTCTCATTCTTTGTCACAATCCACATCTCATTCCCATCTAAATCAAATTGAACAAATGCACAACAACATGTTCGAACATTAACCTTTGAATAATAACCATTTCCTAAATTCTTTTAAATCCAGCTTTCGAACAATGAACCTTAATCATCTTCATTGTTTTTGTACCAGTACTATATCTTTGCTTAACCCTCCTCACACTAAAACCTAATCTAAAAGCATAGCCATTATAAATCTCATATGCTTCATCAATAGAACTCACTGACAACCCTAACAAATCCTCATCAGCTGCAAAACACAAAAGTTTAAGTACCTCTAAGATGAAGGTACATAATCCATGACTAGAATACACAGAAAGTCAAAACACAAAGCACAGAAACTCATCACAACATACACATAACTCATCTCAGTGTTTACACTACTCTAATGGTTAACATACAAAATTGATGACCATTAACATAAAAATTAATCACCATAATGTACAGAAATTGAAAACATCAAATACAGAAACTCATCAGAAAATACGCACATCCAATACAAACACAATCAAACTAAAATTTCAACAACAATCCTATAACTGTTCTTAGATAATTGAACCAACGAATATCACATATGAATTCAATTATTTGCATCAACAAAGAAAATAAAAAACAAGCGAAAATCAATATAAAAACTTGGGGTAAAATCGTATGTAACTGCCAATCCCATCAGAGCATTGTCTTGTTTGTCACTGTCAACTCCTGTTGCGCAATCACCTCATCCATATCGAAAGAGAGAGAAAATTGCAAAGATCAGATTGAGAGAGAAAACTGCCAATTTGAACATCAACGCGAAAGGAAGGAAATTGCTAAAAAAATTTTAGAAGTAAACGGCAGAAAACGAGAAATGGGATTTCCAAAAATAAAAATAAAAAATTAAGCAATAGGTACAAAACGACGTCGTTTTGGACCAGGGACTACAATGCATTGTGCACCCCGATCCACGATATGATTTACTATTTGCAATCGTTATATATAAATTTGAAAAAATACTACTTATATTCTCAAATTCTACTATCAATTTTTACTCTCTTTCACAAAATTTTGATGTTGATATTATTCATAGGACTCACATAATGAAAAAAACTAATCATTAATTACCACATCAGGGAGTAAAAGTGATAGAGTAAATATAGAGAATCCATGTAGTAGAAGTGTAGAACTAAAAAATGTGGGGTCGTTTTACAATTAAGGAAAAAATGAATGCTAGAACGAATTTTCACTGGGGATCCTCCTCTCTAGAACCCTAACCCTAAACGAGTATCTAAAGCACTACATATAAAAGCTGCAGTGCTTCCTTTCTTCTAAACTCTTGGGCTGCAATCCTAGCACCGAGGAGGCCAGGAAGCAACGATGGTGTCTCTTAAGCTTCAGAAGCGTCTCGCTGCCAGCGTACTCAAGTGTGGCCGTGGCAAGGTTTGGCTTGACCCCAATGAAGGCAATGAAATTTCCATGGCCAACTCCCGTAAGCTCTCTCTCTCATTCTCTCTCCGTGTGTCTCCCGTAAACATTTTGCTTTGTTCGATTTTATAGCTGTAATCATGATTCTATGAGAATGGATTATTTGAGATAGCATTGATGTGTTGGTCGTGCATGGTGATTCATTCTTTCGATTCATCGTTCAGTACATACGATTGGATAGTCCTGTGGTTAAAGCCTAAAGGCATGGCGTTAATTTGATTGGTAATCAATTGGTTAGAAGTCATTTTGCTTTTACTTAAAATAGCTCCACTAGCTAGAAACAGAAGCATGTTGGGTAGTTTGTGACTATCAGAAAAGAAAGAACAAACAACTGGAAAATCTTGTATTTTCATTTTCATCTGTTTTTTGAAAAAATAAAATTTCCATAGATCATTATACTTGTTTCTTACGCAATTCAATTTTAGTCCCACTACTGAAAAGTTGAAAATACCTTTCAAAATCCTCCTAACATTTTATTGGCTTTCTCAAAAAGTAGCTGAAGCTCATACTCAACTTCAATATTCTGAAAATCAACTGACTATGGAGATATGCAGTCCAAACAAATCTGAAATGTTTGATTGAGGTTCCACTTACTATTGATACACTGTAGCTGATCATGATCTGCATCATCATTGGGAAACAAAATAATCCTATAAATGAAAGTTTATGAAGGAGTGGAATACCTGCAATTTTTTGTCTTTGATGTGTTTCAGAATGAAGCTGGAATGTTTTTAAAAGGGGGGAAAAACAATTTCCAAAACACAACCCTGTTTCATATGTCCTCTTGGAGTTCCCCCCAAATTAGATGCACTATAAAAGTTCAAAAATGAAAAACAATAACAGTTCCAAAATGATTTTTCTTTGTTTCCCAAATTTCTGAAAGCAAAAACATAAAATTAGAAGTGCATCGTGTTACTAAACAACTACTTTGATTATTATAATCAAGGTTGTAAAAGGTGCTGGTGAATGGGAGACTAGGCGCCATCTAGGCACTGCCTAGGCCGGCGCCTAGGTTCCTTAATAAAAAGTGTACCAGTGTGTGTATGTGTACATTCCTTCATTTATAATAATTTTAAAAACATTTTAGCAATGCTAAAGTAAAGCATTAAAGCCCAACCCAAGCTCAACCCTAGCTTAAAGCCAAAACCTAAAAGTCTAACCCTAATTCAAAGCCTCAAATTCTCATAAGCTACTCAAGCTAGCATTGATAAAGCATTAATTAAAGTGAGAAATTGTAAAATCTCATACCAGCAACTCCATTTTTCTAAATGGGGAGTGGTTGACATGCGATGAGTGATGGGTGACAGCATCTCGTCAGTGTCAATTGGCTGTGATTGATGGTGACTGTAATTAACTGAGAGGCAGGTGACGGGTGACAGACGATGGATGGTCCTTTGTCTGCGACGTCGATTGGAGAGATAGGATAACTGTGCAAGTTGTAACTGCAAAAGATTTAGGTTTGCCTTTCTTTTGTAAATTCCTTTTTGATTTGCGGTGTTTCCTTAAGATTTAGGTCTATTTTGCAATGTTTTGAGCAAAACTATCCAATTTAAACAAAAATAATAATTGGCTGATTAGCCGGCCTAGTTGGCTGGCTAATCAGCCAGCCACCTAATGAGCACATAATACCTAAATCCCATTAGCATAGGGGTGCCTTGGCCGATTTTTGCTACACTTATTATCATTCTACAGATTTTGAAGAGTTGTTATGAGCATAAAAATATTGTGTTGCATGAAACTTATAATAATGTACTATTAATTAATAAAATAATAATAATCCAGACATCCAGTATGGAATCTGGTGCCTGTCCTTGCTTTTGAACATGGAATTTACCCATTAAGTTTTATTGTTTTTCAGTTCAACTTGAACTTGTGACATAATGACCATTGGGTGAGCACTTAACTCTATATCAAGCTCTAACCTCTAAAACTATTTCAAGCTCTTCCTCCATTTCCTTGCAAAAATCATCTGATAAAAATGCTTCTACTTTTCCTCAAATGAACATCAGTTGCTAAATGTGGTTTATAAGGATTTTGAAGCGGTTAATTAATATGCTTTTCTCTTATTTTAAATTAACATCGTGGTTAGTTATGCATTCAGGTTGGTCTGCTCTTTTCACTGCAGTTTTCCTCCTTTCTTTGGCTTGATAACCATTGATCTCCTTTCTGTTGCCTTTATGTGGAACGTTTGGGTATGGACTGATGAGTTGTTGATGCTGGATTTCTGATTGCAGGGCAAAACATTAGGAAACTGGTCAAGGATGGTTTCATTATCAGGAAACCAACTAAGATCCACTCCAGGTCTCGTGCGCGTAGAATGAAGGAGGCAAAAAGAAAGGGGCGCCACTCTGGTTATGGTATTGTTTTTCTACTCCTTTGTCTTCTAAAAGTTTGTAACTAATAGGTAGAGTTAGTGTACAGTAAGTTTTTATTCTTTGAAGGCATGAAAGGTTTCTGTACTCGTAAATAAAAGATTCAGTGAAAAGGTTTCCATGACTTGTTACTTGTTCTTTTACCTTTATACTTTTCTATTGACCACTTTCTATTTATTGTCATTGGAATTACACATAGTAGTCTGCATTAAAACTCTAACTTTCTTGCAAAAACGCATATGTATTCAAAGTAACAGTGGGAAAGTCCATATTATTATGCATTCTCAAAGTTTGATCATGCAGTAAGGCAGTCTAGCTTTATAGTTGGTGGTTTCACAAAGTTGTTTGATACTAGCAATTTGTTTCTTCTTTCTTGAAGTTTTATCTCATAACTCCCATAAGACATTTCCATCATGCTCTTTGTATGGACATGATCAGGTAAGCGCAAAGGTACCAGGGAGGCAAGATTGCCAACAAAAGTCCTCTGGATGAGGAGAATGCGTGTGCTAAGGCGCTTGCTCCGAAAGTACAGAGAATCAAAGAAAATTGATAAGCACATGTACCATGATATGTACATGAAAGTTAAAGGAAATGTCTTCAAGAACAAGAGGGTGCTTATGGAGAGTATCCACAAATCAAAGGCAGAAAAGGCAAGAGAGAAGACATTGTCTGACCAGTTTGAGGCCAAGCGTGCTAAAAACAAGGCAAGCAGAGAAAGGAAGAATGCTCGGAGGGAGGAGCGCTTGAATCAGGTATCTTTTATCTCATTGAGGACGTGTGGTTCAATATTATATATTAATCATATGAACAGTAATCATCCAGTTTAAATTTTAAAATGATAAAAACACTGATTAAATTGACTATTTTTGAAACATCCAAATATGATGAGAACGAAGTTATGTCAAGGCTGGCCAACTGTTTTGCACAACACGAAACTGGCTGTATTTATTACTTTTGTGATGTTTTTCAGGGACCTGGAGTGAGGCCAGCTGCCGCTGCAGTTCCACCTGCAACTAAACCAGCCGAGTAAGTTGGGAGCTATATCCTCTAAATACTTGTATCATGCAATCCAACTTATTCTAAATACTTGTATCATACTAGCCAACTTATAGTTCTTTCCACCTTGGTTCTTTCAGTGCTGGCAAGAAGTCCAAGAAGTAAATGATGAGACATCTCTTGGAAAGGTGATGTTGAGACATTGTTCCTCCAGACGTCATATAATCATATTTACTGTTTTTTGGTCAATTTTGTTGTTAAAACACTGGTTGAATGTTTCTGTTATATTGTAATACGTACTTAATGTCACTTAATGTGCTTCATTATCTTTGTGATTTTTTGTCTTCACTAGAAGATAACAGGAAATTTTGCTTGACAGAATGACAGTTGGATTAGTTTTATTTACTCCGTATTTTTCTTGATCTTACAAGACAAATGATAGCTCTTTTCCCTGCTGACTTATATGGACATGATAGATTTCTTTACAAAATTTTCAAATAGTATTTTTATTATGAAAATTTTCAATTTTCAATTTATAATTGGATTGAATTTGGGTGAATTTCTCTTTTTATCGTGATGACATAACATATTTGGAAATTGTCCTTTTCCTCTAATAAATTTACGATGTGGGAGTTCACTTATCATTTTTCGTGTCTATAATCATCAGGGGAAAGAGAGCCCCAAATACCTTCTGAGATTTAATTCAAATGCCTACAAATTTATACAATATGGATCAATTGTGCATAGTAAATCAATAACAATTAGAAAGGCTTCCTGTCCCACAAACAGTGATTGATACAATTGTTAATTTGTTATTTTGTGATTGAGTTGTTTGCATTTTTAGTCCCACGACTATAGTGGCACTTGCAGAATTGGTCCACGACTTTCAAACTTTGCAATTTTAGTCCATGACTATTGTTTTTGTTGCAAAAATGGTCCTTCCGGCGTCGGAAAATAAAAAAATTAATTTAGTTTACTTTTTATTTAAAATTGACATATCTAAAAAATTTCCCTTTGTAGGCAGATGTTACTACTAGGCAAAATTATTCAAATATTATTTTTACTTTTTAGTTTAAATTTAATCTTAATAATAATATTTTTTTTGTTGATCTTGAATTTGTATTAATAATTTTGAATTTGTACTTAATTGGCTAAAAGTAATATAATTTAAATTTAAACGAAAAAGTAAAAATAATTTTGAATTTGTATTTAATTTTACTAAGATTAACTTGGCTACATATGCTTTTAGAAATGAATTAGTTTTAATTTTAATTAGTTTACCATAATAAAAAATAATTAAATTGACTACATATGTTTTTAGAAATGAATTTTTTAACTTAAATTAATTGTTTAAAATGTCAATTTTAATCCTACTTGAAAGGAAAATTTTTTTCGGCGAGAAATTGACGGAAAATATGTCAATTTTTTTTTTCGGCGAAAAATTGCCTGAAAAACCACAGATTTTTATTTTCCGGCGTCGGAAGGACCATTTTTGCAACAAAAATAATAGTCATGGACCAAAATTGCAAAGTTTGAAAGTCGTGGACCAATCATACAAGTGTCACTATAGTCGTGGGACTAAAAATGCAAAAAACTCTTTTGTGATTGTTACAATTGTTATACTAAGGACCAAGATTTATCTTGTATTATGGATCTTTGTTTAATAATTATATTATGTGCGCCTTCAATTTATTAATGAGCACATAAACTATTAACTGAACAGTTTTAACTGTAGTTATATAATGTGCCAACTACAGAAAACTCTGGTCCATGATATAATCTAAAACCAAAATTCTTTAGTGTTTAAAACGAACAAATTGACTGCAAATTTGTTTTAACCTCTAAAGCTTCACCGATGATGCCTTTGAATATTAGGACTTTATGTGTGAGTCATGTTAAGACTATCTATCCTAGTCTTCCTGAGATTCCTCTTGTATATGTATCCCCTATCTCTACTAATATAATTATGTTCGTGACAAGTCGTTCTGACGGGTCTGTTAATTCCTCAGAACGGACCATTTCTGATGCCGCGCTGTTACTTCCTTGGCCTCTTCGGTCGTGTCCTCCTTATCCACCGCTCACCACTTCATTAGTATCAAATTAACCCATAAGAATTTTTTGTTATGGTGAACTCAGGTCGTTCCGTTCCTTTGCGGCCATGAATTGATGGGTTTTATTGATGGTACAAACCTTGTCTTCCTGTTTCTATTGCTATTGCCGGTGAGCCTTCCACCGTACTACCCAATCCGCAATATGCTCGGGGTTTGCCAGGACCAGGTAGTGTTAAGCATGCTTATCTCATCCATTTTCATCGGAAGTTATGCATCTTGCGATTGGTTGCGGCACGTCAAAGGCGTTATGCATCTTCCGAGCTCGCTTGTTTAAATTCTCCTTGGACAGTTGCAACATATTCACCAAGGGGACTCTTCCGTTGCCGATATTACATTGCACGAGCTCAGGTGATTGTAGAGGATCTTGCTCTCGCCAGTCGACCAGTTACTCTAGACGAACAAAACCTATACGTCCTTAGAGGATTGCGGCCAGAGTTCATCCCTCTCACGACGTCTCTAGCAGTGCATGGTCACCCTGTCTCGCTAAAGTCTTAAGTATTTTGCAAAAAAGGACCCGATAAATATTGATCTTTCTTTTAAATGATGTGGCATCTTCTTATTAACCGCCGGTGTATAGCATCTATACACCGGCGGTGCATCAAATATTAATCCTAAATATAATTATTGGGAATGAGAAAATCAAGAAGTGATATAAAAACACTTTTTCCCCTTGAATAATAATAATAATAATAATAATAATAATAATAATAATAATAATAATAATAATAATAATAATAATAATAATAAGGGAAAATGACATTTTTTTCCCCTTGAATTATAGGCATATAGCATTTTTCCCTAAGTTATTCATGTACATTGGCAAAACTTGTGTGCGACCGTCTCACTGTGAGACGGGTCGGGTCGGGTCAAGATGCAAATGTAATACTTATACGCACAAATGTCTTACTTATATGCTCAAATGTAATACTAATTAGGAATAAAAATTTTATTACTTATAAGGGTAAATGTAATACTTTTGAGGGAAAATACAATACTTTTACATCTTGATTTAAAAATATTACATTTTTCCTCAAAAGTATTATATTTTGCCTAAGTAAGGGGCACTTGTCAACATTACTTATTATGAAAAATGTATTACTTTTTCTCTTATAAGTAACAAAAATTGTATTCATGATTAGTATTATATTTGAGCATATAAGTATGACATTTGCATGTTGATCCGACACGACTCGACCCATCTCACGAATAAGTGTGACCCATCCACATTTGCTACCTCAATTATTTAAAAGTGACCGTTTTCCCCCCTTTTGATGTTAAATGGACATTTTTAACATTAAAATAATATTTCATTTATTTTTTTCTCTAATAAATTATTACTTATATGTAAGGATGACTACAGTTCGATTTGAACCGAACCGGAAACTATAGCAACACGGTTCTTGGTACGATTCAAAATTGAAAAAAAAATAAAATAAAATAATTGTTGAATTTAAACTAGTTTATAATAGAAAATAGAATTTACAAAAAATAAAAATAAAAAATTGAACCGACAGGTCAAACCGAAATTAGAATCAAAATAAATATGATCCGAAATCGAACAGATTTATCATTTTTTGTTCTGAATTGTAACAAAAATCGTCGCTACTGTTTCAGTTCGGTTGTTATAGTGTTCGATTTGGTTCAAATCGAATCGTAGTCATCCCTACATATAAGTAATAATTTGTTGGAGAAGAAAAATAAATGAAATAATTATTTTAAGGGTAAAAATGTCCATTTAACATCAAATGGGGAAAAACTGGCACTTTTAAAATAATTGAGGGGTCAAATGTGAATGCATGAATAACTCAGGGGGGAAAAGTGTTTTAAGCCAATAATTCATTGAAAAAAAGTGTCATTTTCCCAATCAGTACTATTAATAAAAACAATATCCTCAACTTTAACTTCCCGCCCAAAACACTCCTATAATATTAAGGATTGCGTAATATTTTAAAATATGGTAATACAATTTCTATTCATAATACAATTGTATAATAAAATATGCTAATACAATTCCTAATAAAATATATTTTTCCCTACATTTCTATTCGTAATACAATTCTAGATTAAAATTACTAATCGTAATAATACAATACATATATTTTCCTGCAATGCAATCTATACTATTAATAAAAACAATATCCTCAACTTTAACTTCCCGCCCAAAACACTCATATACTATTAAGGTTTGCATAATATTGTAAAAATGGCAAAACAATTCCTATTGTACATTAAAATATCGTAATAATACAATAAAAACTACTTGAAAGCTTATTTTGGGATTTGATTTGCATCCCCTGCGCGCGAGAGAGAGCCTCTATGCTATACAATTCAATAAGCCTTAAAAAGACTCTTGTATAAGTAGTTGTGCAAACCCACTTCCCAAACAAATGTGGGACAAAACTACTTGAAAAATTTTTCTCCCCATTTTTTAAAACTCAAATGGGTCAACTTTGAGAACCAATTTCTCATTCACCCATTATCCGTTTTGAGCGTACAGTATATCAATCTTTTCGTTTAACTACGAAGAACCTAAATCAACTTTGACCCGACCCAATTTGAAAGTGGACCCCACATATATTTGTAACACAATATAGCCACTAAAATGTCATTTTATGCTATTTTTTTAACAGTTATTTATCCAGAGAATATCAACGCTCTACAGTCAACCAACAATCACTCAACTGATTATCCTATTACTCCCAGGTAAATTTTTCTCTAATATAGTTATACTTATTGAATATCAAAATATAAGTGGACCCCACATATATTTGTACCACAATATTGCAAAAGGACAAACATATTTAAGTTGTAACTCTTTGTGTAAGGCAGAACCAAACGGTGAAAATCTATTAGAAGTACATACTCCTAAATTCTTAAATAGTTTGGGATTGTATGATGTTCTTAATCATTCATTGACATTAATTAAAGGTCGGTGCACCTGTTATGTTATTGCGGAAGATAGACCATTCTCTTGGTCTTTATAACGGTACGCGACTCATAATCACAAGATTGACAAATCACATTGTTGAAGCAAGAATAGTTAATGGAATACATGAAAGAACCAAAGTTCTTATCCCTCGAATGTCTCTCACTCTTTCTGATACGAGATTTCCCTTCAAGTTCCAGCATAAATAATTCTCATTGATGCTTGCATATGCCATGACTATCAACAAAAGACAGGGCCGAATACTAACTCACGTTGGGTTATTGTTGAAAAAATCAGTTTTTAATCACAATCAATTGTACATGGTTTTCTCCCGAGTCACCCATCCTGATAGTCTGAAAGTGTTAATTAGTTCTAGACGAGGATGAACAAGATTGTGTTGCTACTACCAATGTTGTCTACAAAGAAGTTTTCAATAATGTGTAAATACAACCAGTTATATTATTTTTTTTTCAAGATGGAAAAATTGCTATATATCTACACAAAAATACATCTTCCATACATATGAATTAGAATAGCAATTGATTCCTATAACTAGGTTACTAGAGAACGAGCATATTTGCCAAATTTATAAAAATCCTAAACATTGATATATAAAATCTCTAAATTTCCAGTACCGAATTAGAATTGTACTACCACCACCCCACTACCATCATCACACCACCACAAACACCACTTATTATTATTTTTATTATTATTATTATTATTATTATTATTATTATATAACAAATAATATATTCATTTTTCAGAAAATAAATCACACAAAAGAAATGCAATTTCTTAACTCTCTGCCAGCAGCAAAAAAAAAAAAAATGTAGTTTCATATTATTACTACCACAACCCCACTACCATCATCACACCACCACTTATTATTATTATTATTATTATTATTATTATTTTTGAGAACTTATTATTATTATTATTATTATTATTATTATTATTATTATTATTATATAACAAATAATATATTCATTTTCCAGAAAATAAATCACACAAAAGAAATGCAATTTCTTAACTTTCTGCCAAACAGCAAAAAAATGTAATTTTTTAACATTCAATCAAATACTAAAATATTAAATTATTTTCTTAAAAAATGAGTCATTTTTTTATAATAATTTTCAACAAAACATTTAATTGCTAGGTTTCTGAAACCAACCTTTAATTTACGCCAATCTATGACGGATTTATGATGTCATTTTTCAATGGAATTATGATGTCATTATTTCATTTTCGGAGGGAAAATAGCATTTTTTCCCCCTATGTTATATGTATATAGCACTTTTCCCTATGAGTTATTAAAGTGGCGATTTTTTCCCCTGTAATGTTAAATTGACATTTTTGCCATTAAAATAACTATTTCATTTATTTTTCTTCTCCAACACATTATTACTTATATGTATGGATGATCACGATTCGGTTCGAACCTAACCAGACACTGCAGCAATCATATCGAAATAGTATGGACGGTTCTGGTTACGATTCAGAATTGAAAAAATAAAATAAAATAATTGTTGAACCGTGAACATGAACTGAACCACAAAATAGTGAAAATGATCAAACACTTATTTTGATAAATTGGTACGGTTAGGTTCCAATTTCGATTTTGAACTGCCAATCAAAACTTATTTATTTATTTTTTTATAATTTTATTTCTTATTTAAAAATAGTCTAAATTCAACAATTATTTTATTTTATTTTTTCGGTTCTGAATCGTAACCGTAATCGTTCATACTATTTAGATTCATGTACTCCAGTGTTCGATTAGGTTCGTATCTAACCGTGATCTTTCATACATATTAGTAATACTAGTTTTTTCTACGCGCTTTGCGCGAAAACTTGTGCTCAATATTTAAACCCAATTAGTAAATCATTTTGAAATAGATATAATGCATTTTTTTTTAGTTGTCGAAGTTTCGTAGATATTCGAGTAAAATTTTTGATGTGTATGTATTTGAAATTAATACAAGAAATTCAAATTCATTGTGATGAATATATTCCACTGTAATTTTAAGGGTACTCAACATTGTATTACAATATTTTTGTCTTTGAAAATGAATAAAAGAGTTAATTACCGATTTGGTCCCTCGACTATTAGAATTTCACCACTTTGGTCCTCGACAATTTTTCTTGCCCAATTAAGTCCTCGACTTTGAAAAAAGTAACCAATTTGGTCCTCCCGTTTATTTTACCATTTGATATCCGTTAAATCGGGACCAAATTGATAATTTCACTACAGTCAAGGGACCATTTCAGTCAAAATTAATTACCAAAATGGTCCCTTGACTATTGAGATTTCACCAATTTGGTCCTGATTTAACGGTTGTTTAATACCAAAATAAATGGAGGACCAAATTGGTTAATTTTTTCAAAGTCGAGTACTTAATTGGGCAAGAAAAATTGTCGAGGACCAAAGTGGTGAAATCCCAATAGTCGAGGGACCAAATCGGTAATTAACTCATGAATAAAATTTGTTTAAATATAGTCTTCTTCTAATTAGAGATATATCCCTTATAAATTCATATTCATATATGGATATACATAATATTTGATTACAACTATCTCAATTCAACAACTTCCACAGATTGATATCCAAAAATCTTGTCCTAATTCAACTGCAAATGCATTATGTTGCTGCTCATTTATAATATTAATATTTGTAAATAATAGTGTGTGTGTGTATATAATACAACGTTGAGTACCCTTACTGAAAAT
>CP025659.1:18539612-18551742 GCA_003576665.1 Ipomoea trifida | reverse complement strand
CACAAACCCAACCAACAACGTGTGTAGAAGCGAGTGGAGAGAACTTCGGAAATCCAACAGGTTTAATCGGGCTAGTGGAGATAATTGTGGGTGTGAATCAATGGACCATTAGCGAAATACCCAACCTATCCCCTAATAAATAAAAAACCCCTGCTCTGCAAACACAAACAAAAAATAAGACAAAAAGGAAAAAAAACATCCAGCCGTCCAAAACCACGATCTAACGGCGATAACTAGTCCACACTGTTTATATTTTAAGTGTTGTTTGTATTTGAATGCATTTCTATATATATATATATATATATATATATATATATTATTGAAGTAAGAATTATAGAAATGATAAATTATTAAATATAATTATGGTAATATTTAATTAAAATATAAATGAATTCAAACTTACCATTGAAGAATGTAAGAAAAAAATATTGTGTATGTATGTGCATGGTAATTATAATGTGAAAAGATAACAGAAGTTATAACGATAGGGATATTTCTGTCCAAAATATTATGTAGTACAACTTTTATAGCATAAGGTTTAACAAAAATTAATGGAAAAAGTGGACATAAACCAGGGGTATAACCTAGATTGAGACTTATTATGTTTTTATTATTTAGATTAGATAATTTATTGGAGAATAAAAATAAATGAAATAGTTATTTTAAGGACAAAAATATCAAATTAACATTATAGGGAAAACTACCACTTTAAAATAAATGAGGAAAAAACTACATTTTAATAACTCAAAGGAAAAAATGTTATATACACATAAAATAAGGGAAAAAAATGTCATTTTTCCTTTTCCTTGATATACCATACATACCCAGGCCACACTGTATATTGTTATTGAAGCTAGGCCGCCGAAATTATTGACGGAATCCAAAGAAAACACCATTCACTTTCTGAGAGTTCACTTTTCTGCATGAACACACACACACCCACACATACACATGAAGGAAATTAAAAGGAAAATCATCAAAACGCTGTCTATAAATACACCTTATTATTAGCTCAAGAAGGGAATATTTCCATGTGGTTTCTCAACTGTTCTCTTCCTTCGGCTTTAAACTGTTGCACATATATAGTTTTACCTAACAACTTATTCTTAAATAATTTTGATTTACTTAATGTAAATTAAAAACTACTTTGTAAAACTTTTCAAAAAGACAAAAAAAAAAAAAAAAAAAAAAACTACGGAGTACTTTGTAAAAGAAAGAGTACTTTAGCATTATAAGATTTTTTTAAAAAAAATATTATATGATTTTTTTTTTCAAATTAATGTCTATATTAAATTAAATAATAGATATATCAAATAAAAGCTTTAATCAATTATTCAAGTAACAAGTAACAAAAGTTCAATTTAAACATACACATACACATACTCCCCCAGTTTTATTTTGTGTTTGATTCCGTTTAATTGAAGTTATTTACGGAGTACAATTTAATTTTTCATACTTATTTAGTTTAATATTAGCATATAAAATTTACATATGTAGAATTATATTAAAATACTATTTAAAAAGTATAATGTCTAGAAGGGAGTAAATATAATATAATTCAATAAACATAATATAAAAGGGGAAAAAGAATTTAAATTATTAATGTCAAAATACGCATAAAATTGTGGTAAACCAGCCAAAAACACAATGACACGCAAATAGATCCCAAATCGGTGTCCAAAATCCAGTCATTATACCGTGGTTCACAGTAAAATATGCGTCCAAAATCCCTCTGGGCCTCTTCTATATAAACGCGTCGTGACTCGTGCGTACAAAAGCAATATTAATATATAATTTGAAGCGTAAAAATAGTAATAAGTATTAATCATGGAATTGCCCGCATGAACTTAGCTCATTGGTTTAGTAGGTAATATTTGGAAGAAAAGACTAAGATTCAAACCTCGACAACAATAGTGTAGAAATTATGTTCAAAGTGGACAGATCTCTTGTTTACATCCTCCCAACTGCTAGTCAGATCGGAGTTGGGAAAACACACAAGGTTGTGGTATACTGATAGATTGGGAACGCGGAAACTTGCCTAAGAAAACATCAACTTTATGCAGTTATTCTGTAATGGATTTGTGATGTCATTTTTCAATGGAATTATGATGTCATTTTTTATTTTTCTGATACATTTACTAACTACTCTCTCACTTTTATTTCTTAATGTGGTAATTGATAATTAGTTATCTTCATTCTGTGAATCTCAATGAAAATGTCAACATCAAAATTTTGTGAGAGATAAATAAAAATTGGAGGTAGAATTTGAGAGTAAGAGTAGTATTTTTCTATACTAACACTAAAACGCACAAGGTTGTGGTATACTGATAGATTGGATAACACGGAAACTTAATTACCTAAGAAAACACCTCACATTTTCTGGAAGAACACACTAATATGAACCTTAACACACAAACCCACACATCAAATGGGGAGCACATAAAACTTTCACAAACACCACCACACATTTTCTGGAAGTTTAACCAGATCAACACACACTAATATGAACCTCTTAACACAAACCCACACACCAAGAAGAAAATACTAATAATAATAAAAAGGAAAATCAAAGTAAATCTGCTGCTAGTGCTGCCTATAAAATTCAGCTCATTCCCAACTCCCAAGCCACAAAGAAACAACACACTCAACTATCAAATATATATTGCAGAGAGGGGAGCAAAAATGGCAGACAAGGGATCACAGGGGATGGGAAAAGCAGCAAAGAATTACGGTGGAGAGAACAGCAAGGGAACATTTCCGGGGCCCAAGCCGGGAAGTGTGATGCCTAAAGACAAGAAGCATGTTTCTACCATGATAGGAGAGAAGATCGGCAAGAAAGTGACTTCCATTCTCAAGAACGATAAGAGTAAGATCAAGCCCCAGGGGCAGTAACAATTCTTGGTTAATATACATATGTTGTTCTAAATTAGGTTGTCTCTTCCTCAGTCTTCCTGTTTGTGTATGTGTGCAGATACCAGAATGTTTGTCTTAGGTGTCAAATTATCCCACTATGTTTGTAGTCTATGTATTAGCTAAATTAAATGGTCACTGTGTTGTATTTCTGCATAAATTTTCTCATGTAATCAGATTTGTGATTAATTTAATTTATTTTTGTTTTTAGAGTTTTTCCATGCCTGCCCCATTTTTTGCAAGCTTAAGAATTCATTAATAGTACTGCAGCCAATATATAACCTTCAGAATAACAGAGAAATGGTTATGAACAGAGTAACTAATCTATCAATCAATGACAAATGACAATGACCACAGTTGTGGTCTGGTTGCACAAAGTGACTTTTTCAAATGGGAGGTCATGTGTTTGAGCAATATTGACTCTTTGTCATTCAATAGGTTGAGAAAGTAGTTATGAACAAATACTACATGGTAACAAAGTAAGTACTAATAAAAAAAATCTATCAATCAATCAAATTATGAGAAAAAAAAGTTTAGAATTTTTGTTTGTTGGAAAATACTACAAACATAATTGTTTTTTGGCCCACATAATCTTTATTTACCACTTTTACTTTCACACTCAAACTTTTGATATAGACACTTCTTTTTGGGCTAAAATAAGCAAAATATGTTATTATTGATTGTCACATCAAATTGTAAATTTTATAACGTTAATCTAAAAAAAAAAAAATTTAAAAGAATAAGGGTTAGTAAACAAGTTTTCTAAACAGAAAACAGAGAATGGAAAACAGAAAATGAAAACTGAAAAATTAGAAAACAGAAAATAGAAAATAGTTTTCTGTTGGTAAACAGGCCCTGAGCGTTTCTGTAATAAAAGACATGTTTTATAAATCTCCTACCACCTTAACATCACGTGCAACGATGTATCCTCTTTTGACAAAACCTTCAAGCCACCGATTAAACATTAAAAACAAAACAAAAAAAAAAAAACAAAAAACAAAAAACAAAAAACAAAAACTACTACAACTTGTGTGTTCAAACAAACAATTGAAAAAAAAAATAAAAAAGAATATGATTCAATTAAAATTATACAAAAATAGTAAAGTTTTTTTTTTTTTTTGAATACTAGGGCAATTTAGTTATTTTCCGACTTTTCCTTTTCCAATCTGTCACCGAATTAGAATTCCCATGGAGGTGTATGAATTTCAAATCCACAAAAAGAAGGAATTGCGATTCCTTCCATCCATAGTTTTGATAGGTGTTGAATTGCATTGGAAAATAATTTTAATTATACCCAATCAAACACCCCATTAATGTCCAAGTTACTGGTTTGGAAGAATAATTTGCGTTGTGCCAATACAAGTAACCTAATACAACACTAAAAGGAGAATTTTTTTTTTTTTAAAAAAATAGCCATGATAATTTAAACAAATCAAATAAGAAGGTATATAATTCATTTCTAAAACTTAACTAGAAATATCTAATTTTTTAGAGGTTGTAATAACTATAATTAAATTTTCTTTTTTTTTTTAAAACCAAACCAAAGCTTTAAATTACTCAGCAAAAAACTCTGAAATACAATCAGGAGGAATGAAATCCCAGGTTCCAAGAGCAGAAGGAGAACCAGTCACCCGTGCTAACACGTGAGCTACATGATTCGCTAACCTTTTGACATGGTGAACAACAATGTTCCCAATGTCACTAGCAATATGTCTACATTGCATAATAACTAAACCAGCGTAAGACAAGTCCTGGCTAAAAGAATTAAAATTTGAGCAAAGATTTAAGCAATCAGATCCAATAATAATATTAGTCATGTGGTGCCCTTTAATCCAAGCAAGCACCTTTTTCATGGCCAAAGACTCCGCAATATATATATGGATCACGAACACAATGGAGCGGACCATTGTATGCAGCAATGAACCGGCCACCATGAACCCAGAGGACAGCATCGAAACTCACTGTGTCAGTCAAAATAGCGACGTCAACATTACACGTTAACATTCCTTGTGGCGGAAGAAACCAAACAGAAGCAGAAACACCCGCTACAGGGGGCAAAGATGGAGTAATCGAGAATACCTGCTGCCATGAATCAACAAAGGAAATAGTCATCCTCTTCATAGCTTCAACGTTACTGCTCTTTGCATTCCACACCACATCATTTTGGATAGTCCAGATAGTCCAAGTGCATGCTGCCACCAACTCAGCAGAAACAGTAGCATCCGTCCCCATATAACTATCCATGAGGTCCAAAAGAGATCCCCCAGTAACCACTCCAAGCGCAGACCATAACTGATTCACAATCGCGGAACCACAAAAAAGATGCATAGTCGTCTCGGGAGCTGCATTACACAACGGGCATCTACCATCAATTGGCACACCTCTAGCACGCAGATTCTCACGCATGGGCATAACGCCATGAAGGCATCTCCACAAAAAATTTCGCACATTTGGAGGGGTCTTTATCTTCCATAACTTATCCCAATTTTTGAACTGGAGATCAACTTGTCGAGCCAAAAGGTGACTGGTAAACAAACGGTACCCATGTCTAACAAAGTAAATGCCTTTCATATCGCCTTTCCAGTACCACACGTCGTCATGAGCAGGTGAGATAATGGTTTTCGTGATCCTCGGAATGTCTTCCTCCTTAAAAATATCCCGAAGCAGCTCTACGTCCCAATTACCAGTGTCATCCATAAGGTTGGAGACACGAGTAGCACGGAGCTCGTCTGGACATTCAGTACGAACATAGGAATCAGTACTATCTGTCAGCCACGGGCAACCACAGACCAGCGTGTCCCTCCCATTCCCGATACGGCGAGCCACCCCCTCCCTGAGTAAAGACTACCCAGCTATGATGCTATGCCAAATGTACGAAGGGTTATGCCCCAAGGTCGCATTTAGAAAAGAACCAGATGGGTAATATCTAGCTTGCATGATCCTGCTAACAAGCGAATGAGGGTTTGTTAATAGCCGCCAACCCTATTTAGCTAATAGGGCCACATTAAAATCATGTACGCGCTTGAAACCCATTTCGCCATATGACTTTGGAATAGCCAGTCCAGACCAACTAAGCCAATGGATTCCCCGAGAATCGCCCGAGTCGTGTTTCCACCAGAACCGATTCATCAACCTTTCAATGGCATCACAAACCCCAGTAGGGAGGAGGAAGGTCGACATCGTGAAGATTGGCATGGCATGCGCAACACTTTTAAGGAGAACTTCCTTTCCTGCCTTTGTCAATATCCTTTTCTACCAATTATTAATTTGGTCTCTCATACGTTGCTCAACATAACGGAAAACTGGTCCCTTGTTCCTTCCTATAAATGAAGGAAAACCAAGGTAGCGACCAAAATCCATAGACAGGCGAACACAAAAAATCCCCGCAATATGGTTACATAATTCTGACCCCATGTTTGCACTAAAAGTGACGCTCGACTTATCATAATTAACTAGCTGGCCGGACGCTACATCAAGACAGCGTTTGATTTCGTGAGCTCCATTATCCTCAGCACGAAAAAAGAGCAAGCTGTCATCTGCAAAAAATAAGTGCGAAACAGGCGGTTCCCCCCGGGCATCTCTAACACCATGAATACGCCCACACGCCTCCTGTTGATTCAATAACATGGATAGACCTTCAGCGCATACAATGAATAGGTAAGGGGAGAGTTGGTATCCTTGCCTTATACCACGAGTAGGATTTACAGCTCATACGAGTTCCTCATTCACCAAAACCTCATAGTGAACCGTAGAAACACATAGCAAAATAAGATCAACCATTCCTTGTGCGAAACCCAACGTAGTGAGCATAGCTGGAGAAAAGCCCACTCCATCCGGTAGTAGGCCTTTGCCATATCTAACTTCAGAGCCGACCATCCAGTATTACCCGCCCTTTTCCTATTAAAAAAGTGACCAATTTCTCCTGCAATTATAACGTTGTCTGATATTAATCTGTCAGGCACAAAAGCATATTGAGCTGGAGAAATTATAACCTCCAAGCATTCCTTGATCCGATTCGCCAGGACCTTTGCAAATACTTTACACGCAACGTTACACAGTGTAATTGGGCGCAAATCCGTGACACGCTCTGGACATTTGTTCTTCGGAATCAGTACGACATTCGTGTCGTTAATACCCGATGGCAGACAGCGAGTGGTAAAACATTTTGTGACAAACTTGGTAAGATTTGCCCCAACCACTAACCAAAAAGATTGATAGAAAGCAGGCAACATACCATCCGGCCCTAGGGCCTTGTCAAGAACCATGGAAAAAACTGCATTTTTTAACCTCCGCAAGCTCAATCGAACGCAACATTCTGCTGTTCATCTCTTGCGTAGCACAACTCGGTAAACTGCTAAGTAAATCCGGGCTGCAATTAGAGGATAGGAAAATATGACGGTAATAGTGAAGAATTTCTGCATGCATGGCCAACCCCTCCAACCAATCACCCGAGGCATTTTTAATCCGGTGAAGATGATTAGTTTTCTTCCTCTGACTTGCGAATCTATGGAAGTACTTGGTATTTAAGTCCCCATCCTTCAACCACAACTGTTTAGACCTTTGACGTTAGTAAATCTCCTCTTGGGCCAATAATACCGAGAGGTCTTTTTCCAAACTTCGAAATAGTCGAACATCATTCATGTTGCGCTATTGCAGTTACGTAAGGCCTCTAGTTTGTCGCGAAACCACTAGACCTTTTTACCGAATTTGCGGAAGTGTTCACTCCCCCACCTCCAAAGAGCTTGACCACACGTGGACAAGCGGAGCTGGAAGTCTGACCCCGAAGATTGAAACCAAGAGGACTCGACAATATCTCGGCATTGCGCATCAAGAAGCCATGCGGCTTCAAACTTGAACCTCCTGCCCACACGATGAACAGGCTGCCGTTTCAAATCCATAAAGAGAGCACTATAGTCAAAAGAGATTGTCAGGAGATTAGCAACCGTAGCTTCCCCATACATGTCTCACCAATCAGAGGAAGCAACAGCACGATTAATGCGCTCTTCCACCCAATGGTCTGAACCTCTGCCCCTCTCCCAAGTATATTTGTAGCCCAACATCCCAAGGTCAGACAAGTCACAGTCTTGGAGAGCCTCGTTAAAGCCTCTAATAAGACCATCTGGATGAGCAATATGATCTCTCTTTTGACTATGATCTGCAATATCATTGAAGTCTCCGATCACCATCAAAGGAAGATTTTATCGAGACCTGAGCTCCGGCAACATACTCCAAGCTTGATGCCGACGAGATCTCTCCGGGTACCCGTAGAAACAAGTGAGACGCCAGGGAGATTCCCCAGCCAACGTCACAGAGATATCAATGTAATTTGCCGAGTATCCTAAAAGTGTGGCCGTATGAGAATTACGCCACAGTAGAGCCAACCCTCCTCCCATGCCAACCCTGTCCACACAGAACAAGCTTTCAAAATCCAAACAAACTCGTAACCTTTCCAACTGAGCAGACCATGCTTTCATCTCCATTAAAAAAACAAAGTTTGGGCGCTGCATGGACACAAAGACCATCAATTCCCAAATTGTCCGAGGACTGGCCAAACCTTGGCAGTTCCAACTAAGTGTACTCATTGGGATGGGCGGGTCTGGACCACCGAACCCGCCAACGACAAGTTTTATGAGCTCTCACCCATTTGAACATCAACATCAACCGATATCATACCATTAGAGTGATCTCCCCGGCGTCTCATAAGTTCCCCCTGCATGGGACTCGATTCCTTGACTTGGGCAGGATGATGAGTTGGAATCGCTGGAGTAGAAGGCACACAAACCGCAACAGCCGGCAGCTCTACAAGAAGCCATTTCGCACCCACCGGCTTAACAGGTTTACGAACGCCAGCTCTCAACCATGCACCGTAGGGATAGTCCTTCGCCTCAATCCCTTGTTCATAAACTTTGCGACAAAAACGCTCAAAGTGACCGATCAAGCCGCAACAGAAACAAAAAGTATTCAGCCTTTCATACTTACAAACAACCCACTGGAACAAGCCATCACGCATGCGGAGTTTCATTCTCCTCTTGAGAGGATCACTCAATCGTAATGAAACCCTAATACGAATAAAACCTTTCCAGTTACTACCAAAATTGTGGGGATCCACTGTCTTAAACACGCCAACATAGTTTCTAATCTATTCAATGAACTCCGCATTAGCAAACACCATGGGCAAATCATAGATCTAGACCCAAAAATCAATAGAGTCCAAAGTAACATCTTCAGGGCGAGTATTCGGGGGGACTTGTTTGCAGACCAAAGTGTTGTTTTCAAATGACCATGGACCCTCATCCAAAACTCTCTACATGTCACGCTGATGAGGAAACTGGAACACGAACAGACAGTCGTTCAAGGGAACAATCCGAACGCCCATCACAGGTTTCCAAACCGACGCCATTGTCTGCTGCATATGCTCAATCTTGATGGTACGATCAGTGAGAAAACGTCCCACGAGTTCAAAATATGTAATACTAGCACTTGCATAAGCATGTGAAGGCGCTTCTAACCCTCCCGAATCTTCTTCATCAAGCGAGAGAAACGCACAACCCTCTTCGAACTTACTAACATCCATGACGGACAACCAAACAAAGCGACTAGGAAAGAACAGGTTTGGACACTCCAAGAGGCCTGTCGGAAAACAAACGAGATGAAGAACGAAAAAAACCCTAGAAGCGGCTAGGGAGAGAACTCTCTACGAAACCCTAGAGAGAGAACCACATTTATTACAAGTTTTTATAATTAAATTTTCTAAAGTTATAGTTTAATAACAAAACTTTGGAATTAATATCTGATTGGGTTCCTCGACTATGAGGACTTCATCGAGTTGGTTCTAGCCTTCCAATTTTACACAATAAAGTTCCTGACTTTACAATTTTTACTCAACTTAGTCCTATGTTAAATCATCTATTAGTTGGCTGTCAAAAGTGAGGGTAAAATTATAATTTCATAAGCTTCTTCTTCATTTATTCTCTCCTCCATGGTTGCTCTGCTTCGCTACAATTTTTTTGGGGTAAATGTGAATATATATTCCAAATAATGAAACAAAATTGTACAATCTACACTAGGGCATACCCTAGGAAAATATCCATGATAGTTGTAATCTCAAAAGATGTTACAACCCTAAAGCAAATATGCTAAGCAAATAATTAGGCAAAAGAGAACCAACATGGTTGGCGTGGTGGTTCAGCACCTCGTCCCTTAAGCATGAGGTTGGGGGTTCAATCCCCACCCATGTGAATGTAGCAAACCATTCTCCTTGGGTAAGCAGATGTTATCCCAAGCAGCATACGCTTTTCTCCTACCAACCGGAGCCGCAACACCCCAGCCAAAGTCGTCGAAAGATGGTTCACCGGAGCCCCAATGATTACAAAGGCAGCCCCCAAAGCTCAACCAACTCCCCAAAGCTCAACCAACTCCCCAGTTGTTGCGGTGTAGTGGGGCCCACCACCAAAATGTCATGACAAATACTCAAGGACAAAATTGAATATTAACTCCAAAACTTTGTAAAAAAATTAATCAAGTTTCGTAACAAGTTTTATTTGTTTTCTTATTGAACACTAATTTCATTTCAAAAAATTATTTAGTTTTATTTACAACAATTATTTATATTTATTGCATTGATACATTTATATTTAATTTTTTTATTTTTAATATTTATTTACCAACTACCATGTAGTGTGATGACACATCTGTTACCATCCTAAATGAGTGGTTGCAAGATCCAATCTCGGTGGTGGACGCATTGATTCTTTGAAAGAACAAATACCAGGTGGGCGCATTGATTCAACTAGCTGCGTTCCTAGGCTTCCAGAAAGTAGAGTTCGAATGTGATGCGAGTGAGGTGGTAGATTGTTGTTTCGGGAGTTGCTCTGCAATTGAAGCCGAGGCGTGGGCACTTTTGAAGGGTATTCAACTAGCTACGTTCCTAGGCTTCCAGAAAGTAGAGTTCGAATGTGATGCGAGTGAGGTGGTAGATTGCATTCAGAAGACGACAGTATTGGCCAGCCATCTTGGCGCAATGTATATAGCTGAGCTTTGTGTAGAACATCTGGGTGTCCCCCTTCCAATAAATATTAAAAAAAAAAACAATCACGTATGTTTCAAAAAAAAATCTTTTAATTAGTTATATGCAATATTATGACAAACATATACTCCGTAAATCAATTCAAGTCATAACATTTTTCTTTTCCTAATTTGAAAAGTTTATTAGAATTGTGTCTAACATGTCAAGTTTTAGTATTACAATTTATTTTTAGTTTCTAAAGTCTATTGGGTATTATATTTTGTTTTATGGGAAAATGCGGCGTCGGTATTTAAAGATGAAGTATATATGTAAGTCTAGTTATCAAAGGATTCAGTTCAGGTTGTCCAAGAAGACTAATAGATATTCTAAAAAAATAAAACTTGAAACTTAAAAATTGAAACTTTGTGATTATTAGGACTCTACATAATAGAGTCATACTATAAGTCTCAGTCCTAGTTTACTTATGATGTCTCAGTCCTAGTTTACTTATGATTCTCTTGTATATATACTCTTGTATTCCTACAGTTATATTTGGTGAACTCTAATACAAACATAATTGTTCTCATCTGGTATCAGGAGCTAGGGTTTCGTTCTTGTTCACATGGCTACGAATGACGGCTCTGCCTCTGAGCGGACCGTTTCAGATGTTGCTGTGACTTCCGCGGCGCCGGCTCCCGTGTCGTCGCTCTCTTCTGCTCATCACTACATTAGCATCAAACTCAACCACCGTAATTTTTTGTTTTGGCGTACTCAGGTTCTCCCGTTTCTACGTGGCCATGATCTCATTGATCTTGTTGATGGATCGTGTCCTTGCCCGGAGGAGTTCCTCCCTGCCGTGTCTGCTGCTACCTCGTCCGCTACTGCTGCCCGCGTTCGGAATCCGGCGTTTGTTGCGTGGTCTCGCCGTGATCAAGGGTTGTTGTCTCTCCTTGTTTCCTCGCTGTCCGAGGAGGTGCTCTCCATCGCCGTCGGCTGTCGGACATCGAAGGAGTTGTGGGATGCCATTGAGCAGTCCCTAGCTTCCGCCTCTCAATCCCGCCAACTTCACTTGCTTAGCTAACTCCATGGCCGAGTATCTCGGGCGAGCTCGGCTTATTGTTGAAGATTTAGCTCTCGCCGGCCGGAAGGTAACGCTGGAAGAACAAAACCTGTACGTGTTCCGCGGCGTTCGACCGGAGTTCAAGGGTGTCACCT
>CP025659.1:18515687-18538612 GCA_003576665.1 Ipomoea trifida | reverse complement strand
CCAAATATTATTAAAATATTATAATAAATCCATTCCGTGCAACGCACGGGCGAAAATACTAGTTTTAGCTAATAATAATTGAACCAACTTATACCAATAATAAATTAACCAAAATACTCAATTAAGTAATATAATTAATTCCTTTCAAAAATATTAATTTAATTATAATTATATTATTTTAATTAATTTACGTAATAACAGTAACATTCTCTTGTATTAAAGCTAGCATGCTAATTATGGTTCAAGATTAATAGTCTTGATGGCATGCAATTAGTGTTACGATTAAGGATTGTTACGGTCTTAACAGAATAACAGTTTTCGTTATAAATTCTGATCTATATATATTGATATCATATATGCTATATAAGCTTAGGTCCTACCACTACTCCGATCACACAAAAAAATACACTATCATATTGAATCGGAGACTAAGTAGCAGTACTCTGTAGAAATTGTTACTACATTTATAGGCATCAACACAACAATACACAGAAACAAATATGCATGATTGAGGTTAGATCCTAATTAAATTTATACACAATATATACAATTCATGTATGTATGCTGTATATGTTTTATATTCCGCTATCAATCATGCGAGATGAAAAGATGGAATCTAGCTAGGGCCGTTAAAGTGAGAAGGCATGGGGGATGATCATTCCCATTAAGAGAGCAAGATACATGTGAGGTCCAATCATGCGGTGCAGCGTAGTTTTCATGCTATTTTGGGTCGCCAAATGAGCATCGAATAACAATTGCAATAATGACGGTCAAAGTCGAGTGGTCAAAGTGATTGACAGATGCTGGATTTGCTTCCTCGGAATCTCTATTTATTTTGTTCTATATGACCATATAGTCAACCACCATGTGCTCAGATGGCATACAGTGACTCTTTTCGAGATGGAACTTCAATAGAGGTGATATTAATTTTATGTAAGCTCCAACAAATTGAGGAAGTATAAATGATCCACCTAATGCTGTGCGAATCATAAAAAAAATACATTTTTTAATATATACTAAAAGTATATATTATTTGTGTATTGAATATACATTATACAAAAATAATATACTTTTAGTATTCAAATAATGTACTTTTACTTAATAGAAGAAACATTTTTAATATACTAAAAGTATATTATTTGTATATGAAATGTATAATGTTTAATAGTATACAAAATAATATACTTTTTATTTATGGTTTACCCAGTTATGTGGATCATGGTACATATATAATAATGATTATCGAGAAAAAGGACAAAACCAAAGCATGGTGGAGCGAGCTGAGCTTGAGGCATGGATGCATATGATGCCATGATGATCTTATCCGCCCAAGATAAAAGAATTAATGATAGGAATGCATCCATACTTCCATAGTGTTGTGCCGTAATTAGACAAATCAAGCCGGTCACAGTTTCCACTCCCCAAAAATGGCATTTCCTTATCCTGTGCCACATCTTGATCTACCGCATCAGGCATCAGCCCATCTAGTATATAAATTTATTTTCTTGATGCCTCATTCGTAGTTATTCACTAGGAGAGAGATGCAAAATTACACGTAAATTTATTGTGTGTTTGGAAACCCGAAAAATGATTTCACACGTACATTTAGGGTGTGTTTGGAAACCCGGAAAATGATTTCCGGAAATCATTTTCCGGGTTTCCTGTGTTTGGGAGAGCTTGGAAAATATGGTCAACGGAAAACAATTTCCGTTGACCAAGGAAAATAAGGTTAAAATTCCGGAAAACAACTTACGGAAAAATTTTCCGGAAGTTATTTTCCGGAAGGGAAATACGCACGCATAGCTGTTTTTTTTTTTCCAAAGTCAACTTCTGATTTCCATTGTTTCCGGCAGAAACCATTATGGTTTCCGCCGGAAATCTGTTGAGTTCGTAATGTTTAATTATACAATTTTACTCATTTTTCAGAAAATGAACCAAACACACAAAGACAATTTTTCATAACACATCCAAACACGGAAAATGACTCATTTTCCAAAAAACATTTTCCAGAAGTCATTTTCCTGCTTCCAAACACCCCTTAACTCCACATAACAAAACTTTGAGATGATGATTATTGGCTTAATTACTAAAGGCAAATTATACTGTGCACCACGGTGCACACAGCAATGTGCATCACGTACGTAAACGACGCCGTTTTGAGTATTGTAAACTAATCGTCCCTTTTTTTGGAAATCACGTTTCCCGTTTCGGCCGGTCTGTGTATTTATGTTAATGTTCTATGTATTCTAGGTAATCGTTTTGTGTATTCCAGGCAATCATTCTATGTATTCTAGGCAACCGTTCTGTGTATTCATGTTAGTAACACATGTGATGTATTTGTGCATTCGAATGTTTACGAGGATCAGTTATGTGTATTTTGTGTTAATATTCTGTATATTCATGTTATTAACACAGGTTGTGATGTGTTGTGCATTCGAATGTTGGAGGATGAGTTCTATTTTTTTTTGTGTCAATATTCTTCTGTGTATTCTAGGTAATCGTTATGTGTATTCCAGGCAATCATTTTGTGCATTCTAGGCAACTGTTCTGTGTATTCATGTTAGTAACACATGTTGTGATGTGTTTGTGCATTCGAATGTTTAGGAGGATGAGTTTTGTATATTTTGTGTCAATATTCTGTGTATTCATGTTATTAACATAGATTGTGATGTGTTTGTGCATTCGAATGTTAGGAGGATGAGTTCTATGTTATTTTGTGTCAATATTCTGTGTATTCTGGGCAAACATTCTGTATATTCTAGGCAAACGTTTTATGTATTCTAGATAATCATTATGTGTATTATAGATAATAAATTCCCTGGAGTCATTCGCGTCCGCGTCCACTAACATCGAAACGACGTCGTTTTAGGTGCACATTGCTATGTGCACCGTGGTGCACGGTATAACGATTGATTACTAAAGGTGTATTCAATCAAGATTTTTAAAGACTTTCAAAAACTTTTAAAGTGATGGATTTTAGTTGACTTTTGTAGAGTTTTTTTTATATTTTCCTAGAATTTTTTAAACTTTTATCAACTTTGTAAGAGTATAAATACCCGTAAGACAAACATTTATAGACTTTTAAAAACTTTTTCATATTAAAAATTCTACAAAATCATTAAAACTCTAAATTGAATACACCATTACAAAGATTCCATAAGTTCTATTAATACATTATTTATAATTTTCTTACAAAAAATATATTTTTATAAATCATAAATAAATTAATGCATTGCAAATAAAAAAAATAAAATTGATTGTCACAATAATAGAGTACATTATACCTAAAGAAAATATAATCAATTTTCACTAAATATAACCAATAAAAATATTTCTTGACCTAATGAAACAACTAAATATGGAATAATATAATGATCAAAATGTCTATAATGAAAAAGTACGAACTAAAATATTCATCTTGTTCGTACAATTATCTTTGATTGACATTGGTTTCACCTTGTTGTAACAACTCATTATTCTCTTCAGGTGCCCATAAAGCATAATTTCCATTAACTTTATTATTATCTTTTCTCTTTTCTTGATGAACATCTCCGATTTATTAATTACTATAAAATAAATAAAAATCTCTTAAAATATAATTCAACTTAACACAAATACATATATTAATAATTAATTAACATACAATTATATAAAATTATATTCATTAAATAAAATTTATAAAATAAAAATTATACAATTGTATTATAAGAATACTTATGTTGTTGTTGCTGCTATTCGCATAAAAAAGTTGCTGCGAATAGCAGCAACCTGTTGCGATCGCAGCATTTTTTTTTTTTTTTTTTTTTTTTTTTTTTTTTTTGCGATCGTAACAATTTTTCTCTGAATATCAACAAATAATAATTTTTCGTAGCAAAGTATATGAATATTTATGAATGGTTTGAAACATACCGTAGAATTGATGAAAAGTTGCATTTGTCGGGTTTTGATAGAAGAAAAGAAGTCTGTAGACAATTTTGTGACCACGTGTAAATTGTAATTTATGTCCCTCCATAATATGTCAATTATCAATGTCACCCTTGAATTATTAGTGGTGTAAATATTGTCCATCAATTTTCAAAACGATACATATATCGCCCCTCCCAAAAATAAATGTTGCCCCTCAATTTTCAAAGCGGTACATATTTTGCCCCTCCCGTACGGTACGGGAGGGACAATATATGTACCATTTTGAAAATTCAGGGGAAATATTTACATTACTAATAATTCAGGGTTGACATTGACAATTGACGTATTATGGAGGGGCATAAATTACAATTTTTCATAAATTAAATACGTACAATGATTACATTGTATAACAGGTAATAATTAAGCGATGGAATTTTAGTTTTTTCAAAATTTATTTTTTCGTTAAAAATTCTACTATCTACTCAATCTAATAAGAACCAAAGTATGTCTATAACAAGAACTAAAAAATGTCAATCGTTATACCATTCACCACAGTGCACATAGCAATGTGCACCACGTACGTAAAACGACGTCGTTTTGGTGTTAGTGGACGCGGACGCGAATGACTCCAGGGAATTCATTATCTATAATACACATAATCATTATCTATAATACACAGAACGTTTGCCTATAATACACAGAATGTTTGCCCAGAATACACAGAATATTGACACACAATACACAGAACTCATCCTCCTAACATTCGAATGCACAAACACATCACAACCTGTATTAATAACATGAATACATAGAATATTAACACAAAATACACAGAACTCATCCTCCTAAACATTCGAATGCACAAACACATCACAACATGTGTTACTAACATGAATAAACATAACGGTTGCCTAGAATACACAGAACGGTTGCCTAGAATACACATAATGATTGCCTTTAATACACAGAATATTAACATAAATACAGAGACCGGTCGAAACGGGAAACGTGATTTCTAAAAAAACGGACGATTAGTTTACAATGCTCAAAACGACGTCGTTTAAGTACGTGGTGCACATTGCTATGTGCAACGTGTTGCACGGTATAATTTTCCACAAAAATGTTGGTACAATCGTTTGTTGAAATGAATAGTTTACTTTTCTTAAATAGCCCACAATCCATCAGTGTAAACTTTAATAACGGAATATTCTGTTAACTATTTATTATTCTTAACTTACTCATTAATTTCTCTAAGGAAGGTCTTAAGTTCGAACACATTCCCAATCGAAGTTCGCATAATGTTTAATGTATACTATGAATATGTTAATTTATTAAAAAAAATACAATATAATGCACTTTGGTCAATTAATTAGCCAAATTATATACAAAGTATTCAAAGTTGAGCATCAAAAATTACAAATAAGGAACATTGAAAATCATTTTCTTGCATTTTTTTTAAAACAAATCTATGTCAATTTTTTTTTCTTTTTTTTTTAAATTAATCTTCTTTTGATTATTTAGAACAATACTCAATATTTTAATTATGCTTTTCCATTACTGGTAATGATTTAGGTCATTATCGTATTAATAATTTTTCTCTATATTTCTATAATGGTATAATTATATACATTACTTTATAAATATTGCACAATCATTTTTTTATCCGACAATAATTGTTCTTATATTATTAAAGTTCTATATCTATATATATGTATGCTACGTACCCATCCCACCAAATCTCCCTCTTGACATGACATGACTTATAACAATGGGAATATATATATATATGTATGTATACATATATACATATAGAGTCATTTCCATTTTTGGTCCTATTGTTATTGGGGCATTGCCAATTTTAGTCCACTTCATTAATTTTTGCCACATTGCGGCCAGTCTTATTTAGTCCTTACCACTTTAAGTCCACCGTTAAAATTTTCATCAAATGGCCGTCCTAAACATGGGTATTTTTGATCATTTCATGATTTGGTCATCCCCTTGACCCCTTGCAGTGGTTTTCCTTACACATTTTCATCCAATGAAAAGGTCCAACGAAAGCCATGTGAGGCACATTACAAAAGCATGACTTTCGTCGGACCTCTTCATTGGATGAAAATGTGTAAGGAAAACTAATGCAAAGGGTTAAGGAGATGATCAAAGCATGAAAAGACCAAAATACCTCTATTTTGGACAGTTATTTGACAAAAATTGTAACGGTGGACTAAAAGTAACAATTACTAAATAAGACTGGCCGCGATGTGGTAAAAATTAATGAAGTGGACTAAAATTGGCAATGCCCTAATAACAGTAGGACCAAAAATGGAAATGACTCTATACATATATATATGTATGTATACATATGTATACATACATGTGTATATGTATACATACATGTGTATATGTATACATACATATGTATATATGTATACATATGTATGTATACATATACACATGTATGTATATATATATATATATATATGTATACATATATACATACATATATGTATATACATACATATATATACATATATATATATGTAATACCCCGTATTTTTCTAACATTATTATTTTAATAAATATTATCAAAAAGAGATTATTATTATTATTTTATATAAATCTAACTATTTTGTTATGGGCATTGGGTCAACTTATTTTTTATTTTACTACTTAAATCCCTAAGCCAAAATGTGATTATTTCGTAATGTTCTGAACCTAACTTTAGCCCAATTTCATATTAATTATTTTAGCCCAATTTTTTTGGCCCATTTATAATACTCTAATTTTTCAACCGTAACTATATCTGTTTTAACCTATAACAGTCTAACCAAAGATATTTTCCCTTACCCACCACAAAAATGTGACAAGTGTCTCTTTCTATACCACATGTTTTCATCCTTATCTTATAAGATAAGCTTGATCTCTAAGTTTTTTCATTCTTATCCCATATGTCTTTCTCTTCAAGATTTGTCTTCCTTTCCCTTTTGCCTATATATAGCGGGGTTGTGTGGTGAGGAAAAATCAGGAGAAGTGCGGAGAGAAATCATATATGTGTGGGAGAAGGATTGGGCAAGTGAAGTAGAAGAGTTGGTAAGATTTATGTCTATCCAAAATTTATTTTACCCCAAATCAAAATATTTAATATGTGCTTATGTGATATTATGTTTAAATGATTTTGTGAAAATGTGAGTACATGTCTTATGAAATTATTTGATGTGAATACATATTGTTTGTTCTTGTGATTGTTAGTGAAATTATTAGATTTATAGAGATTATGATAAGTAATGAAATTATGATGTTGAATAGATTTGGTGATGAAATTATTGGTATATGGATTATAAAAAGGAAAATATTGGTATGTGGATATTATGAATATGAAGGTTATAGACATAAGATATGACATTGAATAAGTAATTTTGGGTTATAGATGTAAGATATGATATTTTGAAGGATATGGTTATTTATATATTTTGTCCCGGAAGGTGGTGATACTTGGAGGATTTGAACTATCCTTTATAACTATTATTATTATGATTATGATTATGATGATGAGAGTTGAGATCTCTCCATTTGGTTTTGGCCACCGGTTCATGGAATCGTCTGGTTGGTTTGGATTTGGTTTGGATTTGGTTTTGGCCACCGGTTCGTGGATTCGTCCGGTTGGTTTGGTATTGGTTTGGAAGTTGAAACTTTCCATTTGGATCCATTCCTGCTTGATATTTTATATAATAACTATTTTTGGATATATGAAAAGTTTAATCAAGTATTTGAAGAATTATCTTTGGTGGTTATTGTGAGAGTTTGGATACTCTCTATTTGGTGGTTATTTTGAGATATTGGAGTTATTCCTTTGGTATTAATTTTGAGAGTTGGAAATCTCTGTATTGGTGAATAAGTTTTGGTTTAAAGGAATTTTGAGTAGTGATGATATTATGATATTCTTGAAGAAATTGTTATATGGAAAGATTGAGATAAAGATTGTATATGGTGAATCTTGAGGAAATAGCGGTTGAGATATTTTGGATTATGAATAGGCAATGACTTTATCTCTTAGAAATCTATAGATATTTTGATATGTATTTTTATACATATTTGGATGTGTGATTTCCTCAAGATATACTTCTAATGGATTAAAAATGATTTATATTGATGAGATTAAAAATGCCATGTTAAGGGGTTGAAATTTATTATGTGGAAATATATGTGCTCCAAAGTGCTATGTGCTATGTGCAAAATGTTTTACGGGGTAGAGTATTTCTTACCAGCCGTCGTGCTGACTTTGTTTCTACCATAGTGTTTTTGCAGGAAAAATTTGGCATAGCGTTTGGGCATGAGAACGAATTATTGTATAAAGATTTTTATTGTACCATTAGGAATTCCACCATTGTAATAGTAATTTTGGTAGTAGGTTTTGCCTGTGCGTTTGAGTATAAGAGAGATACTCGAACGTGGCATAACACCCATTTTTCCTTTTAGTTGTTGTTTATGCTTCCGCTGTTGTATAAAAAAAAATTAAATTATACTCGTATTTTCGGTAGTGGAAAAAGTGGGGTGTTACAATATATGTATATATATATGTATGTATGTATGTATGTATATATATGTATATATACATATATGTATATATACATATATATACATATATGTATATATACATATATATGTATACATGTATATACATATATATATATATATACATATGTATATATATGTATATACATATATGCATATGTATATATATATATGTATATATATGTATATATACATATATATATATAGAGGATTATTAAGGGAAAAAAATGATGGGGTGAATTTTATAAATATTAGTATAAGGGAATAATAAACATAGGGATTCCATGCATCTATTTCATTAATGTGTCAATGCTAATTAGACTGTCAGGTGTAAGTTGCTTTAAAAATATCTTCATTTTTAAAAGTAAATGTGTCATTATTCATAACCTTCAAAATAATGGGGAAAATCAAACAAATTGAGCAACACAAAACAAATGAGCAAGAAGTTACCATATCTTCCATGGAATTTAGGTGCACTTTGAAAGAATTCCAACCCTGGATGGGTTGCCAAAAGTTCTCTAAGCATTGGTTTGAAGTCCGCCTATACTCAATTTAATCAATTAAACATTACCTTCTGGTTCACCAATTTTTACCATTTCTGTAGTAAAATCAATGCAACAAGAATACAAAAGCGTCAAGGAAACATATTGCTTTTGGGGTATGTATATTTAATTCTCCCCGAACAATAAAATTGATCAATGAATTTGATGAAGCAAATTAATTAAACCTTCTTGATCCAAATGATCCCACATCACCTAAAATGTCCAGAGCAAAACATCATATAAGAGTTAAAGAACTGCATAATTAATACAAATAAATTTTCATGAATCTATGATTTCATGAAACTTTTGCTGCATAAACTTGGTTTTCATCCACAAAGATTGCCACGGAGCAACATAACTAACATTATGTCGAACAGAAATACTTACTCCACAAGATTCGACACCACTATCAAACTCATTCAAGCTTGAAATTGATTATTTGATTCTGAAGTCACCAACTGCATCTAATTGGCCATCATCTGTTGTGACTTCATCAACATTGTGGAGTATAGAAATAAATGTTGAAACGAGAAAGTGACAACAATTGGTTGAGTATCACCAACAAAGATCTTTCAAACCTAAAAAATTTAATTGGCCCATACTGCTTGCCTCTTCATAAGTAGTGGCTCCTTCTTAATAACAACAATGTTTCTAGTTCAATCCCCTCTCTATTCTATCAAATGCAAAAAGTTTAATACAATTATAACTTCGTACAAACTATATTTTAGGATTAATTCCTCCAAAATTGGAGAATTTGCCGAGCCTTCAAGTATTTATTTTGGTTGGGGGAATCAGATTGAAGGTAGTGTGCATCAATGAATCCCTTCAGCTTTGCCCTCTCCCAAATATAAGTGAAAGAGATATGCGTATTATATAATTTTGCCCTTTTTCTATCGTATCTTTTAGTATATTTTCAGCATTCAATTTGCGTAAGTAATGCATACTCATTCTTCTGACACTAGTCGCTATATATTCATGTTTGCAACTCATTCAACAAAACCAGCACCTTTAAATTTAATATAATTATGTAACTGAACATCAATCACCCAAAAATAAGAATAATATTATTGACTTATTTTAGATTCAAATATCTTCTTTTTTGCAAACTAGTACAAGTAACCTAATTGTACATAAGAGAATACCAACAAAAAGAAGCAGACGAGCAATGAAGATAGTAAAGACAATGAAAAAGCTATCCAAAAATGAATTAACAAAACTTAGAATAATTCCAACCAAAAGTAATATTTACTACCTAATATCATACTAACTACAATAAGTATTTAGATAATTGCTTTTATAAAAGTGCAAACATTAATTTTAATGTCAACTATAATGAAATTCTCATATATAATCTTGCAATGATATACTTTGAATTATTTAATTAAATACAAACATTAGGCATTAAATTAGTCGTGAGATGCGCGCGTAAAAACTAGTTCATTTAATATAATAAGACTTGATAATTATGATTAGTTTGTAACACCCCCATTTTTCAAGCCCAATTTAGACCAATTTTTTTTCTTAAGTTTTTTTATTCACTAATATTATTGCAGAAGCTTACAAAACTTCATTGAAGGTATTACCGCCACACTTAGGCAACCAACCAACCTAAGTTCTAAGGCTAAACCACAAAATAATAAATTATAAATCCTCAAATATAAGTCTTAAGAAAAACATTATGTTTAACCAATTTGAAATACATAAAAATCTACTAAGTCTCGATAATCACCAACAACTCATTCTACCGCACTCTCACAACAAGTCTCATCAGACATCTCTTGCTATTCAAATAGGCAATAACAACACATAAAAGAAACAGGGGTTAGCAAAACTTTGCTAACTAAGGGACTGCCTGCCCTTAAAATAATTTTAAAAAAGAAAATACTTTTACCCAAAACTTTCAAAAATCGGCTACATTGCCTTTGTTTTAAAAATCAGTTATAAATATGAAATAATAAAACATAAGAAAGCACACCACATATACAATGGTACATGGTCCTTTATACTTAGGCCCTAGTGAACAGCTCCACTCTGAACATTTCGCAAAATTCCCATGCCAATGGAAATAAGACTCTAACCTTAAGTGTGCACACCCCCGAGTGAGGATTCCAAGTCTCACTGGGAAGTTACTAGCCCTAGTAGCCAGGATATGTTTCTACTGACTACTCAAAACAAGGTGCATGGACTGTTAGGAATAAAATTGTAATAGTTTTGATGAGCCAATTTGTAATTTTAGAAATCCCCTATTTTATTTTTAGAGTGTAGAGTTTGGACCCGAAAGGCAAGTCATGACAATAGTTTGGTTCGAATTATTGTCTGATAGAGTTCATTTTATTATGACTCTTGTAAGTCATTTGCTTCTACTATACACATGAGTGTATATGATCCAATGGATAAAGCCAAATTATTGTTGCTAGAAGATTCAAGTTCAAATCATATTGAGAACATTTTGAACTTTGGAGAGCTGGGAATGGAGCTAGTAGTGTCACGGCTCAAAGTCAAAGTTTTGGTCGGAGGAACTTATGGAGCAACTCATGGAGGAAGCTTAAGTCAAATGGTCAAAACCGAGAAGAACTTCAAGATCCACTATCTCTACACCATCCTCTATACCATGTTAAGAAGGATCAAATATATTTATTTGATAGATATGATTGAATGAGTTGAAATAGAGAAATGGTTAAAGACTTGAGCATATACCTAATGGTCTAGCGTTCAAATCCTACTTGTTACATTTCATTACTAAGGAAGAAGCTTGGGAGCAAGTTACACGGCCAACAAAGTCTTTAGAGCCAATTTTTGGTCAATGGAGGAAGTCAAAGTCAACATGGAGTAACTTTGCATGGATTACACACGCGTGAACACTATATCTTTTCTACACGCGTAAAAGCTATTTTTAAACACTATGGAGCATGCTATGGAGCAACTAAGATCGGAACTTACACTTAGTCATTTTTGCATGACTCAAATATTTTGCGTTCAGTACGTAATACCCTGAACCAGAAGAAATTTGAAGGTAGTGATTTTCTGAAGATCATTGTTCATACTCAAGCAAGAGCCACCCGGTAAATATATTTTGAAAGATCAACTTGTCCAAGATCAAATCAAGAATGCAACAAAGTCAAGAATATCAAGCTCTGAAGGATACAAAGTCTGCAGTATCAAGCTGAGAAGGCAACAAAGTCAAAAATTGGAGGCTACAAGTTTCAAGGAATAATCAAGCCGTAAAAGAAGACTTTGTGAGCAATTTACAGAGGTAATTTGTCAAAAGTTACCAGCGACATTAAATGTGCAGATCAAAATGGAGATTTTATCAGATCAAATTGGCAAGTTATCAGATCAACGGTATGGTCATTAAATGAGAAGGTATGGCCATCAAGATCAGATTGGAATAACCAATCAGATCAAGTGAACGTTCAAAATTTGAATGTTCATAACGGGCAAATAATTCTTTGAATTATAAAAAGCCCAAGAAGACTTGAAGAACAGCACGAGATACACAGAGAAAGAACGGTTGATTACAGCACTACGAACCAAAAACGTGAAAATCAACAAGTGGTGCTACTGAGCAGTGAATGCGATAAAAATAAAAAGTGCTGAGATATTGAGCTATACACGAGAGGAATTCAAGTCTTAGAAAAGAAATCTTTATTTCTTTGAACAAACAGTTGTATCTCTACCGAGGGTAGAAAGGAGTGTAGATGGGTGTGTAACACTCGGGTGAACTAAGTGCAGCTTTGTGCGTAACACTTAGTTGGAACGTAGCTTTGTGCGTAGCGTTTGGGGAGCGTAGCTTTGTGCGTAGCGCTCGGGAGCTTAGCTTTGTGCGAAGAGCTCGTGGTTGAGTGTAGCTTTGTGCGTAGCACTCGGGAGTTTCACTATTGTATCTGGGTGGATTGAAGATAGTGGAAACCTTCCTTGGAGCAAGGAAGAAGTGGAGTAGGAGAATTACACCATCTCTGAACCACTATAAATCTCTGCCTCTCATTTACTTTACTGCACTTTACATATTTGCATGTTTTAACATACTAACCCTTTACGTACTGTGTTGAGCATATCATCTGGGTTTGTGTTCCCACGTTCGCATGTGGCTCAAACTTTGCATATATATTCTTTGAGTTATTTTAAGAGTTTCCAACGTATTGCATGCGAGTTATCTCTTCAGTTTTACGTAATTTTGTTTTATAGCACTTTACCGTACGATATTCCGCTGCAGATTTCAAGTTGATTTTATTCACTTGAAATCACTCTGGTTGAAGTGTTATAAAGTTTTTAATTGTTTGAGAAGTCTATTCACCCCCCTCCCTCTAGATTTCTCCCACCCTATCGGGACCAACAAGTGGTATCAGAGCGGTTGTCTATTGAGTCAATATTTGACTGTTAGACATATCTCATAACCTTCAAGATGAAGAGAGACTTAGCTCCGAACTTATTGTTTTCACTAGACAAATTTGATGATTGGAAAATACGTATGCAGGTCCATTTATCCGCATTACACGATGAGATGTGGGAAGTAATTACTAGCGGTCCGATCAAAATTCTTAAAGCCAATACCGCAACCGCACAGACGAGCACAACACCGCAAAACATTCCGAAACCCAAAGAGGAATGGACTCCTGAAGATAGACAATGAAACAACTTGGACAACATTGCCAAGGATATTCTATTCAAAGCTATCGACGATGCAACGTTTCCAAAGGTCCGAAAATGCAAAACCGCAAAAGATGTTTGGAAAACACTAGTCAAAGTGGGCTAAGGAGACGAGCAAGAAAAGGAGAACAAACTCACAATAGCATTAAAGAAATTTGAGGATTTCAAAATGCTAAATGGTGAAAGCATAGCCGAAATGGAAGCAAGATTTATCAAAGTCTTGGGAGAAATTGCTGATCTTGGAAAGGAGATTGATCAAAAAGAAATATCACTCAAAATCCTACGTGGACTACCGTCAAATTGGGACATGAAAGTCACAGCCATGCGAGACCATAGGGATCTCAAAACTCTTACAACGGACAAGTTCTTTAGTGATCTAAAAGCTTATGAGTTTGAGATAAAGATAAGAAAAGAAGAAGAACGTGAAGAAAGAAATACCGCGCTAGTCACCGAACAACCGTCTACATCGAGGTCAGTAGATAATAGTGGATTTTTATCTGACGAAAATTTTTCTTTGTTTGTTAGGAAATTTAAGAAGTTCATGAGGAAAAAGAACAACAAAAATTTTCCTCAAGCTAGCACACCTAGATGGACGAAAAAGGAAGTTCCAGATGCAAACTTGTGTTACAATTGTAGAAAGCCAGGACACTTTATGACAGAATGTCCTTATCCAAAAGTGAGCAAAAACCAAGGTGATAATGCTCAGGAGGACACCAAGGCAAAAGAAAGAAGATTCAAGAAAGACAAAAGGAAAGCATTAATTAGTGACTCACTTGAGTCAAGTGATAGTGATGAGTCATCTAGTGGAGAAAGTGACACCTCAAAGAATGACAATGCTTTATTCTGCATGGATGCTTTAAGTAGTTCATCAACTCAAGATTTATGCTTAATGGCGCATGAAGTTGAAGAAGATGATGTAACATCTAAATCTTTTGATTCTGCGAGTACTTCTTTTTCTAGAGAGTCCTCTCAATTTATGAGAGATTGTCAGACCGTTATGGACACTCACTCTCAACTCGAAGAGCGCAATATATTTTTGATTCTTGAAAAAGATGAAATAAATGAAAAATTGCAAAATGCTTTGTCCGAGGTGAAAGAATTGAAGGCTAAAATTATTTACCTTCAAGAAGAGTGTAAATCAAGAGAAGTGAGAGAACACAACCTCAGGGGAGTAATAGCCACATTTACTCATTCATCCAAAATAATGGATAAAATGGTAAATATGCAGAAACCCTCAGGAGATAAAACCGGTTTAGGTTATGATCCATCGTGTTCTCAAGCCTTTCACAAGTTGACCAATTCTACTACGACTTTAGATAATAAAGTACAAGTGGTGAAATTTGTCAAAGGTCAAGATTGCACAGTGAGACAAGGAATTGGTTATCAAAAAATTGCCAAAAAGAGTACTATTGGGCTGAAGCCTTATTTCCGAAATATTTCGCCCAGTCAGTCCAAAAGGCAAAGTATTGTTCCCTTAAGTAGGCCTGTGCATCGGTCGGTTCGGTTCGGTTCGGATCGGGTGGTCGGATGGTCAAACCGTTCGGATTTCGGTTTTTAATTATACAATGCGATTTCAATTGTTGAACTATCAAATCTCTTCGGGTTTATTACGTTTCGGTTGGGGTCGGTTCGGTCGGATATCCGAAATCAAGTCGGTTTAAGTCATATTAAAAAAATTGTTCAAAAACACTTAGATTTTAAAAACTTTAAAACAAAATTACAATCTGAAAAATTACACATATCAAATTATCAATGCAATTAAGTATTTAAGTGGAACACTACATTTGCTGCTTTGCACATACCACAAAAGGTCAAAAACTGACAAAATCACAAAACCAGAAATCAACATGGACTACATTTACATATTACATTAATGAGTAGTTGAGTACTACTAATGAACCAGTATTGTAGATTTGTAGTACATACAATTATACAAAACTCAAAAGTGTTAACTCATAAGTAATGAGTAATCAAAATATCAAATCATTCCACATTTCCACTGTCCAGTGATCCTCAATCAGTCAATCTGCATCCAACTATCCAAGTATCTGACATTGCAACGAATTTCCTAGTTCCTAGTTGACTAGTTAGTAGTTCCTATTGTTCTTCTTCTTCCTGTCAACACTCAAAACTTAAGCAAAATTAGCAAAACTGTAAAATCTTGAGCATTAGAAAATAAGTAAACAACTATACAATATACATAATACATTAGATGATTAGACAATTATAATTTATAAAAGTTGGCTCAGTAAGCTTTTTGTCCATATCAAAGTTAGGATTAAGGGCAAATTGCTACAACATCCCCATGAGGATTGAGCAACATACCAACTTAATCCCTTATTTTTCAGATCATTGGTGGAAGCTTTCATCATTGCCATAATAATAATATATAAAATTAAAATGTCCCAAATACAGTGGGCAGTCATAGAAACATTACCAGCAGTCCAGCACACAAGGGTCAACTTTGCCAACTTACCAACACAGGCAGCAACTTACAAGTTACCAAGCCTCAATAGGCACTAGGCAGCAACTAAATAAAATAGTTACAAAGCCAGCAAGCCATGAATAATAGACATACAGTATAAATGTATAATAGATTATACATAATAGATTAATAGATTCAAATATAAAGTATAAAGTATAAAGTATAACATTACAAGAATCGTAGGAAGTGTAGAACCACCACTCCTCCCAGTTCCAGTTCCACTGCCACCATCAGCACCAAATTCTGGAATAAAACAAACAATTAAGTAAAATGTAAACATGAACAAGGAAATGGAATTAAGTAATTAAGTAAATAATGTTACCTTGTTCAAATCTTTCCAATTCCTCCAGATTTTCCTCAATTGATAAGGGGGTATTTGGCAACCTTAGCCAATCCTGAGTGCAAACCAAAGCTTCCACAATTTTAGGAGTTAATGAACTCCTAAAAGTATCTAAAACCCTCCCCGATGTACTAAAGGCAGATTCAGAAGCAACTAGATATTGGTATAGCCAAGACATCCCTAGCTATCTTAGAAAGTATAGGAAATCTTTCATCATTCAGCTTCCACAATCTAAGTATGTCAAAGGAAGTTTCCTCTTCCACTACTGCCTCAGCAAGGTAAATTTCTAACTCAGATTTTTTCTTTCCTCCACTTTCCATTCTTTGTTTCTTAATCTGAGATTTTAACAAATGTTGGGGCCTCCCAACTGTAGACTGTGAAGAAGCAGTAGGGACAGTAGAGTCAGTAGACTGGGAAGAAGCACTAGAGGCAGTAGAAGCAGCATAATCATCAAACAATTCTGTCAAAGCCTTAAGAACTTTCCCATAATAGGCTTTACCAGTTTCCTCACCATACATGTGATTGATTTGTGTTGGCATATACTCTAATTTGTCCCTGGGGTCTAGAATGTTTGCAAAGAATATCATCAAGTTCATCTTGTCTATCTCCCCCAAATATTTTTGGAATTTAGACTTCATATTTTCACCCATCAGTTGCACATATCCACCAGCTTCCACCATCCCATTCAAGAGGCAATACAAATCAGAAATTTCAGAAAAGAAAGTGTTGGATGTGACATATAAAGAACTAGAAATTCTTATTGTCATATCATAAAAACATTTTAAAAGCTCCACCAAACTCTTCACAGATTCCCAATCAAGAAAATTAGGCACAGAATCACCTAGATCTAATTTGAAGGAACTGTCACTTTCTGCAAGTGCATCAAACACTTTCTCATAAGTAATTGCAGCTTGTAACATAAGATATGTAGAGTTCCATCTGGTAGGAACATCTAGACACAATGAAGACTTGTGCTCAATCCCAATCCACTCAGATAATTCCCTAAATTTCTTAAGTCTAGCAGGTGAACTTCTCACATATCTTACTGCCTCCCTAACCTTCTGGACAGACTCATCACATTCTTTTAACCCATCTTGCACAACTAAGTTTAGAATATGTGCAATACATCTCATGTGAATATACTTGCCCTTCACAGTAGTTGTTCCCCAAGACATCAATTTCTTTTTTAACAAACCAATGGCAGTGTCATTAGATGAGGCATTGTCTACTGTTATAGTGTACACATTCCTAATCCCCCAATCAAGCAAACAGGTTTCCAAGACTTTAGCAATACAGTCACCCTTGTGTGATGTAATAGCGACAAAAGAAATTATCTTCTTATGAAGCTTCCACTCTTCATCTATAAAGTGAGCAGTCACAACCATATAGTTAATTCTCTGAATAGAAGTCCAAGAATCAGTTGTAATACTGACTCTTTGAGTGTTTCCCCTAAAAAAACATTTCAACTTGAGCCTTTCCTCTTCATAAATCAGATTGATGTCCCTACTAATTGTCCATCTAGAAGGTATCTTAAACAAAGGACAAGCCACAAAAATGAACTTCCTAAACCCTGGACCCTCCACAAATCTAAAAGGTAATTCATCTATTATAATCATTTCAACCAATGCCCTTCTAATAGCATCTTGGTTAAAGACCCAAGTTCCTAACTCACCAACAGTAGAAGGAGATGCATCAGAATTAGTTACAGCTTGAAAGGTCAGAAGTGACTGTCTAGTGTCTTTAGAGTGTGGGTTTTTGAGACAGCTCATCATGTGGTTTCTCAAGGATGAAGTACCATGTGTTTTAGATTTGCTTTGATATTCTTTAGCACAGTATATACACTTTGCTTTGATAGTAACATTATTACTATCAGTAATTTTCTGAAAATGATCCCAAACTCTTGATTTGGATTCAACTGTCTTCCTTTTCTTCCTAGGAACTGCAGCAGTAGGTTGCTCATTCTGTTGATTATTAGTGTCAACAGACTGAGCTTCCACCACTGTAGGTCCATCAAGTGAAGAGTTGGAAGGTTGACTACCAGACTGTATGATATTTTCCATCTAAAGAAATGGAATAATAACAGTAAAGTGGGAAACATATGCAGAAAACCAGATAGTCACACAACGTGACAAAGACATTCAGAATCAGGAAGACAGGCATTTCAAAGTTCATCATTTTTCTAAATTTCATAATTGGGGATTAAGGGTCATACATCCATAAACTTGTAGAGAAATAAACATACAGTGATACAATCACAGCATCACATTAATAACTCACAGAAATCCAGAATCAGGAAATTGTGAGCCTGTACAATTCATCATTTTACTGGATTTCAATCCTTGGGACTTACAAGGCTTCCACCATTTTAACATTTATACATTTAGTCATTTACCATCATTTTACTGGATTTCACCAAGTATCCAATATCCAACACAAAAATAACACAAAAAAATCCAGTAATCAGGAACTTCTACAGTTCATCATTTTACTGGATTTCACCAAGCCACACCAATTTATACTTGATATAAAATATAATCATATTTTATATATTGGTGTTTGAGGGCTTCCACACAACAAAAACAGCACATCAACATCAACCCATCAAGTCATCATTCATGGATAAGATTTCATAAATTAGGGACTAGGGCTTGAGGGCTTACACAACAACAGAAACAGTATAACAATGCAACATCAATAATATTTCGTCAATATTTTCTAAAAATCAATAGACAATAGGGCTTCCACGAAAATAGTTTACAAGCCAACAAGTAAACAAACATCAATAATATTTCATTTTTCAACAAATGCTCGCACCTTCACAAATTAAAAATCAAAACAGTAAAGGTTAGGGTTTGTAGTTTACTTGGTTTCTCCAAATATTACAAAGAGAACTCGGGTCTTCTCTTCTAGCACAATCTAACAGTCGCTAAGAGCCTGAGGGCTATGACGCTGAGTCTGTGAGTCGCTGGCTATGAGCTATGGCTTCCACCACTCCAAGTCTCCAACGGCACCGGCGCACCGTCCAACCGGAGCGAAGTGAGAACGTGAGATTGTGAGAACGTGAGAACTGAGAAGTGAGATGTGATCATGTGAGTGTGAGAACTTAGAATCGGAGAAGAACTAAAGAAGAGTAGAAAACCAGACTCACCAGTCACCAGAGAGGCAGAGACTCAGAGAGAGATGAGAGAAGAAGGAGTCGAGAGTCGTGACTGCGCTGCTCAACAGGTGAAATGAGGGCAGAAACCCTAATCATCACTTATATACATAGCCTATGCGACGTCGTTTATATATGCATATAACCTAACCCTAACCTATATCGGTTATTCGGACGGTTCGGGTCCAAAATATACCCACCCTACCCGAACCAAGCAACCCGGTGATTCCTTGTTGAATGGGTCGGTTTGAGGACTTCGGGTTCGGTCGGATCAGGTTTCATTTTTTCGGTCAGCGGGTCGGGCGGGTTTGGCGGGTTGGTCGGGTTATGCACAGGCCTACCCTTAAGGAAATATTCCAATGAGTTTAGTGCAAAACAACATTTGAAAAAGAGAAGATTTTCAAATGGTGGGCTAGAGAGATTTTATCCTTCTGAGCAATATTGGTATAAAGAAATTAAACCATGGGTAAAATCAAGGTTTAATTCCTTTAAGGTCTCTTCCCAAGTGCCTAAAAATCGAGTCAATTTTCAAAACCGGGCACCAAAATTAGTTATGATTATAAAGTCAAAAATGGTTACAAATCACCTATTCTTGGTTCAGTAAGGACAAGGTGGATTTGGGTACCAAAAATTACTAACTCCCAAGGACCCAAGCAAAACTGGGTACCTAAAAATGTTTAATTTGTTTATAGGAAGTTTGATACTTCGATAGTGGATGTTCGCATCACATGACTGGAAATAAATCTTGTCTAGTGAATTTCAAGAAAATATCGAAGGACCAAAAGTAGTTTTTGGAGGAAAATATCGATACGGCCAAACCAAAGAAATCGGAACAGTTGAGCGTAACGGATTAAAAGTCGAAGACGTATCTTACGTGGAAGGTCTAAAATTCAACCTCTTCAGTACAAGTCAATTTTGTGACAAAGGTTATTTAGTGGAATTTTTCAAAGACAAATGTCATGTGAAAAATGAAACTACTGGAGAAATTGTACTACAAGGAACAAGAAAGAGAAACATGTGCGTTGTTGATTGGTCTACAACAAAGGAATCAATATGCTTAGTTGACAACAACACAAACGCTACAAGCTGGGAATGACACAAGAAGCTGAATCATCTGAATTTCAAAACGATCAACAAGTTCGCAGCAAACGATCTAGTCAAAGGACTACCCAAAATAGTTTACAAGAAAGATCAGATTTGTGATGCATGCCAAAGAGGAAAGCAAATCAAATCTTCGTTCAAATCGAAGACACAAGAATCATCATCAAGACCTCTTAGTCTACTACACATGGATTTATTTGGTCCAGTAGACCCAGTAAGTATGAGTGGTAAGAAATATACACTTGTTATTGTTGATGACTTTTCCAGGTACACATGGACTATTTTTCTCAACAAGAAAAATAAAGTTGAAAGGAAGCTACCAGAATTGTTGAAGCAACTTCAAATCGAAAAGGAACTCAAAATTGCAAAAATACGTACGGATAGGGGTACAGAGTTCGTAAACGGCGTAATTCAAGATTACTGCAGCATGCAAGGAATTCTACATCAATTATCAGCTGCAAGAACACCGCAACAAAACGGTGTTGCCGAAAGAAGAAATCGAACACTCAAAGAAGCCGCACGAGTAATGATTACGGCAGCCGACTTACCAAAACGATTTTGGGCAGAAGCAATTAATACTGCTTGCTACACCCAGAATAGAAGCCTTATCAACAAGCTGCACAACAAAACACCATATGAATTATGGAAAAGGAGGAAACCTAACCTTAGCTATTTTCATTCTTTTGGATGCAAATGTTTCGTACTCAATAATGGCAAAAGCTATCTGAAAACTTTTGATGAGCGTGCAGATGAAGCTATATTCCTTGGATATTCATCTACCAGCAAAGCATTCAGAGTATGGAATAAATCTACGATGGTGGTAGAAGAATCAATCCACGTTGTGTTTGACGAAAATTCAAAAGTCAAGGAAATTGATGATCCAAAAATTGGTAATAATGTTCCAAATAATTTTGTTATTACTAATGAAGCTTCAAGAGACAATGTTTTACAGGGATAAAAAGATCTGGAAATTAAAAGACTCCAATTTTGAGCAAAATGGCGCACCAGGAGCAAGAAATGCAAGAAATGAAGAAGTGGAAGTTGTAGAGCAAGTTGAAGTGGAAGTTAAAGCAAATGATGGAGTGGAGCCTTTAGAGGAAGTTGTGGAGGAAGTTGGAATTAGTGGTGGGACCCAAAGTGAACCCACTAACTTTCCCTCTCTCTCTACACGTGAGAATGACTCCATTATGCCACCCACTTCACAAAACAACTTTCAACCAGATTTGAGATGACTCAAAAATCATCCACATGATTTAATTATTGGAGATGTGCATGAAGGCGTAAAAACCATATCAACAGCAAGACACTAGTACAGAATTGACTATCTGCGTTCGGAGTAATGGACTATCTGCGTCCGGAGTACTCCGGACGACTCCGGACGCATATGCCGGAGACGCAGCTGCCTTCGACTATCTGCGTCCGGGGTAAACCCGGACACAGATAGATACTATCTGCGTCCGAAACTGGGCAGTTCCGGACGCAGGTTTATTATTCTTTTTTTATTATATACCAGCTGCGTCCGGAACTGCCAGTTCCGGACGCAGCTGGTTTTTGTTTTTTTTTTAATAAATAGCAACTGCGTCCGGAACTGCCCAGTTCCGGACGCAGTTGAATTTTTTTTTAAAAAAAAATTTTAATATGCTCTTTATTTACTGTGCACTCCCCAACAATTTTCTGTAGCAATTACAATATAATTCATGTCCAGTTCTCAACACATACACATCAAAACATACCAATTCCAACGTAACATCTATCTATCCAACAAGTTCAATATCAAAACATACCAATACATCAAAATCATACACCAAACATCAAACCACACTTATCCAACACTTCAACACTTCAAAGCTACTTCATATTCAAGATCAAACCACACTTATCCAACAATTATATTCAAAGTAAAACTAAGTTACCAAAATTCATAATTACACATAATTTTAACACATACCAAATACTTAGCACATACATAATTACAATATTATAAAACATAAGTCATTACATCATTACAACACTTACACAAAATGTCATAAGCATTCTTCACAAAAGTATTTAGTCCAAATTTCACGAATTTCATTGATTTGATTCTCCGTGTAGGACTTTGACCCCGCAAATGCCTACAAAAATTTTGAAATTATCAAATTATTAGTTTTAACATTAATAAAATATAATTTAAAATTCTTT
>CP025659.1:18488250-18507471 GCA_003576665.1 Ipomoea trifida | reverse complement strand
TATCAAATGACTCTTAATTTCGTCAATCCCACGAAACTTTTTTAGATTTCTACAATCACAACAAGGACACACTATATATTTTTCACCAATTTTACTTGCATATTCCTCGGCAATTTGTACAAAGTCTAAAACCCCATTGACATATTCAAGTGTATTACGTTTCTTATACATCCAACTCCGATCCATATCTCCTATTGTCACACAAACATTTGATAAATGAATTAGTTTATTTGAGCTACAACTTAAAGGCTCAAGTTCAATAATTGAAAATTTAAAATACTACCAAAAACTAATTAAAAATTTATTGGACACTTTGTTAAACATGATTATATACTTTATTGAGTATTTACTAATATATTTGTTGGACACTTTGTTAATTTTGAGTATATACTTTATTGATAATTATTTGATTTACTTGAATTTTTTATATGTATAATACAAATTTTTCTTGATGGGATTATTGTAAACAAGTTTTTCTTCGGCTAGTTACTACATATATTATATGTATAATACAAATTCGTTTACACTTCATATATTCACCAACATTTCGATCTTTTGAAATTTTTGGAATCATATGATGGCAGGGTAAAGTAAATTAAAGTTTAATTTCAAATTGAGATTTTGACTTTAAAAAGTTATTCAAAGTTTAGTTCTCGGATTATTAATTTCACATGGTTAGGTTAGTTGCATATGGTTTGTTTCGATATTAATTCAATTTTATTTATATACTGTTTGACCAAATTTATGCAGACCAAATTTGGTCATGTCCTGTTTGACATGGCTGGACTTGGAGCAAATTTGATCTGTGCAGCAATTTCCAAACAAAACGCTCATATGATATCATTATGATTATTTACTGAATATATGTTAAACTTGACTACACACTTATTTGCTGGTAAAACAGAGTATGCTCATAATCAATGTATATCTATTGAGTCACCAGCACTCTCATTCACTGCCTCTTCACGCCCATGGATCCAACCAAAAGCAGTGAAATAAATACACCAATAATATTAAGAGCTAGCTAGGATTGATATGATCTTCTCTAAACCAGAACTACTCTAACAGATTACAACAAAAATTTTGTCATTTCATAAAAAACCTTGCTCATTAGCAGAATTAAAATAAGCAATCCCTCAAACTTTTCATTTTTAACAACATGAAAATATGCACACCACAATTTCATAAAGACTGGCACAGAAAGGATCACCCTATTGCATAGTTTGTCTTGTTCTACAGAAAGTAATAATCATACCTATCCAATCTTTTCAACTGGGTTGTCTCCTTTTAGACAGCAGAGGCCATAATACAATTCTCCCTTTGTTATTTATACAAAGTGCTGATATTTGAGCCACTAACAGAATATTATAATGAAATTTTCATCATGTTGCTTCTTAGTGAACAATAAAATACTAAAATATAAATCCAGTTAGTATGAATGTCTCAAGGAATTCTACATGTGGGGTTCAAAGATCTCTAAGGCAGAACCAAACATAGCAATATTAATACCAAACATATACAATAATACATAATAATTAATCAAAATTAAATTTAAGAATAATAAATAACAAATAACAAATAACAAATAAATAAAATAAAATAAAAAATTAAATCCGAAGGGGGAGGGCGGCGTACCTTTACCGACGGGAGTGCAGCAGCGACCGGCGGTGGGCGGGGGAGGCGACCGGTGGTGCGGCAGCTACGTCCGGCGGCGAGGGAGTGGCTGTGGAGAGCAGCAGTTGCGTTGGGCGGCAGCTACGACCGGTTGCGTTGGGCGGCGGCGAGGGGAAGAGGCGCGGAGTCTTCGGAGAGCAGCGGCGACGGTAGAGGAGGAGGCGGTGGCTGTGGAGAGCAGCAGCAGCAGCGGCGGCGGCGGCGGCTGTGTCGACCAGAGCAGGAGGAGGAGTGGACGGTGGTGGCTGTTCGCTCAAGCTCTCGTGTGGCTGCTCGTGTCGCTCTCAGTTCGGCCGCTCAAGATCCAGATCTGAATATATATTTAAAAAAAAAAAAAAAGGGTAGCTGCGTCCGAAGTTTGAACTTCGGACGCAGCTACGTGTCACGCGTTTATTAGCTGCGTCCGAAGTTCCACCTTCGGACGCAGCTACTCTTTATAATAATTTTATAATCTGTCAGCTGCGTCCGAAGTTCCGAAGTGTAAACTTCGGACGCAGCATATCATTTAAAAAAAAAAAGTGGACAATTTAATTACAAAAATGCCACCGCGCCGCTTTGTGCGTCCAGTATTTGAACTTCGGACGCAGATGCCCCTAAATTTAAAGTCTATTCGGTACTAGTGAGAGATGCAATGTTCTCGTGTTTCCTATCTCAAATTGAACCGAAGGAGATAGATGAAGCTTTAAGTGATCCTAGTTGGATTGAAGCCATGCAAGAAGAGCTGAATCAATTCCAAAGAAACAGCGTATGGGAGCTTGTTCCAAGACCAGACAATCACAATGTAATCGGTACAAAGTGGGTCTTCCGGAACAAAGCAAACGAAGATGGCACCATTGTTAGGAATAAAGCAAGACTGGTTGCAAAAGGCTATTCGCAAGAAGAAGGAATAGATTTTGATGAGACTTTTGCTCTAGTGGCGAGATTAGAAGCAATCCGCATTTTCCTAGCATATGCAGCGTATAAGAACTTTACAGTATACCAAATGGACGTAAAAAGCGCATTTCTGAATGGCTTACTTGAAGAGGAAGTATACGTTGAGCAACCACCCGGATTTGAGGTAAAAGGTGATGTTGACAAAGTCTATAAACTAAAGAAGGCATTATATGGGTTAAAACAAGCACCTCGAGCTTGGTACGATACTCTATCAATGTTCTTAATTAGTTGTGGTTTTACCAAAGGACTAGTTGACAAAACCTTATTTAGAATTCAAGAAAATAATCATATTTTATTAGTACAGATTTATGTTGATGACATTATTTTTGGAAGCACTGATAAATCTTTATGTGAGAAATTTTCTAAGCTCATGCAAAATAGGTTTCAGATGAGCATGATGGGTGAATTGAACTACTTCCTTGGACTGCAAGTTAAACAAATGAAGGAAGGAATATTCATAAATCAAGCCAAGTACACCAGAGATTTAATCAGAAAATTTGGCTTAGAAGGAAAAAGCTCAGTCAAAATTCCCATGAGTACAGCACAGCGATTAGATAAGGATGACGAAGGAACGGACGTTGATCCAACGATCTACCGAGGAATGATTGGATCTTTGCTATACCTCACTGTGAGTAGACCGGATATATCTTACTCAGTGGGTGTGTGTGCAAGATTTCAGTCAAAGCCGAAAAACAGTCATCTTGATGCTACGAAGAAAATCATTCGATATCTCAAAGGGACAATCAATGTTGGATTATGGTATCCAAAGGAAGGTAATTTTGAACTAACCGCATATTCAGATGCAGATTTTGCAGGTTGCAAAGTTGATCGTAAAAGCACCTCCGGAACGTGCCAGTTCTTAGGGGGAATGTTAGTGTCATGGTTTAGTAAGAAGCAAAACTCCATTGCAACAAGTACAGCCGAAGCCGAATATATCGCAGCAGAGAGTTGTTGTTCGCAAATTTTATGGATGAAGCAACAGTTGAAGGATTACGGAATTAATTGCGAGGACGTTAGTATTTTCTGTGACAATACTAGCGCGATTGCAATTTCACAAAATCCTGTACTTCATTCAAGAACGAAGCATATCGACGTACGACATCATTTTATCCGCGACCACGTCGAAAAGAAGGATATAAGGATCGATCATATCCCTACAGAATATCAAATTGCAGACATTCTCACAAAACCGTTGTGTGAATCTCGCTTCACAACCTTAAGGCACGAAATGGGGATGATCGAAATCAGCTAAGTATTTTATTTTATGCCAAGTGTTTTTATTTTAACTCTATGTGGCGTGTCTATGTGATCCTAGCTGAAGCTATGTTTTTACTTGTTTCATAAGTGTGTTTTACGTGTTACATGCATAACCTATGTGTCTTTAATTTTCACCTGCTTGTGTTTTTACTGTGGTGAGTCACCCTTACACGTGTGATGTAGTAGGAGTAATTTTCTTTATATCTTTAGAATTGCTTAGAAACCCTTTTTGATATATCTAGTTCTACACGTGTACACTATCTATTTGTAGTACTAACCATGTTGCATGCAGATGAAAAGACTCTTCCACCTTTGACCATGCAAAAGGGAAACGACTTTTGAGGAGCAAAAGCAATGAATTTTAGAGCTTGGGAAAACGTAAAAGGGACTTGAAGAGACGACATTCAATGTCCACTTTTCAACAGTTACAAGTTCCAAGGCTTCTCAACCCATCTATAAGTTGGGACCTCCTCACACATACTCCACCCGTCCAAAAAAAAAAAAAGTATTGTGTACTTTGTTTTGTTTATTTTTGCAGGAAGCCATGAAGCCAAAAAGACAGACCGAGAAAACCGTGAGGCGTGTGTCTAGAAGGATTTCCGAACAAGCACGACTGGAAATGTTGAGAGCACGACGCATTGCCAATGGTGGACACGAGATCGGTGACACCTCAACCGACCCGATCGTTCTAGAGGAAGAACAGCCCGTGCATACAGTTGAGCCAGGCGAAGGAATGCAGAAACCCGGTGATCCAGATCCGGACTATGTCCTATTTCTCATGAAAGGCAGTAGACCTTCGGAATCCCCACCTCAAACATTTGGAGCTACTCACTACACAAGCTCGGATTCTGAAGAAGCCTCTATTGCTAGTCGCGTTTCTGCCTCTCGTACCAAGACTACAGCCAGTCCAGCCACCGTGAAGAAGAAGAAGTAGAAGGATTAGTAAAAATCTTTTTTATGTACTAATCTGAATAAGGCTTATGGTCTAAGTTCCAGATTTCCCGTAACCATATGCCTATGATATTTATAAATGGAACAAGATATTCAGATGGTTACATATTCTTGAAATTATTTTACTTGGCCATGCAAAAATCAAAAAGCTACGAGAAAAGAAAATAAATACTCGAAAAATTTATTTACGTAGCTGGACAAAAAGTAATATACATGAGATGGCCAAAAGATCTCAAAAGACCTCAAGGGAAAATAAAAAGAATGTCTATCTCTTGATCGTGAGATTAGGGTACAACAGAAAGGGGATGCATACTTTTTCCCGAGGACATTAGATGCTGCCAAAACAAGGGGAAGAAAGGTCAATCAATTTGGCCAAGTTGGTTCGAGTTCCACCGCACCTACACAGGGGGAACGAACACAGGGGGAAGGAGTAAAATCAACTCTTAAAATTTTTGCTAACCCCGCAGGAAATGCATTTTCTACATTTACAGCCCCAAGGCAGGAAAGTCAACCGAATACACCCGCGATGACCGATCAAGAGCGTGAAGACCGAATGGTGGATCTATTTGCCGATCATTTTGGAGTCACACACGATGCTATCTTAGATCAAGATGGGAGAAATCCAAGAGAGTGTGCAAGGTGGTATTTGCGGAAAGTTTTTCCCGCAAATGATCTACGCAAAGTCGCGGAGTGTTACAAGATTGGTAGAGTATTCCAACAATTCTACCATTTGGAGGACAAGGATGATTTTGGTAAGCTTAGGAAGAGAATAAATAGCATGTTGGGTATCTAAATTTATTCCTAGCTTACTTTAAAATTGCAAGTTCATGATAATATTTTGATATGATGGTGATAATTCGAATGGTTATGTAATAGTTCGAATTAATGGGTCTTATGATATTATATATCTACCTTTATTAGTTTTGTATGTTATGGCTTTAATTTGACTTAATATTATGTTACATGCATGTTGGTACAAAATTAAAAACTCCAAGAGAATTAATCCAACAATGCATAATCTTTCGTACAAGTCAAAATTAATAAAGCCGTAGGTCAAAATTTTATGAAAATTCATCGTAATGGCTAGTCGCAATAAAATTAAAAATAAAATCAGTTGATTTCTAGACTGAGCCAAATATGATTGAGTATAGGTTTTGGCATCATCAAAAAGGGGCAAATTGTTAGGAATAAAATTGTAATAGTTTTGATGAGCCAATTTGTAATTTTAGAAATCCCATATTTTATTTTTTAGAGTGTAGAGTTTGGACCCGAAAGGCAAGTCATGACAATAGTTTGGTTCGAATTATTGTCTTATAGAGTTCATTTTATTATGACTCTTGTAAGTCATTTGCTTCTACTATACACATGAGTGTATATGATCCAATGGATAAAGCCAAATTATTGTTGCTAGAAGATTCAAGTTCAAATCCTATTGAGAACATTTTGAACTTTGGAGAGCTGGGAATGGAGCTAGTAGTGTCACGGCTCAAAGTCAAAGTTTTGGTCGGAGGAACTTATGGAGCAACTCATGGAGTAAGTGTAGTCAAATGGAGGAAGTTTAAGCCAAATGGTCAAAACCGAGAAGAACTTCAAGATCCACTATCTCTACACCATCCTCTATACCATGCTAAGAAGGATCAAATATATTTATTTGATAGATATGATTGAATGAGCTGAAACAGAGAAATGGTTAAAGACTTGAGCATATACCTAATGGTTTAGCGTTCAAATCCTACTTGCTACATTTTATTACTAAGGAAGAAGCTTGGGAGCAAGTTACATGGCCAAAGTCTTTAGAGCCAATTTTTGGTCAATGGAGCAAGTGATGGAGGATGTCAAAGTCAACATGGAGTAACTTTGCATGGATTACACACGCGTGAACACTACATATTTTCTACACGCGTAAAAGCTATTTTTAAACACTATGGAGCATGCTATGGAACAACTAAGATCGGAACTTACACTTAGTCATTTTTGCATGACTCAAATATTTTGCGTTCAATACGTAATACCCTGAACCAGAAGAAATTTGAAGGTGGTGATTTTCTGAAGATCATTGTTCATACTCAAGCAAGAGCCACCTGGTAAATATATTTTGAAAGATCAACTTGCCCAAGATCAAATCAAGAATGCAACAAAGTCAAGAATATCAAGCTCTGAAGGATACAAAGTCTGCAATATCAAGCTGAGAAGGCAACAAAGTCAAAAATTGGAGGCTACAAGTTTCAAGGATCAATCAAGCCGTAAAAGAAGACTTTGTGAGCAATTTACAGAGGTAATTTGTCAAAAGTTACCAGCGACATTAAATGTGCAGATCAAAATGGAGATTTTATCAGATCAAATTGGCAAGTTATTAGATCAACGGTATGGTCATTAAATGAGAAGGTATGGCCATCAAGATCAGATTGGAATAACCAATTAGATCAAGTGAGCGTTCAAAATTTGAATGTTCATAATGGGCTAATAATTCTTTGAATTATAAAAAGCCCTAGAAGACTTGAAGAACAGCACGAGATACACAGAGAAAGAACGGTTGATTACAGCACTACGAACCAAAAATGTGAAAATCAACAAGTGGTGCTACTGAGCGGTGAATGCGATAAAAATAAAAAGTGCTGAGATATTGAGCTATACACAAGAGGAATTCAAGTCTTAGAAAAGAAATCTTTATTTCTTTGAACAAACAGTTGTATCTCTACCGAGGGTAGAAAGGAGTGTAGCTGGGTGCGTAACACTCGGGTGAACTAAGTGCAGCTTTGTGCGTAACACTTAGTTGGAACGTAGCTTTGTGCGTAGCGTTCGGGGAGCGTAGCTTTGTGCGTAGCGCTCGGGAGCTTAGCTTTGTGCGAAGAGCTCGTGGTTGAGTGTAGCTTTGTGCGTAGCACTCGGGAGTTTCACTATTGTATCTGGGTGATTGAAGATAGTGGAAACCTTCCTTGGAGCAAGGAAGAAGTGGAGTAGGAGAATTACACCATCTCCGAACCACTATAATTCTCTGCCTCTCATTTACTTTACTGCACTTTACATATTTGCATGTTTTAACATACTAACCCTTTACGTACTGTGTTGAGCATATCATCTGGGTTTGTGTTCCAACGTTCGCATGTGGCTCAAACTTTGCATACATATTCTTTGAGTTATTTTAAGAGTTTCCAACGTATTGCATGCGAGATATCTCTTCAGTTTTACGCAGTTTTGTTTTATAGCACTTTACCGTACGATATTCCGCTGCAGATTTCAAGTTGATTTTATTCACTTGAAATCACTCTGGTTGAAGTGCTATAAAGTTTTTAATTGTTTGAGAAGTCTATTCCCCCCCCACCCTAGACTTCTCCCACCCTATCGGGACCAACATAGACCCTAGTGGTAGGTACAACCTAACCACTCCACAAATCAACAGGACAATAAATGCCCTAGTACCCGGGAATTGTTCCTACCGAATACTGCACAAAATAGGATATGAACCCTAGCGGTAGGATTACCCTAACAACTCCACAGCAGGGCATAACCCTAGTATACATCATACAACTGAATACTCCACAACATAATTTTTGGAGTGAATGGGCGTGAATGGTGAGTGGGGTTATGACAATTATTAGGTGTTAGTAGTCATTATGGGGATAATGAAGGGTTGCGAGGATTTTGTTTATTTGAATATCATATTATATAATAATACTATACTATATAAATACTAAAATGTAATATATGTATGCATACTACTAATGTCCACAAGTACATATATATTCAATGTATATATAATATATAGGTATATACGTACATAATATAATAATATATATACATATACTATAACACACGTACGCGTGTGTGTGTGTACGTGTATATATGTATATATATATATATATATATATATATATATATATATATATAGGGTCATGTTCAAGTGTGGCCGCGTCTTAACGTGTGAACAGTGCGGCCTCACCACTATGTATACAGATTTACACCACTCAGTGTTAGAAAATGCACCACACAAATATGCATCGTTAGGGACGCATCACCAAAAAACACACCGCTAGGTATGCAAATATACACCACACAGTATTAGCAAATGCACCATTAGGGACATGGGAGTTATGGTGCATTATTTTGGGTGTGTGGTGTGTTTTATGGTGTTTTTGTATATTTTCATTGTGGTGTGTTTCTTAACATTGAGTGGTGTATTTCGTAACATTGAGTGGTGTGTGACCGCACGGCCACACCTAAGAGCACGGCCACATTTGATTAATATTCTATATATATATATATATATATATATATATATATATATATATATATATATATAATACAATTCAAAATATGAGAAACGAAATATTATAATTATAAAAATAATATATTAGATGGTATAACAACTAGTTGGTCCAAATGAATAGGGTTTATGATTCAAATGAATATTAACGTAGGAGTGGAGTCCAATGAACATGGCTTAGGGACCAAATGAACATTGAGGAAGAAATAGGAATAGCTTTGAAAATTCAATGGATAATATTGGGAGTATAAAAACCTTGGGTATCACAAGTTGATGGTTCAATGACAATATATTATTAAAAAAATCAATTAATAACCACTGCATATCATAGGCATAATTTATATTTCGTAATATTTAGGAAAATAATATTTTCATAATTTCAATCCACCGCGTAGATATGCACACGAATCCACACCTGCATGGGTTAAGTTTTTTTTTTTGGGTGGTAGTGGTGATGATGGGTCGGGGTAGGTCTTAAAAAATTAAACATGCGATGGATCAAGTTGGACTTGCATCCGCCTAAAATTTCATCGGTCCCGCCATTTGTGTGTGTGTGTGTGTGTGTGTGTGTGTGTGTGTGTGTGTGTGTATTCTACTAGTATGTTGTTAATTGTAAAATTTTCTATAACTTTTGTTGTCCCTTAAGAGACATCCGATAAAATTGAAACGATACATAGAAGATTAGCATAGCCCATGCGCAAGGATGAAATGTACAAATCGAGAAATGATCTATAACTTTTGTTAAGTTTTTACTTTTTTTTTTTTTTTTAGTTATAGACAAATAAATTTGTTTTTAAAAAAAGCACTAATTTAGTCATTATATTTGAATATTTCTATAAATTTATGTCTTAATGTAACTAGTGAATTTTATTATTTTACTATGAGTAAGTAATTTGAATATTAATTTAAAAAATTAACAAGATAATTAGTAGTGGATACCCGCACTCTGCGGGGCTGGAGTGATTTTTAAAAAGTCCACCTGATGCGTGTTAGGGGTAGGGATGGGGTGGATGAAAAAGTATAAGGTGGGTTGGGTGGTGGATATATATGGCTCTCCTCGACACACCTCAGACCAGACAGTGTTCCTTTCACTTAATTGGGTCACTAATTAAGTTACCGTGATTAATCTCCCTGGGAGTCCGAAAATGGGAAAATTTCGTCTTGCATGTTTACTAAATTGAAACCTATTTTCTGTTTTTCAATTTTTCAGTTTTCATTCTCTGTTTTCTATTTAGAAAACTTGTTTACTAACACTTATTTTTTCAAATTTAATTTTTTATATTAACGTTATATTTAAAATATTTTAAAATATATTTGGTTTAAATAGAATAAATATAAATTTTACTTTTGAGTCCAATATATATAAGATTTTTACATTTGATATTTGAATTAAATTTATATTTGTATATAACATAAGTAAAAATATATCCAAACCAATAACCTATTGAGTTCACATAAAATTTAGTTTAGATCATAATAATATTTTTTGAGCTGATATTTAAAACATTTTTGGATATATTCATTTGAATGACATGTATATAAACATATAATTTTTTACTTTGAATTCTAATATAGTAATATATGTGAAATTTCAATATCTGATACCTGGAACAAACTTGTATTACGATATAACTAAAAATATCTTAGCTAATAATCAATTGAGTTTAATCAAAATGTAAAAATTGGTATATATTTCTATTTTTAATTTTGATAATATGAATAATGTCTAACTTTAAGCATAAGCAAATAAGTTATGTTTAAATAAGTAATGCAACAAGTAGAAAAGATGGTGATAAATAAAAGAAGATGATAATGAATATAATCATAATAATGAATAAATATGTAAGTATATAATGGTAAGAATGTGGTTATAGTGACATATAGCCAAATAGATTATTTATGATTTTGTTTCCCATTTAGGAAACAGTTTTTATTAGTTTTTTAGTTTTCTAGAAAACTGAAAATTTATTTCTTGTTCTCAAAATGAAAAATTGTGTTGGTAAACATGTTTTCAGTTTCCTGTTCTCTAATTTTCCAGTTTTCTACAAAACTTGAGAAATTTTTCAGTTAGTAAAGGAATCCAGAATTGAATAGTAAGTACTTAATTCAAAGTTCTGATGGTATCACTTTGACTATTCCAAACGGAAGGTCACAAGTTTGAGACCCATCCCAATTAAGAATGTGACTATTCCAAACGGAAGGTCACAAGTGGGCTGATATTGCCCCAATTCAAGCCCTATATATATATATATATATATATATATATATATATATATATATATATATATATATATATATATATGTATATATATAGGGTCATGTTCAGGTGTGATCGTGCTCTCTCGTGCGGTCCACACCACTCAATGTTAAGAAACACACCACACAAATATGCACTGTGGTGTGTTTCTTAACATTGTGGTGTGTTTCATTATGGTGTGTGTTAGGAACCCCGAGTTGTTGATTTTGATGATACCAACTATCCGAGGAGACCCCTAACTTTTTGTCTTGTCTTTAGAATAGGTTTATGCTTTGTATCTTAGTCTTACAGGATAATCGAATCCTTAGAAATATTCTAAGGACCCGAGTTCTTAATACCGAAGGCTTGAAGACTCCAACCGAAGTGTGAAGTACCGAGGAGTTGAAGATCTGAAGAACTGAAGACTAGGATCATAGGCCGAAGAATGGAAGGGCCAAGCTTTTATGACCGAGCAATCAAGAGTATGATTGTCTCGAGAAGATTAAGAGAAATGATAAGGTCAATCATTTTCTCACACAACCAAGGCAAGGACATTCTCTGATAAGTTGTCTTATCTACTGCCTTGAGAATGGGTATAACAGAATGTCAATTTGGGTCCTATGCAACGATCCCAAGGAGCATTTAATGATTGTCACATTTTTGAGGGACAAAAGACAAATTGTCCTTGCACAAAAGTGGACAAACGGCTAGAAAGTATTGACACTCTGAAAAAGATGAAAATACTACCCATTGGATATTACACACTAGACAATAGGTTTTGAATTTCATTTTCCCTCCAACGGATACACCGGATCCTAAATTAGTGTGTCGATTGCGCAAGTCCTTGTATGGATTAAAGTAGGCACCACGGTGCTGGTTTGCAAAACTTGTTACGGCCTTGAAAGGATATGGTTTCTTACAATCCTGTTCCGACTACTCCTTATTTACCTTCACTCGAGGTGGAGTTCAGATAAATGTACTTGTTTATGTCGATGATTTCATCATTTCTGGGAATGATTTCGATGCTCTGAAGACATTTAATGCTTATCTTAGTGATTGTTTTCATATGAAAGATCTCGGCACTCTAAAGTACTTTCTTGGTATTGAGGTTGCTCATAGCTCTTCTGATTATTTTTGTGTCAGAGAAAATATACCCTTGATATTATTTCTGAAGCAGGATTGTTGGGGGCTAGACCGGTTAGTGTTCCTATTGAGCTAAACCGCAAACTCGGCCTAGCTAGTGGCCTAATTTTCTCGAATCCCGCAGCCTATCGTCGTCTTGTTGGAAGACTTATCTACTTGGCCTTAACCCGACCAGATCTTGCATACTATGTTCATGTCTTGTCTCAGTTCATGCAGGAACCACATGATGAGCATTGGGAAGCTGCTCTGAGAGTTTTCCGTTATTTGAAAGGTACCCCGGGTAAAGGGATTCTCCTACGAGCAGATAGTGATCTAACACTACAAGGATGGTGTGATTCGGATTGGGCCGCATGTCCTACTACTCGAAGATCTCTTACTGGTTGGTTGGTGTTTCTTGGCCATTCTCCAATCTCATGGAAAACAAAGAAGCAAAATACTATTTCTCGTTCTTCCGCGGAAGCGGAATACAGATCTATGGTGGTCATTACTTGTGAACTCAAATGGTTAAAGGGATTGTTGTTAAGTACGTCTAGGGGTTCATCATCCCAAAACTATAAAATTGTTTTGTGACAGTCAATCGGCTCTTCGTATTGCAAAGAATCCGGTCTTTCATGAACGAACAAAACACATTTAATGAAGTAGATTGCCATTTTGTTCGAGATGCAATTAAAGATGGTTTGATTTTCCCTACATATGTTCCTGCCAATTCGCAATTGGCTGATATTTTCACAAAGGCTCTTGGGCAAAGACAATTTGAATTTCTTCTTCACAAGTTGGGCATTTCAGATCCGCATGCTCCAACTTGAGGGGGTTGTTGAGATATTTCAAAGATATTTGTGTGTTTCTTGGTGTTTTCCATGTGTCTCTTTATTTTCCCAAAACCATTGTATTTATTGTTTTATATTTTCAATATCTTCATGGCACTATATAAGCAATGCTTGTATTAAGGTTTGATCAAGAACAATAACACATACATCATGTTTTTCCTCCTCTTTTGTTTGTATTCTACATATATCATAGACCATGGTCTACAGAGCTTTGTGGACCACGGTCCAAAAATAGAGAAAAATAGGATGAAATATTCTATTATTAATTAATTCTAGTAAACTAGGAATACTTTTATAGAATAACAAAATTTTATGAATAAAATAATTGAAAATGTAATTTTACAGACAATTCAAAAACTAAAGTTAAAGATACAAACTGTAGAGGTGCTTGAGGTAGAGTAGTCCACATTTTTTTTTTTCACAATAGATACATACAATTTCAGGATTAAATCATTTATTATCATATAACACATAGACTAAAACAGCAAAAGTTAAATTATTTTCATAATAAATGTTTAATTTTAAATTAGTAAGAGTTGTAACATAGTATAGAATATATCTACTATACTAATAAGAGCCTAAGAGAGTTAGGCCTAAAATGGGTAGAAAAAATGGCGGTCAAATTATTTAACCAAATTGATGGTTCAGATGAATTATTTAATCAAATAGATGGTTAAGATAATTCAGATTAATATTATTAATAGAGATTACCTAATTTAACCTTACTTTTATGATTATCCGTTAAGTTTTCCGTTAAATATTCTCTTCTCCGTTAATATTCCATTAATTTTTAACTTACCCATTAATTTCTATAAGAAAGGTCTTAGGTTCGAACCTCATCTCAATCAAGTTTGACATAATTAAGTTTCTCACTCTATTTTACTCTTATTAAATTAAATAAATTAGTAGCTACAACAAAAAATGATACATATGTATTTCTTTAATTTCGAATTATGTGTGTACAATACATTTATTTGAAAAAATTATTCATTATCAAAAAATTAAATTAAATAAGAGAAATAATTTCATTAGTTATATTGTCTTTATTTTCTCTCATGCAAAGATTCTTTATATTCAAATTTATCAATTGATATAATTACATTGTCCATTATCTTATTTTTACTATATCTTGTAATTAAATATCAAAGTTATAGTACAAAATAATGTTATATATTTATTTACCAAGTATTTTATTAATACTATGAATTTTTTTTTTTAAAATAATTTGAAGCTAATTATATTAACTACTTGGGGATTGGCTGACAAAGAGAGTACTCAAATAATAACCCAACAAATTGAGGCGGAATCGCTCTATTTTACTCTTATTGAATTAAATAAATTAGTAGTTACACCAAAAAATGATACATATGTATTTCTTTAATACCATGAAAAAAATAAAAAAGAATAGTTTGAAACCAATCATATTAACTACTTGGGGGATTTGTTGACAATGAAAGTACTCAAATAACCCATAACCCAGCAAATTGAAGCGAGAAACTACCTTTTAATATCTTTGAAATACATAATATTTTAAATTTTCAAATTTTTATTAATTTATTTAATCTTTTTTCTTAAATTAGAGATTTCTTTATCCACAATAACTCATTCAACAACAATGGTTGAACCAAATGAACTCCAAGCAGAACACCTAAAGGAAAGTCCATAGCTCCTATATCATAATCTCATTGCATGACGTTGTCATCTATGCTACAAACAATAACCGAATTGCAAATAACACACTACCAACAAAAAGGAAGAGAACAAATAGTAAAGATGAAGACAATGACAATGTTACTCAAAAGAGAATTAAGAACACTTAGAAAAATTCAAATTAAAATTAGTATTAATTTAGACTATCATTTTTAGACCAAATATTTAGACTATCGATTTTACACGGTTGCAAAGTAATAATTATAATGAATTTTCTATATTATCTTGGATTCATATACTTTGAGTTAGATATTTAAATAAAAAAATTCGACATTCAATTACCCATGTATAAACTTCTCCTATATAATCTTGCATTGATATACTTTCAAATATTTATTTAAATATAAACATTGGGCATTAACCCATTCGCGCAATGCGCGTATAAAACTAGTATAAACATAAGTGTTGTTTTCCGCTCATCTTAAAAAAATACTTCTGTTTTGAAATTTGAAATTACAATATTTTTTACCTAATTAAATAATTACAAAAATGATATATGTGCTAATTTAATTTATAGTAATGATTACCAAAAATATTTATTATACCATGAATCATGGTCTACTTTTAAACTCCATATATTCTTTTTTAACTTAAGTTCAGTTTTTTTATATACAAATAAAATTAATATATACAAAATATATCATTAAAAAGTTCTAATTAAAAACTTTTAAATAACACCTATATTGATCTTTTTATTTTAATGTATTAAATTAACATACAATTATATTAAATCACTATATTACATTCATTTTCAATATAATATTACTTCTTTTTTAAAATAATGTTGTAATGTATTAAATTAACATACAATTATATTAAATCACGATATTATATTCATTTTCAATATAATATTGGTTAATTTTTAAAATAATGTTGTAGATTGATTTGTTACAATACTATTACAATATATAATTAAAATTAACATAGACTTACAAAATAATCTCTATCAAAAATTACGACGACAATTGAAATGATTCTTTTTCAACTTTTCATGTGCATAAAAGTAAACTTTGGTGCAAAATAAAATAAAAAGAAATGAAATGCAATCTCATTGTTATTTGTAATTCTATTTTCCATCATTATATTTATATACATATAGATCTCTATCCTTTTTAAAGTCATTAAATAATAATATGGTAATTTAATGGTAATAGAATTTATAAAAATATTATATTCTATTAAAAAAATTCTAAATCAAAATAGATATGTCAAATTTAATTTATTCTAATAAGATAAAATTGAAATCTTCTATTTAGTATTTTTGTATTATAGATATTTTTAATTTCAATAGAATTCATTTGTTTTATTTTTCGAATTTTAATTAAAATTTTTAAAACTAGAATAATTTAATTTGATCCGAATATATATATATGTGTGTGTGTGTGTGTGTTTTAAATTACTTTAATTGAAATTATTTTTAATCTTTCAATGCACATGTTGAGAACTTTGTTACAAAGTAAAAATTAAAATATATCAAGTACAATCTCATTGTTATTTGGTATATTTTTTTCTTCATATACATACATACATACATACATGCATACATACATACATGCACATATATATATATATATATATATATATATATATATATATATATATATATATATATATATATATATATATATATATATATTATATAGTTTATTACCGAAATGGTCCCTTGACTATTGCGAAATTACCAATTTGGTCCTCGACAATTTTTTGTGCCCAATTAAGTCCCTCGACTTTGAAAATTTTAACCAATTTGGTCCTCCGTTTATTTTGCCGTTAAAACTGGGACCAAATTGATAATTTTTCTATAGTCAAGGGACCAAAGTGGTAATTTTACTATAGTCAAGGGACCAAATTGGTAACTAATTTTTCACTGAAATGGTACCTTGACTATATCAAAATTACCAATTTGGTCCCTTGACTATAGCAAAATTATCAATTTGGTCCCGATTTTAACAACAAAATAAACGGAGGACTAAATTGGTTAAAATTTTCAAAGTCGAGGGACTTAATTGGGCACGAAAAATTGTCGAGGATCAAATTGATAATTTCGCAATAGTCGAGAGACCATTTCGGTAATAAACTCAATATATATATATATATATATATATATATAATTCAAAGAAAAGAAAATAATAACTATAATACATATATGATATTGAATCATTGTTGAATGTCAAAAGTTCACCAAAAAAATAAATAAATAAATTGTTGCATGTCAATTTGTTTACTTCATCTAGCTTTTAAAGATAACTATAATATTATTACTACTATATATAAATTTCTTCCTACATAAATAATGTTGGTTTTCGAGTATAAAAATGTTAAAGGTAAAATATATCATTATTATGATTTTAGCATTCTACTAATAACAAATATAAGTATTATTGCATTATCTTAAAAGGTTTGTAGTACAAATGCTATCCACAAATTTTATAAAATACCATAAGTTATAAAAATTTACAAATCTAAAATAATAGTTATTATTTAAATATTCTGAGCAAAAAAAAAATATAGTTTACGTTAATAACATAACTGAAGAAAAACTAACATAAAAATAAACTAATTAAACTAACTTACATTGGCGCAGTTTGAAAAAATATAATGTTATTGGGTAAATGTCTCACATTTAAATATAATGTTATTAAATTAATTGAAATTCACATATTTAAGAATGTTGCATCATCTTAAGATCTATCAATTTAAAATGAAGAAGATCGAATAAGGGATAATAGAACTAAAAAATAAATAAACTTTCAATAAATTAGTTAAAAACATATTAGAGATCTACAAATATTGAACCACAAAATTTATTGTGGACCTATTATTTAAATAATGATCTAGAGATGTTTTGATTGCGCTACATTTATGGGTTGGAAAATATTTAGAAACAAAACTAAATGGTTTCCAGATATCTATAACTATTTATGATAACAAACAAAAGTTTAAGGTAAAAGCTTGTGTGTGACCGTCTCATGGTCTCAATTTTTGAGACGGGTCAGATCTTTAATTAACGGGGTCAACGCTCCGACTCATTAATCAAATATTTGATCCATTAACCAAAGATCTGATCCGTAAGACGGGTTTCACACAAGTGTTACTCAAAGTTTAAAATATTACGAAAGTAGATTTTGAAACAAAATTCAGATATCAATGTAAAATCTTAAAATAAGAATGTTTTATTATGCAAGGAAAAAACTTGTATAATATTTATCAAAATCTATATAATAAAAAAATTATCAATTTCTTTTTTTATCCATTTCTTTTTTTTATACATAAATTAAAATGTTGTTTTTTAATTTCTAAATTTAATTATTTTAATTATAATATATCAATATAAATTATACATACATAAATTATATTATAGAATTTACATATATACATATTAATAAATATTATTTGTATATACACTGTATTAAACAATTATATAAGAAAATGCGTCTGATTACAGTTTAAAATCACATATACAAAATTTAAAATTTACATTTTTTGAATTTATAAGTATAATTTTCTTAGTTATTATTCATATTGTTAGAATTATAATATATATGAAATAAGATTAGGGATAATTCAATTTAATTATGTAAAATTTTCTCTATAAATTTATATAAATATGTACGTGATTAGAGATTATATTCAGGGACGAAACCACTGTGGGGGCAGCTGCCCCCACTCACCCCCACCCCCACCGTACCCCATATATAGCCTTTGTATTGTTATACCATGGACCATGGTCCACAATGCATTGTGGACCATGGATCATGACTGATACTGCAGTTGTGTGGAACTGATATTACAGTTGTGTTAAAAGGAAACTGCAGTTGCGCGGAACAGAGGTCGTGTCATCCGTCTGGAACTGCAGTTGTGTTGAACGGATACTGCAGTTGTTTTGAAAGGATGAATGTCCTCTATTCCACGCAACTGCAGTTTTCTTTCAACACAACTGCAGTATCCGTTCAACACAACTGCAGTATCAACCATGATCATGGTCCACTATATAATTTGCGGTATGGATATATGTATATATAGTATATGCTTTATATATAAATATAAGAAAACAGATAAACATTATCAATTGATAAGCTTGTAGAGTTGGTAAGTGTGTAGTTTTGTTTTGAAAATGGGGAGTGTTCGAATCCTAGGCTTTGCACTTTCTTTCAACTTTTTAATTGTATGCGTACATATATATATAGCTATTTCTTTTCAATAGCTTTGTTCATTGCTTTTTTAAT
>CP025659.1:18471366-18488040 GCA_003576665.1 Ipomoea trifida | reverse complement strand
TTTTGATGTGTTTTATTTTTTGTCTATATCCAACAATATTTATAATGTATTTTGTAATTTAACAATTTATTCGTATTTGATATTTAAATTTGAACCTTGTGTTTAAACATTTTTGAATTTAGTTTACCTTCTCTTCTTCACCCACCCTCAAAAGAAATCCTGGATACGTCACTGATTATATTAATCATACAAAATTTTAATTTTACATGCTATATAATAATTGATTCTTGACCAAATATATGAAATTCAACTATATTATTATAATATTGTACATTTTAATATATTCATATTTTTAAATTTTTTATTTAAATTTATAAGAACAAATTTTGTCCGTGCATAGCACAGATAAGACACTAGTTAGTATAATTAAATTGTGGTTGATAGCATATAATTCGCCCTTTTATCAGTAAAGCACAACTAACTGCATAAAGTGCATTACAATGTGCACTATATATGCTAACGTGTTTAAAATAGTGTGGTTAATGGGCTATCATGCGTAATCGGGGCTTAAGTGCCTCGAGGCCTAAATCACCTTTAGAGAAGAAAAGTTGGGTGTGATTTGAATCGGGACCATCAATATTGTTTGAAAGCTTTGCATCTTTGCGGGTGAACCCGTCCTTAGTTTCCCCAAAATAAAAATAAAAAATAAGAAATAATATGGTTATTTACCTCAAAAAATCTAGAATATATATATATATATATATATGATCAAGTTCCAGTGCGGCCATGTCTTAACGTGCAACCGGTATTGCCGCACCATAAGTTATGCCAAAAAACACCAATAGTGTTAGAAAGCGCACAACAAAGAAATGCACTAATGTACCACAAAACGCACCATACATTCACAAAACGCACCATACCTCACCACACCTAATGATGTATTTTCGAACACTGTGTGGTGTGTTTATGTGTACCTAATGGTGCGTTTTGTGGTGATGCATACTTAATGATGCGTTTTTTGGTGCTTTGGTGCATTGGTGCATATTTTGTTGTGTGTTTCCTTATATTATTATTGCCTTTTTGCATAACTAATAGTGCAGCCGCACATTAAGACATGGCCGCATTTGAGCTGACATATATATATATATATATATATATATATATATATATATATATATATATATATATATATTTATTGATTTATTTTATACACTAAAAATTGATATGTTAATTATTGAACTTCATTTCGAAAAGAATTATTCTTGAATTTGGCTGATAATGAGGAGTTTGGCATTTGGCTGATAGCTTTAACAGGTTGTAAAAAAGTATTTGGTGATTAACTATTTACTTTTAGATGATTGTATGTAAAATTATCTATAAGGACATAACCATATTATGCTAATTTATTAATTCTTAAATTAATTTTATAATTTTTATTTATTTACTTATTTTATTGTTGTTGTTGTTGTTATGTTGTTGTTGTTGTTGTGGTTGTTATAAGGATTACAAGGATTTGGGAAATAAAAAAGAAAGAATTTTTTTTTATTATTATTATGGAAATAGGAAGAAAGATGAGTAAGACAAATGAACAACAACAAGAAAGATATAAATGCTAGGGATGATAATGGTAAAATGATCTTTTCAAAATTAAAGCCAATCGTCTAACCTAAAAATTCAACTATTCTTAGCTTTTCATATTTTGGTTTATTGCCCCAATAAACTAATGCAACAAACCATTTTACAAAATACTTAAAGTAGCCTATTGACCAGTCAAACTAGCCAAACTTAGGTAAACTAGCCAAAATTAGGTTATCAGCTATGTTACCAAACATGGCTAATATATTTAAATATTTTCAAATATATCAGCAAGAATCTATACTTGTCTTGTTATATTTTAGATAATATTGATATTATCTAATTTGTTTAATTAGATAATTTTTTTTTTTGGTAAATTTACAAGGTCTTTCTCTCCGTCCGTGTAACGATCCGGGGTCCACCCATGTTCGCTCCGGGAGGCACGGGAGCTGGCCCAGGGGGAATCATCACTTGTGGAATTGAACCCGGGTTCTCCCGAAATTCCTCCCCACAAAGAGAGCTCACTTGCCACTTGAGCTACCCCATTGGGTTCGTTTAATTAGATAATAACAAAAGAGATAGAATATATTAAAAACCCTTCTCATCCTACAAGTATGTATAGGAGCTCACATTTCTAGATAAAAGCATCCTGGAGGACTTTGAAACATATTCAGAGATCACAATAAAATTGTTGGGCGTCAGTAGGTCGACCGAGTTCAACCCCTGCTCAATTCGAGACTTAGCGTTGTCGCTTAACATAGAGAGATGTTGTTAAATGGTTAACTTCCACCTAATTATCACTAATTCGTTTTAAGAGAGATATGACAACCAGATAACCAAATAACTCCGTGGTTAAGCGTGTTTGACTTACAGTATGGGTGACCCACATGGAAGTAAGTGTTGGAAAAAATTGCATAAATGGCATTTTAAGTGGCCATTTTGTGGTATAAATATATGTGTGGTCCACTTCCGATATGGGTCGGGTCAAAGTGGATTCGGGTTCTTTGTAGTGAGACGAAGAGATCGATATATTATACGCTCAAAATGGATAATGGGTGAATGAGCAATTGGTTCTCAAAGTAGACCCATTTTAGATGGAATTTGTGTCGAAAAAACTTTGAGTAAGCCTTTTGTCCCACATTGGTTTGGAAGGAAGATTTGACCCGCTATATATACAAGGTCTTTTATGACTTGTTAACTTGTATAGCATAGATGCTCTCTCTTGGGCGCAAGGGGGGGGGGTTGCAAATCAAATCCCAAACTGAGCCTGAAAAGGCTTGACTCGTGCTGGCACCTACGGGCACGAGGTCTCGCGGGCGTAACTCCTGCTTATTTCTTATTAATGGACTATTAGTAGGAAGTAATTTCGTGCTTAGTGGGTGGATGTTACATATGGAGAATGAATGCCATATTCAATGCTATTTTTATCTCTTCCTCTACTTTATATTTCAAGGAGAGCATAAGCATTTTACAAGAGTGTCAAGGACACAAGCAAGAAAACTTAATTTTCTACCTCGAAACTCTGCTCCTCCTTCCTTTCTAGCCACCTGTGTTCATCCCACGTTCTCGTTCGTCGGGTCCCAAGTTTGTGTTCTCAAACGCAGGGATCGTAGTACGTTTTATCCCGGGAAACCTAGACCGCAACGCTCCAGCACCTCGGGAGGCGGTAAAAAAGGTTTTAAGGAGAGTGGCAACAAATTAAAACTCGTGCTTACAACTACTCCAAATTCGCCCATCTTCGTCCCCAAGCATAATCCAGGTTTATTTAACCTTGTGTGGTTTTTTTCCTGGATTTATTTATTTTATTGTGGATTTTCTATTTGCTCCATTTTTGGGTTTTTCGAGAATTATTTCATAGAATCTGAAAACCTTATTTACTCCTATTCTTTTCTTAATTCTCGAATTCCACTGAGAAATGGAAAATTCCGCCTTAACCGTGATTGTTAATGGGGACGAGAACGGTAATGTTGTTGTGAACAACAATGGAGGGAACGGCAACGTTGTTGCACATTCCCAGGCACCCGTGAACGTTGGTTCATGGAACGATGTAGGCATCATGGATTCCATTCCTATAATGCGAGTACCTTCGGTACCAAATGGATCTGCTAATAGTCACGGAGGATCCAATGGAGTGATCACTACATGGTCCGAAGACTATGGTAGTGTGAGTGTGTTACCAACTACTTCGATCATAATCGAGGGAAGGCCAAGCGAAAGCTTAGTCCTGAACAAGATTATGTGAAGAAGGCAAAGGGTCATTACGAAGCTAACCGTCATCCCGGTGAAAGGTTGAGGACAACTTTGATATGATTAAAGGATGCGGTGGACGAGTGAGGTCACAACCTAATTCCTTTGAATACCCGATGTGTTGTGATGAGACCACCTTGAAGGAGTGGACTACTAATCAAAGGAAAAAGCACACGGTTGGAAGGACTACTTCGAGATAGGAATTAGAAAGTTTTATTTCCAATGTAATCTCCTATCTAGATGAATTTATTTTAATAAATTTGTAGTAGTATCCTTGTAATGTATTTTTAATTTGTTGATTAAAAATATGCATGTTCCATTGAGATTATTGAATCACGATCTTATAATGTTTTTTTTAAATGCCTTTGAATACCCGATTAGACAATTATCCTGATTCCTTTGAATACCCGATTACACAATTATTTTTATAAAAATATCCTGATCCCTTTGAATACCCGATTACACAATTATTTTTATAATGTTTGATGTATGATTCAATATATTATATGCTTTGTACATGTGTAGCATTTTCGAGAAATGCTAAAATGGTTAATGACCAACAAAATGATTGAAATCATGTAAAGAACCTCGGTTCTAGATTTCATGGATGATCATTTTGTCAAAAATTGGAATGAATTTATAATCGTGAGCATCACGGATCTACCGCATTGAATATTTTAAATGATATTCTTAATACGATTATAATGGTTTGATTCAACTAGTTGAAAATTTGGTTGAATTGGTCTCGTTAATTGTGTTAGAATTAACTTAATCGAAAAATCTAAATTTTACTAGTGTGAAATTAATTTAAGACAAATGATGAAATGTTAGGTCTATAATCTGTGAATTGAGCTTAAGTGCTAATGTTGTAGTACTAACCGAAAGGCTCAATGTGTTGCTAATTATTTAGCAATTCGGTACGTGGTAGTACCTATTTACATTTGGTTTTAAAGCTTAACCGCTTAATGATACATGTATTTAGTACTGGGAAAGTGGGTTTTATGAACCACTAACATACCAACGTAATAGTGTTTCGTACACTAACGAATTAGTGCATTATTGGCATTTTTTGAATGCTAATTGAATTCACTAAGAAAGTGCTCTATGGCACTAACGCCCGAATAACTTGTTTAATGCCAAATTAATCCATTGGTTAAGGCACTAATCGTAATGCTTAATGGGATTAAAATGGAATTAAAGCTCAAGCTAGTGGGGCTTCAATTTGGTTGTCACAACCATTTGAAATGAAAGCATATAGGAGAGTGTTAGTCTTCCGGAGAGGTAATTCGAGTACCTCTTGTGGGGTTTAATCGCACCTTGCAAAAGGTTGCTTCCCCTTCAACCTCTCGTGAGAGGCAACTTGGTACTGCCTATACCTTGCGAGAAGTGTTGGTTTGATTGCTTTCAAGACCGCTGTTGCATTATGTTATTATTTATAAGAATAAATTGGAAACCAAATTAATTGTAGAATTAATGCGGTTAAAATGATCGATGTGGTGAACAAGAAACACCTTCAGGTGATTTCTATGTTGTTATTATACTTGAGAGTATAATGTGAATTCACCTCAATCGAACGTTGTTACCGAACACGAATATCAAAACATTGATATGTTCGGACCTACCCCAAGAATGTGGGGGTGAGGCAATTATGTTTGACAAGCAAAAACCTTTTAACAAAGGTTCCCCGCAAGTAACTCGATAAGGTTCCTTACGAGTGTGGATAGATTTGAGCTATCCTAGTAATACTTGAAATGTGGGGGCGGCTTGCCAAATGTGTTTTTGTTCTTAGTACTCAAAGTCCATGTCTATGAAGATGTTTTTCTGTGAAGGTCAATCGAAGGACCTAAAATCCGAACTCAAAGCTAGACATAGCAAGTGAGTAATGATTTGGAAAATCCTGTAATCCAGATTCTCTGATTTATATATTAGAATGTGATGAGCACACTCTAACTTGTTAAATAGAAAATGGAATTGATTTGGTTAGGATTGGAAAATCATGTGATATGATTTTTCTGACGTACTTGTTAGAATGCGATATGCATAGTCTAACTTGTTTACTAGAAAATGGATCTGATTTTCTGACATGATTTGTTAGAAAACAAAGCCTCAAATGGAAGTAGAAATTGTGTTTTCTACGGATGTCCATAAGAAGTAAAATAAGTTTACCTCTCGTGATTGGACAAAGGCTAGACTATTCAGGGATTAATTCTAAACATTACAGGAATTAACTTCAGGTTAAGTCCAATATTTATTTTTGGAAATTAATCTCCTGTTAGTGGTTGACTGGTTCGTAGGTTTCAAATTGGTTCTATAACAAAAAGAGCCTATAAAGTGAGCTAGATTTTATCTTATAGAATCATACCAAGAACTGGTTGTTCCTCCTCCAGGTTGCAAAACCTTTGGATCCTAATTGGATCATTAGTCGGAAGATAAAACTGGTTGATTTCATTGAAGTACAAAGCTATGCTTGTAATTGAAGATTACTTGCAACGAGAATGCCTTAGTTCCTTTCAATGAGTATTCTCTCGTGATGAGAATAAAAAATCCATAAGGATGAGACTTGCCATAACCGCTGTGTGGGGTTCGAAAGTTCATCAGTTGGATGTGGAAAACCACTATCTTTATAGTCAATGAACGACCTAAGGGTTCTGTTGGTTCCACGCTATGAAAGAAAGTGTGTAAATTCGTAAAATCCTTGCATGGTAAAACAATAAGCCTAAAATATTGGCACGTGATGTTTGATCATACAATGATAAACCAACCAGTTTAGTATAAACAAAGTGACAAAGTGTCTATGGCTCTATTTGGCAGAGCTTATTTAGGAGCTTATAGCTTATTTTAAGCTACTAATAAGCTATAAGCTCTGTTTGATAATGTTCTCAAAATAAGCTAGTAACTTAAAATAAGAGTTTATTTTGAAACGCTACTTGGGGTAGCTTTTCAAAATAAGCTAGTAGCTTTTTAACTTTTTTTCCATCTTTATCCTTATTATTTTAAATAAATGACATCCTTTACCCCTCTCAATTAAAACCCTTTTGACATTTTGTTTTCATTATCTTTGGTTGTAATTTCAGTTTGATATTTATGTTTGAACATTAATTTTTGTATGAACTAATCTTATGAATTATAAATATTTTTTTTACTTTATATATTTTCAAATATATGTTCTTACTTTATATTTTATTTAAATATATTGATTTCAATATTTTATATTTTAATATATAAACAAACCTATTTAAATTTAAAATTATTTAAATTGTATGACGATATCCTTTGTAGTCTTTTTGTATTTATCAGCTTATCAAAAAGCTAATTTTACCAAACACTTTTAAGCATAACAACTCTTCATATTTCAGCTTCGAGCTTATAGTTTTTCAGTTTTCAGCTACTTTTCAGCTTTCAGCTACCTTTTCAGCTAGGTTTGCCAAACATAGCCTATGTATGGTATACGGTAGACGGTGATGTTGCTATGGGGGTGTTTGGTTATTGGCTTATAAGCCAAATTTTAGCTTATTTGACGAAGTTTAGCTGTTTGACCAACCAATAAGCTATTTTGAAGTGTTTGGCAAATGGCTTATTGGCCTTGGCTTATTTGGCCGATAAGCTGAAAATTGAAAAGCTAATGAATGTAGCTTTTTGTATTAGCTTGTTGGGAACAATGTGTATATTGACTATTTTATCCTTTGAAATCAATGAGATTTACTTTTAAATGGGTGGTGTGTTTGTTATTTTATAATAATAATAATAATAATAATAATAATAATAATGATAAACGGGTGATGGGTTTGTTATTTTTAATAATAATAATAATAGAAAAAAATACGTAATACAAATTGTTTTATAATACTCGTATAATTTAATAAGAGTTAAAGGTTGAAATAAGAGTTTTTGATATCCAAATTTTTAACTTATGCCCTTAAAAAAAGTATAGATGATATCCAAATTTTATAATTATTTATTAATAAGAGCTTATCTTCTTGTTATATTTAAAGGTTGAAATAATACAATACACTTATACCCTTAAATGTCATTTTACATTCAATCAGCTACTAGTAAACAACTAATTTACCAAACAGTTTTTTATAACCAGCTAATACAACCAGCTGGTCAAACTAGTTAACGTAACCAGCCATCAACTACTAGTTAAACCAACCAGCTATCAGTCGTTTGCCAAACACCCCCTATATGTTTATACACGATAAACTCATTGTGAGTAGAAACGATCGAATGATCAAGTCTACCAAGATCATGTTAAAGTTGGGATTTGATAAGAATGATATTGGCGGATTTAAATCTTCGGGATTAAAATCGTGAGAAGACCTGATGGTCTCATGAAGCCAATCTCATTGTGTTGATTAATTCCTTGCAAAAGGATGATAATCAAGTGGCTTAGGCAACGTTAGATACTAACATAAAACTATCCAAAAATCTTAGAGTTTGTATCTCTCGAGTAGAATACACTCAGATTATTGGTAAGTTTAATTGTATCTAATATGTTGTATTTGGCCATATATTGCCTTGCGGTTTATAAACTCAGTAGTCATACGAGTGATACACACGAGAAGGCAATAGTGAAAAATTATTAGATATCTATGGTATACTTATGATTTCGGACTGTACTACGAGTGATATCCAAATTGTACATGATGTGTATAGTACGTTAACCGGATATCAAAAGGCGTTAAGTCCATGAGTGGCTACATGGTTGATGTGAGCCAGAGAAGTTAGTCAAAGTGGAAATTCTCTTGATAGCTAGATCCGTGTTGGAATCTACGCTGAAAGCCTTAGACACGTGTCGCGAGAGGTTGAATGGCAATGCCATTCTTGTTGAGAATGTTCCTGAGTTAGAAAAACGCATACCTACAATGTTGTTGCTTTGCGATAGTCAATCCAAAAATTGGTAGAGTATGGAGTTGCATGGTAGTCTAGACCTATAAATCTTAGACATAATACCATTAAACAATTTCTCGCAACGAGAGTTGTCTCTGTTGACTATAAGGTCAAAGGACAACGTAGCGGCCGCTAACCTAAAGGGTAACCTTTGGTTGTCGAGAAATTGATACGAGGAATGGGTCTAAAGCCCTTGGTATAAAAATTCTATAGTGGATACCCAACCTACCTGGCACCTAGGTTCAATGGGACAACTAAATTATAGAATGAACGTGTCACTGTGGGGGTCCCCGACCCTTACCACTCCTCTTTAAAATAGTGACTCCCGGTCGAGGCTAGCACATTAGTTCTTTAATGATTTGATTGTCATCTGACATATGCTATGTATGCAATGTCGATGGACATATGTTGAGTTGCGGGAAACTCGAGAAAGAATCACCTATGTGAGAGAGAAGTGTGGGTCGCTTCAAAGGAAAATTGAACTGGGCTCAATTCTTTAGAAACTCATGCATAACCAGGAAGGTGTCCCACGACCAAAATGGGCACAATCATGAGAACAAGACGTGGTTGGAAGGTTCCTGTGTGAGATTTGTCAATGTCTACACAAACGGCAGTCCATTCAAAGACATCGCGTTCTACCGTACAGCTAGTAGGGTATATAGATCTCACAAGGAAAGGTTCAAAGGGTTACACTTACCTTTGCTATGCAGGAATCAACCGTTGAACACAGTTGTTTCCGTTTTCTAAAAAAAATACCCCGAAAACAATTTTCATTCATGTGGGGGATTGTTGGAAAAAATGGCATAAATGGCATTTTAAGTGGCCATATTGTGGTATAAATCTATGTGGGGTCCACTTCCGATTTGGGTCGGTTCAAAAGTGGATTCGGGTTCTTCATAGTGAGACGAAGAGATTGATATATATTATTCGCTCAAAATGGAATATGGGTGAATGAGAAATTGGTTCTCAATGTAGACACATTTGAGATGGAATTTGTGTGGAAAAAGCTTTGAGTAAGCCTTTTGTCCTACATTGGTTTGGAAGGAAGATTTGACCCACTATACATACAAGTGTCTTTTATGACTTGTTAACTTGTATAGCATAGATGCTCTCTCTCGCGCGCAAGGGGGGGGGGGTGTGCAAATCAAATCCCAAACTGAGCCTGAAAAGGCTTGACTCGTGTACGCCGGCACCTGCGGGCACGAATATCGTATGGAAATTGGCTGTCCTTGCGAGCTAAGTTATGCCGAATTTCCGAATGTTTTTGCCTCGCGGACCTCTCATAGGCGCTAATGTCTCGCGAATCTCTCTCACGAGTGATGTCTCGTGGCTTCTAGGGTAACTTGTAGTGACCTCTCAAAGCGACGATTCACTTCCACTGTGACCATTCATAAGAATGACCTTTGGTATTATAGAATTAATTTGATTAGCTCCTGCCATTATTTCTTATTAATGGACTGTTAGTGGGAAGTAATTTCGTGCTTAGTGGGTGGAGGTTACATATGGAGAATGAATGACATATTCAATGCTATTTTTATCTCTTCCTCTACTTTATATTTCCAGGAGAGCATGAGCATTTTACAGAGTGTCAAGAACACAAGCAAGAAAACTGATTTTTCCACCTCGAAACTTTGCTCCTCCTTTCTTTCTAGCCACCTGTGTTCATCCCATGTTCTCGTTCGCCGGGTCCGAAGTTTGTGTGCTCAAACGCAGGGATCGCAATATGTTTTATCCTTGGAAACCTAGACCGTAACGCTCCAGCACCCCGGGAGGCGGTAAATAAGGTTTTAAGAAGAGTGACAACACGACTCGTGTTTACAACTATCTCAAATTCGTCCATCTTCATCCCCAAGCAGAATCTTGGTCATGAAAATAAAATCCTTCTAAAATCCCCTTCCGTGAAGATCATGTCAGTCATACATCCAGTTTGGAGGGCATTCAACAAAGAACAAATTATACATATAAGGCCTTCTTTGAAGATCAAGCCACTTAAGTTCTAGAGACCCTTTGCTAGAGTTCAATGAAGAATAAGCTGTTAGGGATATAATACTATGAAAATATTATTCCTAAAAAATAACAAGCACAAGAACAAAAGTGATAAAGGTAAACTTGAGTCATGTGATACTATCCCTAAAACCTTATTTACTACCTCCCTTTGGTGCTAGGAGTGTTGTAGCCAAGGTTTCCCAAGATAAAACAAGCTTCGACTTATGGTTTAAGCACTCAAATAATAAGCCTGACGAACAAGAACAAGGGTAATTCCATAGCCACCACAATCGTGATCCAAGCATACAAGTGTTGGCCTCCCATTGTATGAGGCTTATACGAGCATACAACACTTGTACACGCTCTAGTCTCCATGCTCTGTTCTTCAATTGCCCTTTTCTTGCCTACAGATGCGTTAAAACCACTCAAATCTCCTAGAAATGCAAAAGTGTTCCAACATTAGTCCTCAAATCCAACTTTCATACAAATAAAGCAATTAAGCACGCAAATTCAACCCAAAATGACAAAATCAAGGCAATAAAGACCACTAAAACACCCCACAAAATAAAGTATATTTGGCACTCATCACTCCGCTCTCATGGTGTATCAATTCCTAGCTCTTAAGGCACATAAGCATTTAGGCCCCCAATTTTTCCCTATTTTCATAGAAAGAAAATGGGTTTGAGAAAGGAGAGGTTTGAATTATTCACCCAACTCCCATTGAGGTGAAGAACTCTCCAAAAGCAATTTAATAAATGTTACGTATCAAGTATTACCAAAATTCAACATAAAACCTTCACAAACAAATGAAGCCTAGGCTAGAGTTCTTCTCCCTTATGCAATAATCACCTATAAAGCATCTAGGTTGGCATTATCACCCTAATCCAAGCCCAAACGAACTACTCACACTTCATAAACATAACTAACAAAATAGCACAAGAAAATATCATCAACATTGCACAGGAGAATAAAAGAAGAGTAAGAAAACTTCTATATTGAATATTAGAAAATTCGTGGTTGAATCATACTCTAATCCGCGATTACAAGCTTGATAGATGAGTTAGAGATGTATTACTAGGCTGATCTAAGCTAAGGAAGTGTAAGGAAGTGAGGAGAAATAAGCTAAAACTATCTTGGATTCGAACTCTCTCAAAGATCCAAAAAGAATGCTTAAATATGAAACAAGGTGTAGAGAAACGCCCTGAGGTACAATTGTCTGTGAGGCAGTATAAGGCATTCCAGAAAGTGCTGGGGAAAACGGACAGGCTGAGGGACGGGCGTATGACTGGGGTTACGAGTACTCTTGAAAATTCCTAAAATGCATCCCAAACTCTTTTGATTGATTCCTTGGTTCAAGAATGTTGGTCCTGATAGGGTGGTGAAAAGTCTAGAGGGGGGGGGGGGTGAATAGACTTTTCTAACAATTAAAAACTTTTATAACACTTCAACAACAGAGATTTCAAGTGAATAAATTCAACTTGAAATGTGCAGCGGAATATCGTACGGTAAAGTGCTATAAAATAAAACTGCGTAAAATTGAAGAGATACTTGATATGCAATACGTTGGAAAACCTTAGAGTAGCTCAAAGAATATGTATGCAAAGTTTGAGCCACATGCGAACATGGGAACACACAAACCCAGGTGATATGATCAACACAGTACGTAAAGGGTTAGAGGCAGAGATTTATAGTGGTTCGGAGATGGTGTAATTCTCCTACTCCACTTCTTCCTTCTCCAAGGAAGATTTCCACTATCTTCAATCACCCAGATACAATAGTAGAACTCCAAGTGCTACACAAGCACTTCCCGAGTGCTACGCACAAAGCTACACTCAACCACGAGCTCTCCGCACAAAGTTAAGCTCCCGAGCGCTACGCACACAGCTACGCTCCCCGAACGCTACCCACAAAGCTACGTTCTCGAACGCTACACACAAAGCTACGTTCCTACCAAGTGTTCCGCACAAAGCTACACTTAGTTCACCCGAGTGTTACGCACCCAACTACACTCCTTTCTACTCTCAATAGAGATACAACTTTTGTTCAAAGAAATAAAGATTTCTTTTCTAAGACTTGAATTCCTCTCGTGTATAGCTCAATGTCTCAATACTTTATTTTTATCGCATTCATCGCTCAGTAGCACCACTTGTAGTTTTTCACGCTTTTGGTTCGTAGTGCTGTAATATTTTTATCACGTTAGTGTCGTTGCCTCTTCTATTTGTCTTCAAGTCTTCTTGGGCTTCTTATAATTCAAGGAATTATTTGCCCATTATGAACATTCAAATTTTGAACGTTCACTTGAACTGATTGGTCATTCCAATCTGATCTTGATGGCCATACCTCCTCATTAAATGACCATACCGTTGATCTGATAACTTGCCAATTTGATCTGATAAAATTTCCATTTTGATCTACTCATTTAATGCCGCTGGTAATTTTAGAAAAATTACCTCTGCAAATTGCTCACAAAGTCTTCTTTTAAGGCTTGATTGATCCTTGAAACTTGTAGCCTCCACTTTTTGACTTTGTTGCCTTCTCAGCTTGATATTGAAGAATTTGTATCCTTCAGAGCTTGATATTTTTTATCTTTCAAAATATTTTACGGGTGACTCTTGCTTCAGTATGAACAATGATCTTCAGAAAATCACCACCTTCAAATTTCTTCTGGGTCATAGCATCAATTACTGGAATAAATATGAACCATGCAAAATGGTTAAGTATAAGTTGCACTAGATGTTCCTCCATTAGTTTCTCTATAGTGAAGTTCCTCCATTAGTTTCTCTATAGTGCCTTTCACACGTGTCTCTATAGTGCCTTTCACACGTGTAGAAGTGTATTATGGATCACGCGCATAAGTCTTGGTTGCACTAGATGTTCCTCCATTAGTTTCTCTATAGTGCCTTTCACACGTGTAGAAGTGTATTATGGATCACGCGCATAAGTCTTGCTACAACAAGAGTTACTCTCTCCATTGACCAAAAGTTCCTCCATTTGACTTTGACTTGTTCTAATGTTGCTTATAGGATTCAAACACTGGACCAATAGGTATATGCTCAAGTCTTTAACCATTACTCCGTTTCAGCTCATTCAATTATATCCATCAAATAAATATATTTGATCCTTCTTTGCATTGTGTAGCGTATGGTGTAGAGATAGTGGATCTCAAACTTCTTCCTCCCTTGACTTGACTTCCTCCATTGGACTTTGACTTGCTCCATAGGTTGCTCCACAAGTTCCTCCATAGACCAAAAATTGACTTTCTCCGGGGAGTTGAGCCGTGATACTACTAGCTCCATTCCTTGCTCTCCAAAGTTCAAAATGTTCTCAATAGGATTCAAACTCGTGTCTTCTAGCAATGATAATTTAGCCTTGTCCATCGGATCATATACACTCATGTGTATAATGGAAGCAAATGACTTACAAGATTCATGATAAACTGTATTCTATAAAACAATAATTCGAACCAATCTAATGTCATGACTTGTCTTCCGGGTCTAATCTCTACACTCTAAAAAATAAAATAGGGGATTTCTAAAAATACAATTTGGCTCATCAAAACTATTACAATTTATTCCTAACAAAGAATTACTTATAACTTCCCAAAAATCATTGAATTTCTCACATGTGAATAATTTCACCTTGAAATAAAACAACACAAATTCGTCATACTTCACACAAGTTTTTAGGAAATTCACAAGTAAAATGGTTTTAAGAAGGGGTAAAAATATGAAAAATAATGCACTTATCAACCCCACATATATTTGTACCACAAAATGGCCACTTAAAATGCCATTTTAAGCTATTTTTTCCAACACAAGCTAGCCCTTATTTGATGATCAAGTCATTGATTATCGGAAGCCTTTCAGTGGAGTGCTTAAGGCACCCAATTAAGGAATTAGAAGACTATCAAAAATCTTGTACTCGCATTCATACGCATTGTAACAAATCTTGAAATTGAATATATAATTCAAATTTTGTGTTCACAAATTTAGCATGGTGGGACTGCTCTGTTTCTCATCTCTTCACAATCACATATATTTTTACAACTAAGCTAATGGTAGCCAACGCGCTTTGAAATTTGAAATGGAGGAAGCAATTAATGAAATTGTCTCATAACCTTTAATCCTCATTGACATGTGTTAAAACTAGGGATGTTAATCGTGCCAACCCTGTCCGTTTCGAGCTAGCCCTGTCGGGTTGTCGAGCTTATCAGATTTGGGTTGTCGATTAATTATTATTTTATTCTCGAATTCGGGTTAGCCCTAACCCTAAACTTCAGGTTGTCGGGCTTATCAGGCGGGCTAGACTATTTGAACTAAAATCCAAAATGAATACTTACATTCGATAAAATGGGTCAAGTCGTCAACCGGATCCGAATTTGATAGAACGGGTTAACCGGATGAGCATTGGCATTTTAAAATTTAAATCAAGAGATAAATGAATATGATAAGTGCCAAAAACAGTCAAGTTTCGGGTCATATTTGGATAACATTTTAGAGTTTTAGCACCCAATTGTGATCATCTTTCATAGATAAAACCTCTAATTAACTCCCAATTGACAAATCCAACTCACACTACTACAGAAAACACATTTAACGTCGCCTAAATAACGGCGGTTTTTTAAAAAACCGACGTCAAATATTTACGACGTCGGTTTTACTTTTTAAAAAATTACGGCAACAATACGACGTCGGTTCGTCCAAAGAACCGACGTCGTATTGTATGTACGACGTCGGTTTGACACAAACCGACGTCGTATATATTTAATTTGTCTTTAATTTTTTCGAAATATAAAAACGACGTCGGTTCTTCTAAAGAACCGACGCCGTTTTATAGTATATAAAAAACCAACGGCGTCGGCGTCAGTTGTAGCAACAACCGACGCCTTAGATTTCTTATAAAACAGCCCCCTTAGCAGATTTTTAGATCTGCGTTTTCTTTCCAATTTTTTTCGTTCTTCTTCTTCGAACAACGCCTCCCTCGCGCATTAAAGCATTCAATCGATGATTCTTCTCCTTCGGCAGGGTTAGTTTTGTTGTAGCTTATTATTCTTAGCGTGTTAGCCCCTTCCACTGCCTTGTAGGGTTAGGTTTCTCGTTCTGGAATTGAATTCGCGCTTCATTAGTTTTGAATTCTTTCCGAATTGTTGAGTAGACATTGATTTTTCTCTTTTAGATATATATGTACCAAAAAGATTTGATGTTTAGATATTGTATTTATGTCGAGTCCCTTCCTTCTCGTGCACTTGCCACTCACGAACAAATATGATGCCCGTATGATGAGCTTTACGATTACTGATGGTTTTTCTTGTGTGATAGAAAGCTATTTGTTGGAGGCATTGCTTGGGAGACATCTGAAGGTATTTTTATCCGTACTAATTTGCTTTGTTATAGTATGTGTAAATGCAGAATTAAATTCATTGTTTATTTAGAAACAATTGCTCTACTCTAAAGTTCAAATTTCTTGTAGTTAAATGTTAGTATAGCCTGTTGCCATCTTCAAACCACTGGAAACAGTTTAGAGGTGGTACATTTTTGGGTATACATTTTGTTAAAGTAGATTATGAAAATTTGCTCTCTTCTTCTTCTTTTGGGTGCTTTTTACAGTAATTACATACATCTAATGAGTAATACTACTTGCAACCTTTTTGGTTGTTGTTTCAAGACTGCGATTTTTGTACATACCTAGTTAATGTTCAGATTCAAAGTACTTGCATACTATATTGATGTAACTTGGGTAATAGCCTAATATGCTTAACTATTGAAGTTAGTGTAAATTCATTTTAGATTATGAGTTTATTGGTCAAGATTCAAGAAGCTGTTTTCCCTTTTATCTAAGGGATAGGTGGGCTTGGTTTTGTACCATGAAGAAACCTTGTGTTTTTTTCCCCTTATGTTCTGTATTCTAACCCTTATATAAGATTTTGCTTAAAGTGATTTTCAAATTTATTGATTAAGGAGGAACTGGATAGAAACAGTCAACAGAAAAATATATGACTGTTCTTGTACTGGGCAAGCACATATGGGCATAGAAATT
>CP025659.1:18424604-18461161 GCA_003576665.1 Ipomoea trifida | reverse complement strand
GATTAATGAAGATGGATTGAAGATGTAGAACTCACCATTCCTTAGGTAAAATACTCTTTTCATTAGATTGTTTCTTTAGAATTATTGTCTAGTGTAATTTTGCTTTGTTGTTTGAATGTTCATCATGTTCGAGTAGAATAGTTTGGGGTATGTGTGCCCATGTTAAACAATTGATTGATGATTAAATCTTGCCTGATGATTATGAGAATTGTGGAAGTAGGATTGAAGTTTTGTGTGGATGACGTTGTTCAAACTTTGCTTCTATTTCGGCCGGAATAGTTAGTGAACCGAGTGGAAGTGAGAGTGTGCGCGATAACGGCCTCTTACGAGCCCAACTCATCTACATCACTGCCCTTAGTTCGAAAGGACAAGGTCCGGGAGGAGTGGTAGGCAAGGTGTTTGATAAAATGCCTCAACCGAATGAGGATTGAGAGTCGGAGTGTGGCGCCACTCGGTATCAATACCGTGACTCCCTTATTCAATCGCGAAACTCGTTTTCAAATCCCTTTAGGACGATCAATCGATTTGTCTAACCTTGGTGCACATCCCCTTCATTTCCTTTTACATTGTTTAGCTACTCTTGTTCCTATAAACCCCAACTTACTTATAAAAACAACCCTCCGTAATACTTGCAACTCTTACCTCTTAACACCTTCAATGTCAACACTAATTCGTTCCTATTTGCCATCCTTGAGAGACACGACACTCGGGGAGTCTTGACTCTTCATTTTAACACCTTCCATTCCACATTCACTCCCACTAAAAATAACAGCATCAGAATACTTGCATTTGAATATTCGATAGAACATTTGAACTTAGAACGGGTCAACTGGATGAGCATTGAGCACATTAAAATTTAACATGCAATTGCAATGGTTCGATTTCGACTCGAATTTAATTCGGTTCAGTGTTCGGTTCGGTTTAAGACCCCCAAATTTAAAATTTCCTAGGGGACAAGGCGGTCAAGGGGCGCCGCGACTTAACGGGGCATCGTAATACCTATGCATGAAACATCACATAACCCAAATCCAAAATCTAATATCTAAATATTAAATACCAACATAACAAATTAACAATTCAAACAAATTAAAATAAAAAATAAAAACTATAATTTTAATTCTAGAACTGAAAACTGGAACGAATTTCTAGAACTACAACTGAAAATTCATTCCAATAAATTTCTGGAATGAATTTCCAAAATTGGAATTTCATTTTAGAATTTTGAAATGAAATTCCAAACTGGAAATTAATTCCAGTAATTCACTAGAATGAATTTCTAGTAAAATTTATATATACATAATTTATATAATATAAATAAATAAATAAATAAATAAATAAATAAATAAATAAATATATATATATATATATATATATATATATATATATATTTATATTTTGTAATATATTTATTTATTTATTATATATAATATATATTTATATTTATATATTTATTAAAAATTTATTTAAAAATATCCCTAGTGATAAAAAAAAGAAATACTGAAGATGAACACACCTATAAATTTCATGTATGTTATGTTTCACATCACTTCTATAATAGAGAATAGTTTTCAATTGTTCGGGCTATCGGGCTAGCCCTATCGGGCCATCAGGCTTATCAGTTTCGGGCTCATCAGGGTAATTTTTTTATTGGGCTAGCCCGTTCGGGCTATAAGCCTTTCGATTTCGGGTTTTTTCGGGCTAGCCCATCGGGTTTGGTCCCGATTGACATCCCTAATTAAAACGACCTTATATCTTTAAGTTTGACTGTCATATGAGTTGTAATGTCGAGGCTTCCTTGCGCTACATAGTTTTGAGTGGTATATGCTCTCAAGTGGCGTGTACAAGCAAATCTCGAGGAGACAATTGTAGACACTGAAAATTTGACATATCAAAATTGATATGTCAATTATTGGACTTCATTCATTTGGAATATGATTATTTTTTAAGTTTGAAGGTAATATATTTGAATATTTTCAATTATATCTTGTGAAAAATAATAAAGACTTAATAATATCTTGGTAAATTTTTGACAATACTAATATTGTCTAATTTGTTTAATTAGATAATATCAAAAGAGTTTAAACATATTAAAAGTCTTCCGATCCTACAACTATAAATAGGAGATTTCTTTGAGAGAAAACATCATAGAATGTTTTAAAATCTACTCCACACCACTATACAAGGTTAATGAAAGGCTCCTCGGAGGGAAGCATATGAAAGATGTGAAGCATGTACTTCCTTCAACGGATTGGCTTATGCCAGATATGGATGATGAAGCAACTATTGCCTATGTCAAAGAGCTCAGACAGACTAAGCGCTGCATTATCAATCATCAACTTGATGTTGCTCGTACTACGTTAGCAATTGTCCTTCTTCGACTAAGTCTCTCTGAAGGTGAAGCTGATACTCCCATGACTAAGAGTGGAAGATTTACTCTTGCGATTTGAAGTTTGCTTTGTCTTTTCTTTAGCAAAAAGGGGGAGTAGCTCTGGGATTTAGGGGGAGTAATTGAGTTTATGTTTGTTACTCTTTAAATTTACAGACCTTGCACTAATTTATTAATTGTGCGTAGCTTATGATTTTTTTTAGGTCTTTATTTTATTTTGTTTAAAACAGTTGTCCTTTGGAAATGACTTTTTATGTTTTAGTAACTGTTGTAATTTACTTAGCTAAATGTGTTTTCGTTCTTATTGAGCTCTTTTGCCAAATAATAGCCAAAGGGGGGAGTTTGTTAGTGTTTTTAATTATAAACCCCAACATCTAATTGGCTGAATTATTATGACAAGTTAGATAGGTTTTAGTCTTGTGTCTGTTAGATAGGTTTTAGTCTTCGCCAGTGCGTCTAGAATCTACCCGTTGAACTTCACCAACTTATCCACGCTGATCTGGTAGAGCAATTACTACACACGAGGTGACATTACAAGAAAGTCACTACTCTTTGGTACACCTCGTAGGGTAAGACAGTAATCTACTACTTGGATATTCAAACTGAGGTTACATGTCTACCTAGTCTATCAGAGTATAAATAAGGGAGTTAATTCAAGATTTAAGTGAAGAACTACGAAGCAATATAGACTTGAATCACAAACATTCTCTCCCATACTTTACAAAGTCATAAGTTTTAGAGTTTTACGAAGAAGAACTTGAGAAAATATTCATTGATGCTTAATATGTGGACATGAAGACCATGTAGTTGTGGTGTAGTGTAAAGTGAGCTAGAGAATCAGACAAAAACAGAGCAGCTCTCCAATAAGGGATTTCTTAGACTTCTAATTGCACAGATCTCCAATTCCGACAATATACTATAGCCTTGGACAGTCGGGTACTTATTGTGTGTGGATCACATTGGGTGAGATTGTATCATCTCTTACTTTATGTACAATTGGTGTTAGAGATAGTGGATTGAACGCACTGATATGATGATTGTCCCCCAGATACAGATACATGTTGTATCAAACTAGATAACCAACATCTGTCTTAGTTTACTTTCTGCCAGTTATATTTCCGCACTTGACTTTATTCTGTTTTGAATTATCTGGTAGATCAATCGTTTAGGGTTTGTTTGAATTCAACAGCGTACTAGTTAGGCAGGACGTAACTCAATCATTAGAAAATATCAAATAAATAAATCTCAAGTTTCCTTCAAAAAAAAAAAAATCTCAAGTTATATATCCAGTCCTTCCACAAAAACCAAGCATGTTCGTCCAAACCTCTTTGAAGATCAAGGCACTTGAGTTTCGAAAGTTTTTAAGTGAAGTGTTCAAGACATCCAATTGAAGAATCAAGTAACTACCCAAAGATCTTGTACTTGCATTGATATGCATTGTAAGCAATCTTGAAATACTTCTAAAATCCCCTTCCGTGAAGATCAAGATGACAATATATCCTATCCTTTCACAAAAACCAAGCATGTTGGTCCAATCCTCCATTGAAGATCAAGCCACTTATGTTTTGGAAGTTCTTCAATGGAGTATCCAATACATCTAATTAAAGAATCAGAGAACTATTCAAAGATCTTGTGCCAAAATTTATATTTATTGTAACCAATCTTGAAATTAAATATATAATTCAAATTTTTTGTTCGGATGGGGGTAGTTGCCCCCCCTCACCCACCCCATTATGTGTGTGTGTGTGTGAGTGTGTGTGTAGTATATCTTTTAGTAATAATATATTATTATACATATAAATTATTAAAACATGAGATAGTTTAGTTGATAGTTAGTAGTTGTTTTTTTATGGAAGCTTTAAGGATCAAATCTTACTAAGTACACTATTTGTCGTAACCTCTAATATACCTTAAATATATTTTTATTTTTATTTTATCTTTACTTAACTCACCTTAAATATATGTTTATATTTTAATTTTATCTTTTTCCTAACACACTTTTTTTTTTTAAAATAAAGAAGCTAATTCATTAATCATAGGCTGAAACGTTTACAATAAAGATCGATGGAATGGTCAAACATTCCTTACAGTCAGACATAGAAACAACTTCCCTAGCATATAAAACTTGATTCGCAGACTGTTTCACAAATTTGAAGCCGAATTCTTTGGACGAACTTAAAGCTTCTTTAATGATTTGGTCAAACGTACCCAAGACGGACACTGGTTGAATAGTCTTGGACACCACCTGAGTATCTATTTCCATTCTTCTATCCATTGACAATATCTTCATTGTCATTCTTCTATTCATTGACAATATTTCCATTGGGCTGTACTGCATATCATAGTCCATAGGAGTCTCTTTCTCATTGCCATGTTTGTCACCCAGGATGAGATTCACGTACGCTATGACTAGTTTTATCGTTTCACGCATTATGAAAAAAGAACTCGCCAAGTAAACGAGAGGAAGAAACTCGTCAAAACAACAAGAGGAAAAACACAAAAACTGCAAACAAAATTAAACCAATAAAATAAAAAAAAGGGAAACAATAGTGCAAAAATAAGAGAGTAACGACCGGTAACGGTGGAGATGGAGGAGAAAACAGTGAATGCAAAAAAGACAATAAAGATGGATGCTGCCTGAGGTGGAGATAGCAGCAGGGGAAGACGATTGGACGCCGCCTCTGATCGGCTTGCTTCACGGAGGCGGCGGCCGTGAAGGAAGCAAAAGAGAGAGAACTTCGATCCTTCCCTAACACACTTAAAATATATAATTATACTTTAATATTTTATCTTCTCATTGGAATTAAAATTTTGATTTTTTAGATTTATTCATAATTCCAATTGTAGATTAATCGTGAAATTTATAATGTATTACATGTTATAAAACGGTTTTAATTACTTAATTAATTAATGCGAAATATGTTTTATAATTCAATTATGAAAAATAGTTTAATGAAAATAGACTTTTTATTAACTATATAGTCAATGTAATATAGAAGTTTCGAATATGAGCCATCCTATTTTAATGATTCTAGAAATACTTAGATTAGATCTAATTAAAACAAAAAGTATTTATGAATTGAATATGGTCACAAATAATACAAATTGGGATTGGACTAGCTAGTTACCACACGCGCATTGTGCGAATAGTCCAATCCCAATTTGTATTTTTAAATTAATGTTTCAAAATTTATCAAAGTATTTTTTGATATCCTGGTGTATATCAATGCAAGGCTATCAATTTTTTCATAAAAGTAAATATTTTAAAAATGCATAACTATGACATGTGGTAGAAATGTTGGATTAACTGGTGCATTAATAGTTTTAGAAAAAAGCATCATCATTGGATAGTACTCTAAGCATTGTGTGAGCATAAATATAATATAAACATAAATGTGCAGTCCAATTATCAGCTTAGGCTTTTAGTTGAGATGGGGCACATGCTTTGATTTGGTAATAGAGCCATGCAAAATGTCATCTGTTCGAATCAAAACAAGACTAAGACTATGGTTCATGTGTATAGTCTCTCGTTTCATCAATTATATTACCAATGCGTGATACTAATTAATAAGTTTAAAATAATAAATAGTTAACGGAATATTCCGTTAATAAAGTTTGCACGGATGGAAAAAGATGGAACACATGATTTAATTTGGTATATCAGAGCCATGCAAAAGGTCATGGGTTCGAATCTCCGCGCCACCCGAAAAAAAGACTATGGTCCACGTGTTACTTAGAGCCCATCAAAGTCAATCGGACTATGGTCCACGTGTTGCTTGGAGCCCATCAAAGTCAATCGGACTATGGTCCACGTGTTGCTTGGAGCCCATCAAAGTCAATCGGCCCGCACACGTGAGGAGGCGTGCAATGAATAATACGGAAAAGTCCACGTGTTGCTTGGAGCCCATCAAAGTCAATCGGCCCGCACACGTGAGGAGGCGTGTAATGAATAATACGGAAAAGCTAAAATATCGCTTCCACTGAGGCTCAAACCCACCCCCTCCCATGTGAGACAATCGGGTGCCACTAGACCACAAGGTCTTTAGCAAAGTAGTAGTAAATATGATTATTGTTGTAGATATTTATAATCACGAATAAAATTATGTCCTAACAATTTTAATATTAAATTAAATTGTCATTATATGTGAACTATTCATATTGCATTGTAAACTCATTGATATTTTAAAATATTAATTATTTTCCTATAAGATTGTTTAGATAATGAAATTTTTTCATTTGAATTCTTAAAATAGAGAGAAATTTTGTTTGTTACATACTAACGCAAATCAACTTGTAATAAAATATACTTTTTAATTAAAGCAATATCGATTTGGAATAGAAAATTTAAAATTTATGCTACAAAAAGTAAGTTGTGATTTAAGCAAAGAGCAGACAATATATTTTAGAATAATTATAGTATGTCATCCATATTCTTTTAGGATAAATATTAAAAAAATAATAGCTTTTACTTCTCTTTTTTTAGAAAAAAATTATAATTGAAGATAATCAAATAAAATTAAGTAAAAACTATTATAGTTTAATTCTTACCACAAAGAAGAAAACGGTTGCAAAATGAATATAAAAATAAAAGAAATTTAAAAATGACATGAGGTTCATTTTGTATGTGTATGTACACTAATTTAATTGTTGTTGTTATTAAAAGGTAAGAAAATATTTTGCAATGAGTAAGATAAGAATACTAAAAAGTTTATGAAATATTCCGTTGTTAAAGTTGTATCTAAATGGAAAAGTAAAAACGAAAAGATGATAACTTTAGAAATTTCTTATCATTGTACAATGAATAAATCAAAATGTACAAAATACACATTATTACACAAATATAATTTTTATTCCCTTTATAACCTTACCAATATGGCTCTAATTATATTTTTTTTTCTACTTAAATGGGAGCATTTAAGGCATGTAATGTGAAATATATAAAAGAGATCAAAACGGACAAATTACACAATATAAGTTAGATAAATACAAGTGGACAATGGCCAGAATCAACCACTTACCACTGCATTTAGAAGTTATAATTAATACCTATGACAATTTGTTTTTAATAATTTCATAACAATTAGCTTCATATTTCTACAAGATTATGAACTTGATTTGGGGCGAGAAACCAAGGTTCGAAACCCGAGAGCGACAGGGTGGAGATTATGCATAAAGTGACCAAATCTCTCATGCGCACCAACAATTTGATTATGCTTGCTTAGCCATTGAATTACCGTGATTTAATTTATATCTTTCTAAATGTTTCATCAAGTTAAAGCCGGATGTGGGGAGCATTGGAGTTAGGAATTCAACCTTTTAAGCAAGATTATGAACTACATTATCCAAACTTCTATCAGTTACGTTACAATTTCACTTATAGCCACACGTAACGGATACGATCTAAAAAGGAGAAAATGAAAGAAACTAATTTCTAGGGCAGAACACGTTTAATAGGAAGAATCAAGACGACAAAAACGACAAAACAAAAAAGGAAAAGTCATACATAGGGTTGGATTCGTTTGACAGATATTTCTACATTAGCGTCGAAGTTTGGTAACTTTTCTTTTCTTGTTGGTCATTTGGAAAGAATTAGTTTACAATATAATGTAATTTAAAAGTAATTAATCGATAAACATATTATAATTAATGTTTTAAAACATTAATAATAATAATAACAGTACCTGAAAAAAATGAAAATAAAGCATCATTTATATTCACTTTTTAGTTAAAAACTATAATGACATTACGACTTTTAAGTTTTACTCCGTAATTATTAATTTTAATTTGTTTTTGATAGGGAAGCTTGGAGGGTCAAACCAAATGTTGTACATACTAACAAAATGTGATATGATGTTGGAGGCTATATAGGTATAAATAAATAAAATTGCACAATTATTCTAAACTATAACTTTTGATATAGTAACAAAGTTTAATCCTAATGCCAATGACCTTGTGGTCTAGTGGCATTCGGTAGTGGCATGTTCGAGCCTCAGTGGAGGCGATGCTGACTCTTTGTGCTTCAGTAGGTTGAGAAAAGTAGTTTATGATGAACAGATACTACATTGTAATCGGGTCAGTAGCCCTCAAAAAAAAAAAAAGTTTAATCCTAATAATTAGTATCAGAGTAAATCATAAAAAGGGATGCATGTGAAATTGGTAAATAGTGGGAGGAGATTAGGCATTAAAGCTTAAAATATCTCATACGATTAAGATTATCATTTGTAATTAATTGAGTAATAAGCTAAGATCGATAAATAAGCGAAGCATCAAATGAACATGGATTGGAGGACCAATTTCACTATCAAAAATAAAGCGAAAATGTTTGGGGATCAAAATTAGTGAGTCAAGGTGTAGGGTTTTGACACGTTATGAAGGATAATATGGAACTTTAAGGGTGGGAGAGTATCAAACAATCATCATATCCACTGGCCGCCCCATTACTTTAGCCATCTAGCTGAGTGCAGTCACTTTCCTTGGTTGCTCATCACTACTTTTTTTCCAATGGCAATTGCAGTAGATGAGGGATGTGTGTTGAGGGATGGTTTGGACCCTTCTACTTGTTTCTCACTTTATTTCTCTCCATGCATTCTTCAACTGAACTTGCACCATCCTGCCAGCTTCACTCATCATCATATGCTATGCCAAAAAATAAACCTTCCACTTCCAGATCTAAAACTGGTCAGAAATTTTTTAGCAAATATAACATTTTAAGTGGCTATTTTTTGTTACAAATATATGTGGAGTTTACTTTTAATTTAGGTCTATTCAAAGTAAATTTGGGTTCTTCGAAGTGAGACAAAGAAATTTATATATTGTACTCTCAAAATCTCGGATAATGGATAAATGAGAAATTGATTTTCAAAATAAATTCATTTGAGTTGGAAAATGGAGATGGAAAGCTTAGAAGTAGCCTTTGTCTCATATTTGAGTGGAAAGTGAATTTGCACTAGTCTATATACAATTTTTTTTAACAGTTTGAATTAAATAACATAAAAGTTTTTTCTTGCAAATCTCAGAATGAATCTGAAAAGAATTTCACTCGTGAGCAGCCATGCTATTCTTGCGAAGATTTTTTCAATGGTTGCCTGGCAACATCCCTGAAAATTAACAATTAACTTCTAGTTCGATACTTTAACAAATTGATTAAAGGGGTAATTAATTAAAGGGGTAAATCAGCTTTAAATTAGCATATCTCAGCATGCTGATTTAATTAATTAATAAAATTAGCATGCTAGGGACTATAACTCAATATATAGCTTTAATAAAATTAGCATGTAGGCGCTAGGCGCTAGTCGGGCGGTAGACTAGCGCCTAGCGCCTAAGCGGTCTAGGCGGCGCCTAGGCGGTTCTAGGCGGCGACCTATAAAAATAAAAATTTAATTCATGTGTGTGGCGTGTGGGTGTATGTCATATATTATATTATATACTCCCTCTGTCCCATTTTATCTGTCATACTTACTATTCATTGGTCAAACCAACACTTTCTTTTTTGCTTATTTTCTTTAGTATATTTTACTTATTTTTAAATTTGATTTTTTGTGTTTAATATTACTTTTAGTATAGTTTCTAAATATATAAATTTTGTATACTAATATTAAACTTAATATTATAAAAAATTGAATTAAAAATAACTTCAGTCAAGCCTCGTTAACCGAACCCGACACATAAATTGGGACGGAGGGAGTATATTTTATATGTATCTCTTACGTCTCTTACTTATATAAATAAATAAATTTAAATATATATAAATATAATAATAAAATTAACAAGGCCGACTCGCTCGAGTTAACTCTGCCGAGTTGGGCGAGTTAACTCGGCCAAATTCAGCCTAGTCGGCCAAATTAGGCGCTAGGCGGCCTCCAAGGTGGCTGGCCACCTAGGCGGACGCCTAGGGAGCAATTCGCCTCGGTCTAGGACCGCCTAGCGCCTAGGCGGGGTGCCTAGGCGGTCTAGGCGGGGATATTTGCAACAATGCAATTGCATTTCAAGGATTGATGAATATTTGATTTACAATTTTTTATCTCTAAATTATATAGGTCAATTCCAATTTCATCTCATTACTTTTGTGAAGAATGCTTTGATAATTTGATCTATTATATTGTGATTGTTATGGGTTGTGCTTTTGATAGAGATGTAAATTAGGTTCATGGAGATGTAACTTTGAATTGGTTGATTATGAGTGATGAGATTTGACTTTGATGATGTTAATCATCATGACCTTTGATAGAAGACATAGATTTGGATTAACTTTATTTCACCTTTGAGAGAAGGAAAGTTCATGATGCCAAGACCAAGGTGTTTCATGAAATGCTTCTTAGACACTCATAAGTCATGAAAATGTCCTTGTATGTTCTAAGAGTGTGGAGTGGCCTTGAGATAGGCTTCCTCCCAGTTAAATGGTATCCATCATCCAGTCAATTGAATCTCACTCTTGATCCCAATTTTGTTACGCTTCCTAGACTTCATACCTTTACTATTACTGTTAGTCATTTCATTTTCTATTTGTTTTATTACTTGTCATAATCAGTTTTTGCTTGGGGCTAGATTTCCAATAGAGGATTTAATACCTTGTGCTTGAGAGAAAAAAGTTTGAGTCTTATCACCAATCCTTTAAAAATGATATCCGGTCTAAAGATACCGTCTCACACAAAACTCATCACTTAAAAATACACTTCTACCACTATTTATTTCTTCATCTCCTATAAATACGTTGGTGTTGGGAAAAGTATTTGTTGTTGATTTTAGAACATCAAAACTTGTTCGGTGTCAGCTGGGTTAGCCGAATTCAGCCCCAGCTCGATTCAAGACGTGGCGTTGTGGTTTAAAATAGAGGGATGTGGTTAAAAGGTTAATGTCTACCTACTTATCACCAATTGATTTTAAGAAGGATATGGTAATTAGATAGCCAAAGAACTCTATGATTAAGCGTGCTTGACTTAAGCATGACCTACAGGGAAGTAAGCATAGTGTAGCGCTGAGATCCATCAATTGGTATCAGGGCCGAAGTCATGTGTTCGAATCGATGGCGAGGCGAAAGCCGAGTCTAGTCCCCAATGGAATGTGGGCATAGGTCAGGCCAAGTCTAGTCCCAGGTGGGGAGTAGTGGGCGCGAAGGCTAAGGACCGAGTCAGGCATGCTGCGTAACTGCGCTTGGTGTTCAAAGGTTGCGATAGGTGCTGGGAGGGGAATTGTTGGGTGTCGGCTGGGTTGCCAAGTTCAGCCCCTACTCATTTCGAGATGTGGCGTTGTGGCTTACCATGGAGAGATGTGGTTAAATGGTCAATGTCCACCTACTTATCATCAATTGGTTTTAAGTAGGATATGTCAACTAGATAGCCAAAGAACTCAATGGTTAAACGTGCCTAGCTTATAGCAGTCACAGGATGGAAGACCCACTAGGAAGTAAGCATAGTGCAGCATTGAGATCCATCAAAACTCTTTGATTCTCCTCTCTCTCTCTCTCTCTCTCTCTCCCTCTCTCTCTCTCTCTGTCTCTCAAATCAATTTCCTTAAAAAATTTCTTCCAACACTTCTAAAAAATATGAAGTGCGCTCCATGTGTTCTAGTTTGTTGAGACTTGACACTAGTACAAAAAGGGGTATTTGCGTCTGGAGTTTTGGACTTTTTGCGTCTGGAGTACTCCAGACGCATATGCCAGAGACACAATTGGTCCGGACTATCTGCGTCCGGAGTTGCCCCGGACGCAGATAGTCACCAGCTGCGTCCGGAAGAGCCCAGTTCCGAACGCAGCTGGTAATTTTTATTTTTTTTTTAAAAGACTATCTGCGTCTGGAACTTCCGAGTTCCAGACGCAGATAGTCATTATTATTTTAAAAAAAAATTATTTGATAAAAATTTAAATTGATAATAATAATAAATACAATTTTTTTCCTGTACAAAATTGATAGTCATTACACACCCACTAAAACGTAAATGAGGACTCAACGTTATTCTATTATCCATCAATATATAGTCCTAGTCAAGAAGAGTCATGCATTTTATCAACACTATCATCCTAATATTAGTAGTTTAAGAGCATTCATATTGTAATCAAATATAAACACATATTTACCGATATGGTAATTGATTTGGGTCCATTGCAAGCATACAATTGAGATGATATAATAGTTACTGAAATAAATTAATAATAATCTTTATATTTCCATAAATAAATAAATGCTACAGTATGTAAAAGAGAAAAATGTAATGTAATTAGAAGAAAGATAGCTATGAAAATAAAAGGATTCTTGTTCTGTGGCAATCATCTAAATAAGTCTAGTGAAAGTCAATTTTTTGCACATAAGAGTACAAGACTTCAAATTATTCAAATATAAAAAATGTTGTCAGATTAGAGAAAAAATGAGGGAAATTTTTCAAAAGCCAAAACTCTGTCACTAAATTACCTTGAACACTCTTTTCTTTAGAGTCTCCAAATGCTCTCTGGAAACTCCATTCACAGTGTGGCAACAAACAACTGACAAGTTTGCCATCCTTATATTCTATCAAGTTGAAACAGAATCTCAAGATTAGCTATTGCAGGACTGAAAGAAAAAGCACAACTGAAAACTATATAGGAAATGAGGGAGCTTAAATCTGAAGCCAAATTTTAAAGTAATAGAAAAATTGTATAGACCAACTAATAAACCTTGAACCACAAAGCAACCGAAATTTGTGCAGTGCCACAGTAATCCGTTTAAAATACGAAAGTTAACTCTTATTTACAAAAATTTGTTTTCCTTATTTCTCATCATGCACTTCTACCTTTTCAATCTTTCTATTTAGTGACAAAATATTATTTCCATACATCAGAATTCTTTATTTATTTACTTCTGGGGGTAAATGGGGTGATATGACAATTCTTCTGTTTAAGGTGTAATTGAGTAATTCTTAAGCGCATTAAAGTTTCTTTTCCTGCAAAACTGAAACAAACAAAATGATCTGCATCTCCAAACAAGACAAAGAGACAATCCAAATGTTAACTTGCATAGGGAATATGCAAATCTAATATATCTAAAGGGATGTGCAATAGCATTTAAATCTAAAGTGAATAAGCCTAACCTGTCAAATCTTGATTCTAACTGGGCTTTCATATTTGCAGTAAGAGGAATAGTAGAACCATCATCATTGCACAGAATACTGGTGCATCTAGAAAGTATGCTTTCTGGTGCACCTTTGGAAAACATAATGTCCATCTGCTTCCCGCTTCAAAGTACACTCATCATTTTACGGTCCCGAGAAAAATCCAAGGAGGATACTTGAAACAACTGATAAGGGTTTCCCATTTTAACTGCCTGCAACAGTAGATCAGCTGAAAATAAGCTTCTCCTAACATAGCTTCATTTTCAAAACCATTAACTCTTGATAGTACCTTCAAGATCTTGCAATGTCTTCAAGACAAAATCACAAATTCATTAGGCAGGAGCATTCTTATTACAATGGAGCTGTTTCTATCTCTCTTATGTCATATATGAACAAGACTATTAGGTAAAAGTAGTTAAGTGAATCTTACCAAGAAAAAATCTAGAAGATGGAAAAGCAAAATGAAATGTGGCATTTATTATACTAATCCCAGAAAGAAAAATAATGCAGTCACTGTTGGGGAAAAAAGCAGGGCAATAAACATCTCAATGATCTAACCTCTGGTAACCTGGTAGCAAAATACTTAATATAATCCCTCCCAATATTCTTCACAATACTGTCCAAAAGATAGAGAGATGGCAACTTTTGATCACTGGGAACCTGTAAAGTAATTCCCATAGCTATATTAATAAAAGTGCACTATTGATTAAAACAGCAACTCAGAAAGAGAAGGCCTACTGTATTGATTTCAAACAGCTACAAACTTTATAGTTGAACAAAAAGATCACAACCCAAATTTAGAAACCAATCAAATTAAAGAACATGAGGCAGAATCATCAGTACAAGGATGTTTTGACAAGGTTGATTAACCTTGAAAGGTTCATTATCTGTTCTGAAACTAATCCCTAGAACAAACTTCAGCAAAACTGGAAATCCCCTGAGAGTGACAGAAGCAAAAACATTTCAAGACTCTGACTTTACTCCCAATAATTTGATTGCTTTTGCATACTGATAAAAGAGTTTGACCATTGGTCGAGCTTGTGCCACACAGAAACTTCTTGAGCAAATGCCATTCTAAGAGAACTATTTCAGCCTCCAACCTTTGGTCCTCTTCCCCCCAATCAAGAAGTTTCACTAATGGTAACACAAGTACAAAACTTTCTAACAAAATAATAAAGCACCACAATTATCTACAACTATAATTTCTAACACTTGTTCACAGCACATTCAAACACAACAATATCTGCAGAAAGATATTTGTGTTTAGATTTAAAAGAACACAACAATAAAGCACTACAATTATCTACAACTATAATTTTCCAAACTTTGACATAATTGTTGAATATTATATGTAGTAAATAGAATCCTATTCAACTTCTATTTTCGGATGAAGTGAAACACATAGCACACAAGCAAGTAAAATGAAAAGAAAAGTGAATGAGAGATGTTTACACAAAAGATCCAAAAATAAAAATTACATACAGTAGCTGGTTCTAGAAGGCAGCCAAAGATGTTGCATAGATCCCTGCAAAGATGCGCAGAACATCATGTGTAAACATTGCAGATGGTCTAAACAATAGCAATCACTACAAATCAGCTTTAACCTCATTTAGATGTTTAGCTTTTTTTAAATGCATAAAAATTCTAAAAGGAATCTGATCAACAAGAGCAAAAACCAACTGCACATTAGCACATAAATGAAATAGAGATCCAAATAGAGAAATAAATAAATTTTAAACGTACCTGGACGGGCAAACCGGCGACGAGGACGACGACGAGCAGCGGCGAGGACGGCGAGGCGACCGGTTGCTAGGGCGAGCAGCGGCGAGCGGCGACGGGAAGCTGGATCTATTCGTCAATGGCGGCGAGCGGCGTGGGCTGTGGCTGGACTTCGGCGGCAAGGAGACGAGACCGACGAGATCTGTTCGGCGGCAGCGGCGGCGAGGAGATCTGTGCCTTGGTTTGGTGCGAGGAAGATGGAAGAAGCTAAGTCGTGAAGAATATGGAGCATTTGTTCGCAGAGCTGGGTAAATTAACCCTAGCTCGTTGGACCATCTGCGTCCGAAGTTTTTACTTCGGAGGCAGATGGTCGCGCGCGTTATAGCAACTGCGTCCGAAGGTCATAACTTCGGACGCAGATGCTCCTATATTTATTAAAAAAAATAAAAAAATATATTAAATAGTGAAATTTTAATTACAAAAATGCCACCGTGTCACTTTAAGTGTCCGGTGTTTTAACTCCGGACGCAAATAGTCTAATATTTATGGTCATTTTTGTACTAGTGTGAGAGTAATATAGCTTGAGTGCTCAACTATATTACTCTAATTCATTTTATCTTAAGAGACTGACAGTACAATGTTCCTAGCAACATCAGGAGGTAGGAAATCAATTTTATGGAAAGTGTGTGTTACACATGACTTGGATTATCACTACAAGAAATTTCATATTTAGTGACAACAGAAGTTGTCACTAAAACTACCGATTTTGGTCACTATTGAAATTAGTGACCAATTTTTGAAGTCGTCACCTGTCCTCACTATATCATCCGTCACTATTGTAATAGTGACGACTTTTGAAAAGTTGTCACAATTACTTAAACTTTTGTGACAATGTTTACGTACACTAAAAGTAGTATTTGAGTGATACTAATAGTTGTCACAATATTTGTACAATTTGTGACCTAATATGTTATTACAAAAGATTGATTTAGTGACAACTAAAATCATTGCAATTAATTATTTTATTGTGGTAATATTTTCGTCACAATAATTGTATTTATTTGTGAGAATTGTTCTTGACAGAAAAATAATTATCAATGACAAAAAATGGATATAAAAATTATTTTGTTGTGAAAACAAACATAATAACAAATGTTATATTTAACATCGTTTCACCTTAATGTTTGAGCAAATACCCACAAACTCCCGTAATATTTTAATTTAAAACAAATACATTTTTTCAATAGAAGCCTCCGGCTTCATTAATGAAGCCGGAGGCTCCTATATATTATACTGCTTTGGATGGGCAATATAAGGGGGCGTTGAGCTCCCCTTTTAATTAGGGAGCTCAACGCCCCTTTTTTATACTTTTACGATGTGGAATCAAAGTGATCCCACATCACTTTTCTTCTCTTTTATATTTTTTAATTTATTATTATTATTATTATTATTATTATTATTATTATTATTATTATTATTATTATTATTATTACTACTACTACTATTATTACTGCTATTATTACTGCCTTGATGATGATGTAAGGAGATGAAACTTTGTAGATTAAATTTTTGTTACTTAATCAACATACTAAATTATACTTAGCTAATTCGATTAATTGGTCTATAACGAAATTTTTATTATATATAATTTATTTTATTTTATATATTTGATACAATCATATTGTAAAAATCATGCTACATTGGATGACTCTTCTTAACGTACAAATAATTGGCTATAATCGTTAACTAGGGTAGTCATCCACTCATCCTATTCATTTGATTAATTTTGAATCAAATTTAGAGATGAAGACACCGTATTGATAGAAGAACAAACAATCATAAGAATGATATTCTTAGTAACAACTAATTACTCGTCACAGTTATCAAAAATTAGTTACAAAACTTGAAATCAACACAATTATTTTCACAATTTAGTAATTGTTGTTACGAAATTATAGAGCGTCATAAATATTTGTAACAATTTTATCACAAAAAATGACAATATTAGTGACAATATTATTTTTTTTCTCACAATTGTTTCTCATTTATAATAGTACTAACCAATTGTATTTTTATTGACAAAATAAATTGTCACAAATATTATAAACATGAGTGACCAACAACTACTTGTCACAAAAAGTATTAAAATTTGTGTCAACATCAGTTTTTGTCACAACTACATTCGTTCCCGCCATAATTATAATGCCGCCAAAATACACATACATTTAGTGACAACAAATAGTGACAACGTATGTTACGACACTATTATTCTAGTAATAGTGACAACGTACTCGTAACAAATACTTACTTGTCACAATTACTATACTATTGGTGACAAAAAAAATGTTATCACAATTATATCACACAATAGTGTCGAATTATTTTTTTGGTCACAAAAAGTGTATTATTTGTGACTAAATTACAAAGTGTCACAAAAGATTTGTCACTAAATGTCTTCATTCTTGTAGTATTTCCTTTGTTTTGTTCTTTTCTCCGTTTGGTTTATGTTCTTAGAATTCGAACCCTTTATTTTATTTATGTTTATAAATAAATTGTTTTATCGACTTATTCATCCCTATAATCTTATTATAATCGATATATTTGAATAAGTCAATGGCTTCCACCAGCGTTGAAAATAGAAATGTGAATGTTACTAGTAGTGTACATTCAAGTGCCGGTACGCCAGTTATCGTTGGCATGCAATGGTCAATCCCTATGGTGCAAGTGCTTGTAACGGTAACATTTGGCTCGGTTGAAAGACTTGTGAAATTAAATGGGGTGAATTTCAAAAGGTGGTAAACCAAAATGTTGATTTACCTTGCAATTCTTGGCTTGGCATGGTTCTTAACTGAGAAGGTTTCTAGTGAAAACAACACGAGTTTAGTGCTCAAACCGTTAGCGTAGAGGAGGCATCGGAAAATTTTGATTTCCTATGTTAAAACTACATTTGGAATGGTTAATGTGACTCATTGTACAATGTATATTATAAATTGAAAATAGCTAAAGAGCTATGGGAATCTTTGGACCATAAGTGTAAGAGTGAAGACCTTGGGGCAATGAAATTTGTTATCGGCCGACTCCTTGATTAAGAGATGGTGGATTCCAAGACTGTCCTGAGTCAGATTGAAGAGATTCAGATGATCTTCAACGAGATGCTTGACGAATGAATGGCCATGAGTGAAGCCTTTCAAGTGGCATTTGTTATCCACTTGTTGCCTCTAAGCTAGAAGGACTTCAAGAATACTAAGAAGTAATTCCACGGAAAATGCTTAAATTGTGACATAAGGGCCACAAGTTGGCTAATTGCAAACCACATAAGAAGAATAATGATAATAATTCTGAATCTAATGTGGTGCAAGTCAATTAGAAAGAGTCTAAAATCTTGTTCTCGGCGATGGTGATTGAGGTAAACTTAGTTGGTTCATTAACATCGGTGCGACCCAGCACCTCCGTTCCAATCGCAAATTGTTTACTATCTTCAAGATAATTAGTTGTGAGAATGTATGGATAGGGAATTCTACTCTGTCTACTGTAGAAGACATGGGCAAGGTGGTTCTCAAGATGACCTCTAGGAAAGAGCTGACTCTGAACAACATTTTGTACGTTCTTGAGCTGAGGAAGAACTTGATTTCTTGTTCAATATTGAACAAGAATGGCTTCTAGATGGATGTTTATTCAAATAAGATTGTATTGTTAAAATCTGGAATGTATGTAGGCAAGTGTTATGTACTAGATGAAATTTTTAAGCTTGATGTAATAGCTACGATGAAAAAAGTGTTATTAATTTTGCCTACTTGCTTGAGTCTTCATGTTTGTGACATTGCAGATTAGGTCATGTTAATTTTAATTCTATACGTAGATTAATTAACCTACACCATATTCTTGCTTTCCAAATTAACGATAATCACAAATGCGAGATTTGCGTTGAGAAAAAACTAACGAAACTTTCTTTTAAATTGGTCAAAAGAAAAATGGAATCGCTTGAATTAATACATAGTGATGTATATGATTTTAGATCAATATAAAGGGATAGTGGTAATGAGTATTTTATTACCTTTATCGATGATAGTGCAAGAGGCAACTATGTGTATTTGCTTAAGAGAAAATATGAAGCCGTTGATAAATTCATTCTTTATAAGAATGAAGTGGAAAAAATAACTTAATCAAAATTTAGGCAGTTAGAAGTGATCGAGATGTGTGGTGAATATGAAATCTCATTGTTGATTACTGCATGAGAATTAGTATCGTACACAAGCATACGACATCGTATTCACCTAAACCGATGAGTGTTGCAGAACGTAAAAATTGCACATTGAAAGGGATGATGAATGTGATGTTGATAAGTTTAGGTTTACCTCAAAATATATTGGGTGAGGCATTTTTAACAAGCAATTACCTATTAAATAAGGTTCCTGCAAGAAAGTTGTAAAGACTCCTTACGAGTTGTGGAAATGTAGGAAGCCTTCCTACCAATACCTGAAAGCATGGAGATGTCTTGTCAAATTGTTAGTGCGCAACACCTAAGGAAATAAAAATTTGTGCTCAAATGGTGAACCGTATTTTCATTGGCTATGCACATAACAGTAGTGCGTATCAGTTCTTAGCACAAGTCCCATGTTCCAAACATCCATAAGAACACGATAATACAATTGAGATGTATCCTTCTTTGAAGATGTATTTCCGTGTAGGTCTAGTAAGGGACCTAGTACGTCAAAACGAACATTCGACAAAATTGTGGATAATGAGAGTGGGGGATGTGAAAATAAAATCGAGCTCGAGCCTAAATGTAGCAAATGAGCTAGGATTGAAAAGTCCTTTGGTCTAGATTTTCTAACTTACTAGTTAGAATATGGTTCTAATATTTTATCATGTTTCTTAGATAATGAACTAGATTTTTTGACATGGTTGTTAGAAAACAAGTCTCGAACATATGTAGAAGCACTGACTTCTATGTAAAGACCAATGTGGAAAAAGACTATAAAAAGTAAAGTAGGCTCTATCTTATAGAATCATATTTTGGAACTAGTTGATCTTCATCTTGATACTAATATCTTAGGACCGAAATGGGGCTTTAGAAGGAAGATGAAATCGGATGGTTGCATTGACTATGTACATAACAGCAATGCGTATCAGTTTTTCGCACAAGTCCCTGTTGGAAATAATTCTCGAAAAACCCAAGAAAATGGAGCACATAGAAAATCCACAGTAAATAAATAATCCAGGAAATTAAACCTACACAAAGGTTAAATAAACCTGGAATAACTCGGGGACGGAGATGAACGATCTTTAGAGTAGTTGTAAGCACGAGTCGAGTTGTCTCTACCCTTAAAACCTTATTTATCGCCTCCCCAGGTGCTGGAGCGTAGTGGTCTAGCTTTCCCAGGATAAAACGTACTACGATCCCTGCGTTTGAGCACACAAACTTGGGACCCAGCGAACGAGAACGTTGGATGAACACAAGTGGTTAGAAAAAAGGAGGAGCAGAGTTTCGAGGAGGAAAAATCGATTTTCTACTTATGTAAATCTGCTTCTCAACTTGGTAATTTATAGGAGATTATGGAATAAATAGCATCATAAACATGACAATTAAAACTAGCAGTGTAACTTACGTAACAGCTCTCCACTAACCCCATTAACAATAGCTTTAACTCACTATATTAACAATTGGAATTAATATGAAATTAATTTCATAACAGCTTTAACTCACTATATTAACAATTGGAATTAATATGAAATTAATTTCATAACAACTTTAACTCACTATATTAACAATTGGAATTAATATGAAATTAATTTCATAACAGCTAGAAGCTGTCCACGGTCACCTTGGAGGTGAAGAGTTAGGCTAGAAGCTGTCCACGGTCACCTTGGAGGTGAAGAGTTAGGCTAGAAGTTGTCCACGAGAGGTCACCCAAAAATCACGGGATAAACGGACGGAGAAAGTCACGAGAAGTCACATCTCTGCCTCTAGACATCAAGTCCAGGCCGCCACGAAATTCCTGGGCGTGAGAGAGAGCATCTATGCTATACAAGTTAACAAGTCATAAAAAGACCCTTATATATATAGTGGGTCAAATCTTCACTCCCAACCAATGTGGGACAAAAGACTTGCTCAAAGCTTTTTCCACACAAATTTCATCTCAAATGAGTCTACTTTGAGAATCAATTTCTCATTCACCCATTATCCATTTTGAGCATATAATATATCGATCTCTTCGTCTCACTACGAAAAACCAGAATCCACTTTGACCCAACCCAAATTGGATGTGGACCCTACATATATTTATACCACAAAATGACCACTTAAAATGCCATTTATGCCATTTTTTCCAACAATCCCATGTTCCAAACATCCATAAGAACACGATAATATAATCGAGATGTATCGTTCTTTGAAGATTTATTTCCGTATAGGTCTAGTAAGGGACCTAGTACGTCAAAATGAACATTCGACAAAATTGTGGATAATGAAAGTGGGGGATCTGAAAATAAACTCGAGCCCAAGCCTAAACATAGCAAATGAGCTAGGATTGAAAAGTCCTTTGGTATAGATTTTCTAACTTACTTGTTAGAATATGGTTCTAATATTCTATCATGTTTCTTAGAAAATGAACTAAATTTGTTTACATGGTTGTTAGAAAACAAGCCTCGAACATATGTAGAAGCACTGACTTCTATGTAAGGACTAATGTGGAAAAAAACTATAAAAAGTAAAGTAGACTCTATCTTATAGAACCATATTTTGGAACTAGTTGATCTTCCTCTGGATAGTAATCTCTTAGGATCGAAATGGGTCTTTAGAAGGAAGATGAAATTGGATGAAGTACAAGGCTAGGCTTGTAATTAAAGATTACAAGAAATATGAAGGTTGCGATCATTTCGATACTATTCTCCCATGACATAGTCCATATGGACTCCATATGAATGATACTTGTTTTGATGATGAAATCTATATAGAATAATTTCAAGGGTTTATTGTTCGGGGTCAAGAAAAACAAAGTGTGTACATTTGTTAAGTTTTTATATGGTTTGAAACAAGTGGCTAAGTAGTGACATGAAAAATTCGACCATGCGATGTTGACTAGTGGGTTTAGTATAAAAGAAAGTGATAAGTGTGTTTACATTATAGAAATGATAGAAGGTTATGTCATTCTTTGTTTATCCGTGGATGATATACTCATCGTTGGTAGTAACCATCAAAGTATCAAATCTACTAAAAACATGTTATATTCAATATTTGACATGAAGGAAGTGGTTTGGAAGATTTAAACCTCCGGATCAAAATCATTAGAAGACCATATGGTATTGTGTTATGTCAATTGCATTATATTGATAAAATCCTTGCAAAATTCAAAGAAGATGATAATCAATTAACTAGGACATTGTTAGATACTAATGTACATCTATCCAAAAATCACGAAGAGTGTATTTCTCAACTAGAATACGCTAGTATTATTAATAGTTTGATGTGTCTAATGAGTTGCACGTACTAGGATAGGCATTGCCTTTGCAATTAGTAAACTCAATAGATATACGAGTAACCACGGTGATATGCACTAGAAGACAATAGTGAGGGTTATGAGATACTTAAGGTATAGAGTTAATTCCAGCAATGGTCCCTTGACTATGTTGATTTTCCAAAATTGGTCCCCATCTTTTAATTTGGACAATTTAGACACTCGACTTTCGAATTCTTTCCAATATTGGTCCTTCCGTCAAAAGCTAGTTAAGTGGACGTTAAATGAAGGGGTAAATTAGTCATTTAACTTGTTATGCCTCCGGTGAACATCCCCTGTTGCTATGGCCGCACCAGATGACGACAAGGTTCAAGAAGAACAAGAAGAAGAGAGGCCACATGAGCGCCGGGCACGGCCGCATCGAGAAGCACCGGAAACACCCCGGAGGCCGCGGAAACGCCGGAGGAATGCACCACCACCGGATTCTCTTCGACAAGTATCACCCGGGGTATTTAGGGAAAGTAGGGATGCGGTACTTCCACAAGCTCCGCAACAAGTTCTATTGCCCAATCGTCAACGTCGACAAGCTCTGGTCAATGGTGCCGCAGGAATTGAAGGAAAAGGCGTCTAAGGACGATGTTCCGTTGATCGATGTGACTCAATTAGGGTTTTTCAAGGTTTTGGGGAAAGGCGTGCTCCCTAGTAATCAGTCGGTTGTGGTGAAGGCTAAGCTCGTTTCGAAGATCGCCGAGAAGAAGATTAAGGAGGCCGGCGGCGCTGTTCTTCTCACCGCCTAAGGTTCTTCTCTGTCTCACATTTTGCAGTTTTGGAATCCTAACGTTTATGATATGAACTTGTGGTTTAATTTGTTTTCATTATGAGTGGATTGATTGCCTTGTGGAATTCAAAACGGTATCAATTTTGCAGCTCTATCATATCAGTATTAATGATTTTAACAAAAAAAAAATACTCATCTTCAACCAAACAATAAAAGGGTCCGTAATGTAGTGCCGCTTGAAGAGTCCGCCATTGTAAGATGCTTTCGGAGAACTCCAATCCTGCGTTGAGGGCGGCGACCGTGTTTGCGCCCCTTCTCATACAGGATCCAAATCGGCAGCCGAAGTCGGTAAAATGAGAAAAGGGGATCTGGCTCGGCGACGACGGAGCGGTTTCCGACGACGTAAATCACAAAAATCACGGGATTCAACCTCTTATTGTTGATCTTGAATCTGATTGTGACTACTAATTCCCAAAAATTGAGTCGCAAGGTAGTGAGCAAGGGGATTTTTGCACATAAATTGATCTGGAGATTTGTGTTGCAATCGAGATGGTCGATTGAGAGATCGGCGAGAGGTGCGTGAGATTTCTGAGAATCCAAGGCTTATTGTGCCGATTACAGAGGCGGAGTAGGAGGGCTTTGCGGCGATTGAAAGGAATGTCACTTTGTTGGGTGCTTTGGGAAAGTGAAGCCGACGATGGATCGAATTAGGGCATAATTGCGTGAAAGGACAGTTTTGGGAGAGTGAAGCCGGTGATGAAATCTTTGTTGTCGTCGCTGCTCAGCATTTGATCATCGCCGGAACTATTGTCGTCGTCGGTCAACCTGAAACGCCAACAACCGTCTCTCGCCGGAACTACGACAAACCCCCGGTGATAGCAGTGCATGAGTTCATCTTCGTCCCCAAGAAGAACACTCTCAAGTCGATCAGTGCTCCATTCCCTCTCGTCGGAACTATTGTCACCATTGAACAAATGCCCATGTCTAACAAGGAAGGGAGAAAGACCTGGAGTTATACACTAAGCATTGAAATGACTACTTTACCCCTTAATTTAACTTTCACTTAACCTTCATCTGACGGAAGAACCAAGATTGGAAAGAATTCGAAAGTCAAGTGTTTAAATTGTCCAAATTAAAAGACGGGGACCAATTTTGGAAAATCAACATAGTCAGGGGATCATTGCTGGAATTAACTCTAAGGTATACTCATGACCTCAAACTACACTATACAAGATTTCTAGTGTACTTGAAGGGTATAGTGATGCTAACATTGCTAACTAGATATTGAATATTAAAGACTTTAAGTCCACGAGTAGCTACGAGTTTACGTTAGTCGATGCAGCCGTGATTGAAGAGTATTAGTGTGAATTTTTCGTTCTTAAAGGATTAGCAATAGATGCAAAGCTTAAGTCTCTCAAGGACAAAGTACTAAACCTTCTTATAGAAATCAAGCCCTAATACAGATTTGTTATGACAAAGTTACGAAAACAAATAACAATTGAAACAAATAACAAGTATGGAAAAGGTGGAGAAAAAATAGGAAATCAGATTAGGTCAAGGTAATATGACCAAACTGGGACCAAGAGTGAGACTCAATTGACTTGATGATGAATGCCATTAACTGGGATGAAGTATTTCTCAAGGTCATTCTACACTCTTAGAACACATAAGGAAATTCTCATAACTCATGAGTCTCTAAGAGGCATTTCATCAAACACCTTGGCCTTGAAATCCTATACTTTCCTTTTCTGGAAGGTGAAGTTTGGTTAATCAGCCCTTGAGCCTAAATTATGTAAGTACATCCTAATTGGGACTCAATCACGTTCATCAAACCAAATCTCATCACTCTTAATCAACCAATTCAAAGTCATCACATCTCTATGAACCTAATTTACATTCTTATTTCCCTCCTAAGAGAACTACTCATACATAATCATAATAGCAATATCAATATATTCAAAATCAAAGAAGTAATCAATAACAATCACAAAGTAATAGATCAAAGTAACAAAGCAAACAAACAAAATTGCAATGAAATGAAATTGGAATGGATTTTACATATTTGGAAATAAAATTGCAAATCAAAATCTTCAATCCTTACTCTAAAAGCATAAATGAAACTTGAATTTAACTAATGCATGTATTGATACTTGGAAATGAAAGGAGAAATGAAGTAAATTTTCTATCTAGGATTATAAGAACGGAGAAATGAAATAACGGTCTAATCCCCCCCCCCCCAATGAAAAACTAATTTTCTCAATTTATACTCTCGCATTGAGCATGTCATGAGGCCTCTAACACATTGATAGGTATGTTTGAAAAGTAGCATAAAATGGTAGTCTTAGTGGCTATTTTGTGGTACAAATATATGTGGGGTCCAGTTCCGATTTTGGTTGGGTCAAAGTGGATTCAGGTTCTTCGTAGTTAGACGAAGAGATTGACATATAGTACGCACAAAATGGATAATGGGTGAATGCAAAATTGTTTCTCAAAGTTGACCCATTTGAGTTGGAAAAATGATGGGAAAAGCTTTAAAGCTTTTGTCCCACATTGGTTTGGTAAGTGGGTTTGCACCACTATTTATACAAGAGGCTTTCTAAGGCTTATTGAATTGTATAGTATAGAAGCTCTATCTCGTGTGTAGGTGGTGCAAATGAAATCCCAAACTAAGATTGAAAAGGCTTGACTCGTGTGCCCGGGCATGAATGCCATTTGAAAAATTGGTTGGCCTTGCAAGCTATGTTATTCCAAATTTTCGTAACATTTTACCAACACAAAGCCACTAATGGTCATGGGTTCGACCTCCTTGTAGTGCGAATCATGAACTCGTGCTTCAACTTGGGTTATTGGTTCGGCCTGGCCTATCAACTCGTGGTCATGGGTTCGGCCTTAGCATGACTCGTTAACTAGAATGGTTAAAAGTTCGACTTTCTGGTACAACAGCTCGTGTAATGATTTGGCCTTCTGGCAGCACGAATCATTGGTTGAATTGTAGTCCACCTGTGTGATCTGATCAACTCGAGATTAATTCCTCATTGTCTCGTCTCGTCTCGTGTGCGATTCAGGTAGTGACCATTTAAAGTTTTGATTCATCTGTTACAAAATTAATTTCGAATCTTAATTTTCTGAATTAATTCTCAAGTAGTGGATTGTTGTTACAGGGGTTATAAGCATGTTATTATTATTAGATTTATGTCATGATTAAATGCCATTTAATCCTTCAACTCCTATATAAGTTGATTGTAGAAGCAGCATATTTACACACAACACTACGAAATATATTTTCTCTCTTGAAAACTCTACTTCTACTCCATTCTTTGCCTACTGTGTTCAAAGCCTTGTTCTTGTTCGCCGAGTTTCATAGTTTGAGTGCTCAAACTTAAAGCCGTAGCTTGTTTTATCTTGGGAAACCTAGGCTACAACGCTCCTAGCACCAAGGGAGGTAGCAAATAAGGTTTTAAGGATAGTGTAGTGAGTACACGACTCAAGCTTACCAACTCCTTCTAGAAATTCCTTTATTTTCCTTGTGCTTGTTATTTTCCCAGAAATACTATTATTCCCTAACAAGCTTAAAACCTTATTTCCTTTATTCCTTCCATGGTAAGTGTTACAGTTGTGGCAAGACTGGCCACAAGTCGGCTGAATGCAAGGCTCCAAGGAAGAAGAACAAGAGTTCTGAAGCCAACGTTGTTTGAGATGTGAGCCAGAAAGTGGCCGAGATTAGCTTTTCGACTATGGTGATAGAGGTGAACCTCGTGGGCTCCAACCCGCGCAAGTGGTTCATTGACACCGGTGCAACTAGGCATTTGTGTTGCAACCTGGTGATGTTCAACACCTTTGAGACCGTTGAGAGTGAGAAGGTCTGAATGGGAAACTCTGCTCAGTCCGCTGTGGAGGGCGTGGACAAAGTGGTTCTGAAGATGACTTCCGAGAAGGAACTAACGTTGAAGAACGTGTTGTATGTTCCGGAGCTAAGAATCCAGTATCTGGCTCGTTGCTGAACAATCATGGCTTCAAGATGGTCTTCGAGTCAGATAAAGTTGTTTTGTCAAAGTTAGAAATGTTTGTAGGCAAAGGTTACGTAACTGATGGGCTTTTTAAGCTCAATGTAATGCCTATTGTCATGAATAAAAGCAACATTGCTTCTGTTTACTTGCTTGAGTCTTCCAGTTTTTGGCATGGTAGACTAGGTCATGCTAATTTTAATTCTATGTGTAGATTAATTAGCATTAGCCATATTCCTAATTTTCAAATTAACACAAATAATAAATGTGAACTTTGTGTTGAGGCAAAACTAACTAAAGCACCTTTCAAATCGATTGAAAGGCAAACTGAACCACTAGAATTAATCTATAGTGATTTGTGCGATTTTAGATCAATACAAACGAGAGGTGGTAATAAATATTTTGTCGCGTTTATCGAGATTGCACATTACTCTGTGTATTTGCTGAAAAGCAAAGATGAAGCCATTGAAATATTCATTCTTTAGAAGAATGAAGTTGAAAACCAACTTAATAGAAAGATTAAAAAGGTTAGAAGCGATAGTGGTGGTGAGTACGAAGCACCAATCGGTGACTTCTGTGCAAGTGTAGGTATCACACACGAGCGTACGGAACCTTACGCACCTCAATCGAATGGTGTTGCCGAACGTAAGAATCGTATATTGAAAGATATGATTAATGCGATGCTTATCAGTTCGGGCTTACCTCAAAATATGTGGGGAGAGACGATTATAACAAGTAATTACCTTTTAAATAAGGTACCCCGCAAGAAGGTCGATAAGACCCCGCATGAGCTGTGGAAAGGTAGGAAGTCTTCCTACTAATACCTCAAACTGTGGTGCTGTCTTGCCAAAGTTTGGGTGCCAACACCTAAGAAAATAAAGATAGGTCCAAATACCGTGGATTGTATCTTTATTGGGTATGCACATAACAGTAGTGCTTATCGGTTCTTAGTACACGAGTTCCTACACGAGTCCCATAATCCGGATGTACATAAGAACACGATATTTGAATCAAGGAATGCATCTTTCTTCAAAAATGTATTTTCTTGTAGGTCGAGCGAGGGACCCAGTATGCCCAAACGAATGTTTGACGAAGTTGTGGACAATGATTGTGGAGATTTTGAGAAAGAACCCGAGCTTGAGCCTAATCGCAGTAAGCGGGCGAGAGTTGAAAAAACATTTGGTCCTGATTTTCTTACTTGTTAGAGTATGATTCTAGAACTCTAACTTGTTTGGTAGAAAATTAACCGGATTTTCTATCTTGTTTGATAGAAAATGAGCTTCAAACATACGTGGAAGCTATGACTTCTACGGAATGACCAATGTGGAAAGCGGCTATTAAAAGTAAAGTGGATTCTATCCTACAGAATCACACTTGGGAACTTGTTGATCTTCCTCCGGGTCCTAAACCCTTTGGATCTAAGTGGGTCTTTAAAAGGAAGATGAAACTGGATGGTTCCATCGAGAAGTATAAGGCTAGGCTTGTAATCAAGGGTTACAGGAAACATGAGGGCCTTGATTACTTCGACATGTATTATCCCGTGACGAGAATAAACTCCATTTGGATGACACTTTCGATAGCCGCGTGACGGAACTTGGAATTTCATCAAATGGAAGTGAAAACAGCTTTCTTGAATGGCGATTTAGATGAAGAAATCTATATGGAACAACCCAAAGGGTTCATTGTTTCGGGCCAAGAAAAGAAAGTCTATAAGTTGGTTAAATCGTTATATGGGTTAAAGCAAGCGCCTAAGCAGTGGCATGAGAAGTTTGACCATGCAATGTTAACCAATGGATTTAAAATAAACGAGAGTGACAAGTGTGTCTACGTTAAGGAAACGGTAGACTGGTATGTCATTCTTTGTTTATACATAGATGATATAATCATCGTTGGTAGTAATGATGAGATGATCAAGTGTACCAAAAACATGTTGAATGCAAGATTTGACATGAAGGATATTGGTTTGACTGATTTGATCCTCGGGATTAAAGTTATTAGGAAACTGGATGGTCTCGTGTTAAGCCAATCTCATTATATTGATAAAATCCTTGCAAAATTCAACAAGGATGATAATAAAGTTGCTAGGACACCATTTGATACAAACGTTTTACTATCAAAGAATCACGAAGAGTGTATTTATCAAGTAGAATACACTCAAATTATTGGTAGTTTAATGTATCTAATGAGTTGTATCATTCTAGATATTGCCTTTGCGGTTAGTAAACTCAGTAGATATACGAGTAACCCCGGTGATATTCACTAGAAGGCAATTGTGAGGGTTATGAGATACCTAAGGGATACTTGTAACTATGGACTGCACTATACGAGATATCATGTTGTACTTGAAAGGTATAGTAACGCTAATTAGATATCTGATATTAAGGACTTTAAGTCCACGAGTGGCTACGTGTCTACACTAGCCAGTGCAGTCGTTGCATGGAAATCCTCCAAGCAAACCGTGATAGCTAGATCCACAATGGAATCTGGGCTGATAGCCTTGGACAAATGTTGTGAAGAGGCTGAATGGCTACGCCATTTTCAAGAGGATATTCCTAATTGGGAAAGACATGTACCTCCATTCTGTGTGCATTGCGATAGTCAAGCCACAGATGGGAGAGTACGAAGTCATATTTATAATGATAAGTCTAGATATATACGTCGTAGACATAATACCATTAGACAAGTTCTCTCAAGTCAAAAAACAACATATCGGATCTGTTAACCAAAGTGTTAAGTAGAGAGTTGACTGATAAGTTGACACGAGGAATGAGTCTAAAGCCCTTGGTATAAGTTCTATAGTAGATACCCAACCTAGTTGGCACCTAGGTTCAATGAGACAACTAAATTATGGAATGAAGCGTGTCACTATGAGGGTCTCGGATTCCCTACCACTCCTCGTTAGAACAGTTGCTCCCGCACGAGGTTAACACATTGATGTTTTAATGATTCGAATGTCGGTTGACATATGATGAGTATGCGGGATACTCGAGAAAGAATCACCTATGTGAGAGAGAAGTGAGGGTCGCTTTAAACGAGAATTGAACTAGGCTTAATTTTTCAGAAACTCTTGCAAAATCAGGAACAGTGACCCACGACCAAAACGGGCACACACATGAGAACATAACAAAGTTGGGAAGTTCCTGTGTGAGATATGTCATCGTCTACACAAACGGCAGTCAGTTCAAAGATATCGCGTTCTACCGTACAACTATTAGAGTAAATATATCTTCACGTGGGAAGGCTCAAAGGGTAACACATACCTATCATATGTAGGTATCGACCGTTGAATACAGTTGTTTTCGATTTCAAAACAACCCCAAAAATCAATTTTCGTTCATGTGGGGGATTGTTAGAAACAATAACATAAAATGGCAATTTTAGTGGTTATTTTGTGGTACAGATATATGTGAGGTCCACTTCAGATTTGGGTCGGGTCAAAGTGGATTCGGGTTTTGCGTATTTAGACGAAGAGATTAATATATAGTACGCACAAAATGGATAATGGGTGAATGAGAAATTGGTTCTCAAAGCTGACCCATTTGAGTTGGAAAAATAGAGGGAAAAGGTTTAAAGTAAGCTTTTGTTCCGCATTAGTTTGGGAAGTGGGTTTGCACCACTATTTATACAAGAAGCTTTCTAAGGCTTATAGAATTGTATAGCATAGAGGTTCTCTCTCGTGCGTAAGGGGGTGCAAATCAAATCCCAAACTGAGCCTGAAAAGGCTTGACTTATGTGTGTTGGCACCTGCGGGTACGAATGTTGTTCAAAAAATTGGATGGCCTTGCGGGTTGGGTTATGCCAAATTTTTTTAACATTTTTGCAACACAGAGCCACTAATGATTCAGCCTCCTTGTAGTGTGAATCATGAACTCGTGCTTTAGCTCAGTTATTGGTTCGGCCTAGCCTATCAACTCATGGTCATGGGTTCAGCCTTAGCATGACTCGTGAAGCAGAATGGTTAATAGTTCAGCCTTCTGGTACCACGGCTCGTGTAATGATTCGGCCTTCTAGCAACACGAATCATTGGCCAAATGGTAGTCCACTCGTGTAATCTGATCAACTCGGGTTTAATTCCATGTTGTCTCGTCTCGTCTCGTGTACGATTCAGGTATTGACCATTCAGAGTCTTGATTCATCTGTTACAGAATTAATTTCGAATTAATTCCAATCTTAATTTTCTAAATCAATTCTCAGGTAGTGAATTGTTGTCATAGGGGTTATAAGCCTATTTGTATTATCAGATTTATTCCATGATTAAATGTTATGTAATCCATCAACTCCTATATAAGTTGATTGTAGAAGCAACAGATTTACACACAACACTACAAAATATATTTTCTCTCTCGAAAACTTTGCTTCTACTCCTTTCTTTGCCTACTGCGTTCAAAGCCTTGTTCTATTCGCCTGGTTTCATAGTTCGAGTGCTCAAACTTGAAGCCGTAGCTTGTTTTATCCTGGGAAACGTAGGCTACAACGCTTCTAGCACCAAGGGAGGTAGCAAATAAGGTTTTAAAGATTGTGAAGTGAGTACATGACTCAAGCTTACCACCTCCTTCCTGAAATTCCTTTCTTTTCCTTGTGCTTGTTATTTTCCCAGAAATATTATTTTCATAGTATTATTTCCTAACAAGGTATTGTGACAACTTTTACATCCCTTCCTTCCATACTTTGCGTAGCAGTTCTAATTTCTAACCCATTTTTCATCTTGTAGATGTTCAAATTAGACCCGTTGGTCTTCATAGAAACTGTAGCTCTTTCGATTATTCCCAATGCCATTTGAATCACTTGATTTAGACATTCCTACACTAAGATATGATTAAAATACCGAGACATTGCCTGGAAGAGAAAAAATAGCAGAATTTGGCTATCACAACATGAGCATCCACGTGAGGCTTTGTCTTCATTCCAAAATCCGTTTTTTATTCATTACCTTTGCTTCTTTAGGTCCTTGAATCATGCCCTAATACTTCCAACTCACTCTTTTTTACTTTCTTGGCTTCTCACGACTCCCAGAACACATCTTTGTGCCAATTTGACTTCAAACACATCCAATTGAGCTACAAATTACCCTTTATTTAGTCCTTTTAGCCTCCAAAACTAGATATATACTCACATAAGCTCCTACACAATTAATCACATAATTGATCACTTTAATTAAAATTAAGGAAATTCTCATCTAAGATTGAACAATTTATTCATCATCAAAGTAGTACAATTTGACACTTATAAAGCTATTTCTAAAAAATACTCGAAACAAACTATAATAGCTAGATCCACAATGGAATCTAAGCTAATAGCCTTAGACAAGTATTGTAAAGAGGATGAATGACTACGCCATTTTCTTGAGGATATTCCTAGTTAGGATAAACTTGTACTTCCAATTTGTGTGCATTGCGATAGTCATGCCACAATTAGTAGGGTGTGGAGTAATATGTATAATGGTAAGTCTATGCACCTAAGTTCAATGGAACAACTAAATTATAGAACAAAGTGTGTCATTGTGGAGGTCTCAGACTCCTAACCACTCCTCGTTTGAATAGTGACTCCACATGAGGCTAGAATTCTTATTGTTTTAATGATTCAAAATTTCAATTCACATGTGTGAGTATACATCATACTTGAAAAAGAATCACCTATGTGAGAGAGAAGTGTGGCTGCTTCAAAGGAGAATTGATTGGGGCTCAATTATTTAGAAACCATTGTAAAACCAGGAAATGTGTTCTATGGCTAAAAAAAGGCACAACCATGAGAGCAGGACAAAGGTTGGGAGGTTCCTATGTGGGATATATCATCTTCTACACAAACGACACTACGATTCAAAGACACCACGCTCTTCCAAACGTCTAATAGAGTAAATATATCTTCACGAGGAAAGGTTCAAAGGATAATGCTTACCTATCCTATGCAAGGATCAACCATTGAGCATAATCATGACATTTTTCCACGTCCCAAACATCAATTTTTATTCATGTGGGTAATTGTTAGAAATTTATAGCAAAAATGACATTTTAAGTGACTATTTTGTGGTAAAAATATATGTGGGATCCACTTCTAATTTAGATCTAGTCAAAGAGGGTTTCGGGTTCTTCGAAGTGAGACGAAAAAATTGATATATTGTACTCTCATAACAGATAATGGGTGAATGAGATATTGATTCCCAAAGTAGACCCATTTGAGTTGGAAAATGGAGATGAGAAGGCTTGGAAGTAACCTTGTCCCACATTGGAATGCGAAGTGCGTTTGCACTAGTATATATAAATTCCCTATTAGAAGGCGTTTGAATTATATACCTTGGTGAGTAACCTTTCAGGTTTCACCTTCCAGAATGTGTTTATTCTGCTCCATAAGAATTAATTCATATTAATTCCAATTTATTTAAAGAATTAAGATTTGTAACAACTATATTAATTTCCAGATTAAATTGTCAGTTCTGAAGGTTATACAAGTCTAGTTTAATTCAGATTTTAATGTCATTACTTATTTCTTCATCTCCTATAAATACCTTGGTGTTGGGAAAATTGTTTGTTGTTGTTTTTAAAACATGAAAACTCTTTGAATTTTCTCTCCCTCTCTTTCGAAAATCTTTTTCTTTAAAAAAATTCTTCTAACACGTACTTCTAAAAAAATTACGATGTGCTCTCTTTGTGTTCTAGTTCGCCAAGAGTAATATAGTTTGAGTGCTCAACTATATTACTCTAATCTATTTTATCCTGGGAGATTGACGCTATAACATTCTTAGCACAATCAGGAGGTAGCAAATCAGTTTTAAAGAAAGTTTGTTACACACAACTTGGATTTTCTTTGTTTCGTTCTTTTGTTCGTTGGATTTATATTAAAAGATACACGATGTTAAAGAGTTTTATGCTAAGCTTTCCTTCATGTCAAAGTCAAACTCTATGGATGCAACTTGATCAATTGAATGGTGAAAATAAAATATGACTATACAAACCAAAAAAAATTGATAACTTTCCTTCGCTAGCCGCCATAAAATGAAGAATGCAGCTCCATTACCTTAGAAGGGGTGGCCAAGTGGACTCAGTATGATTCTTGTACATTGTTAGATTTTGATGACGAAAATAATATGTGAGGATAAGTATTTTAGAACCCTCAAAATTATGTTATAATTACTACATTGATAGGATAATTTGTAAATGGCAAAATAAAACTTCAAATCTTCATTCAAAATTCTATCTAGTAAATCTTGACCGAAAGATCCCATGAGCAGGAGATGTTGATGTAATAAATCAATACTTCGACAAAAGTTATTCAATAATAGATCCTAAAACAAACAACAGTAAAATTGTTTCAAGTAGAACTTGATAAATCGTCTATCATAACCTTCCTGGAAATCTAAGTAGTCTCTACTCAACAAAAGATCTATCAATTTGGTGTTGGAATATTACAACATAATTACGAAAAAAAGCACAAAAACAAAAGGGTTACATTTCAAATTAGAGTTGTGTGGCACTTATACTTTCCTTAAAACCTTATTTGCTACCTCCCTTTGATGTTAGAAACATTGTAGCCTAAGTTTCTTAGGATAAAATGAATTTTTTATTTGAAGTTTGAGCACTCAATCAATAAATTCGGCAAATAGGAATAAGGTAGAGCACAGAATTTTGGAGGAAGAGCATAATTTTATAGAGAGAAAAAGTTCATAGATGTATATGTTGTAAAATCTTACAATTTTAAAATCAATTTGTAAGCTCCATAACATACATGTTTTTTTTGCCAACTCCCCACTGGAGATCAAACCTATGACTTCTCATTAAGATGACCATAACATACATGTTTAAACTAGAGTTTAACAGTGCGATTACAAACGTTAATTCTAAAGATTAAATTTTGAATTAATTCAAAATAGATACCTTAGGATCAAAATTAATGCTTTCTAGAATGGTCCACTTGAAAAGGTAAAACCTAGAAGGTTACACCCAAAATGGGGATGGCGGATAGGGGTCAAGCCTTTTCAAACTTGATAAGTGCAAAATATACCACTTTTATAAGGTTATTCATGGATCGTTTAGTATACAAGTTAAAGCTTTTATGAATGTTTTAGTATTAAATTGCATTAGAATGCTTTGTATTGTCTTAGTACCCGTTCCACACTTTACCGTTTGTTTTGTAGGTAAAAAGAAGTGTTTAATGGCAGAAAATGGCTAGATTTCGAAGAAGGACTCATGAGTCGAAGTTGGAGTGCGAAATACACCTGGACGCCCTGTGGACGCCCAGTGGACGCCCCAGTGGACGCGCGTCCAACGTGCGTCCACCAGGTGTCCACCCTTGCGTCCAACTTTTCGCTCTCTGATTCTCGCACAGCAGAACAGCAGTCTGCTGTGGACGCGCAATGGACGCGCGCGTCCAGCACGCGTCCACCAAACAGCTCTCTGCAGTTGAAGTCTGTGCAGCAGAAACGCAGCGGAAACGCAGTGGACGCGCGTCCAGCGTGCGTCCACTCGTGCGTCCAGCGCGGAAAATTGGCGGTTGGGCAAGATTTAAAAGGGGAATTGAGCCATTTTTCAGGGGATCCTTCACACTTCAGTTTTAGATCACTTTAGAATATTTCTCTCTCTAGGATTAGCCTAGAGAGATCTCCCCCAATTCACTCCACATTCCCAATTCATTCCACATTGCAATTCTTAGATTAGATTAGAATTAGAGAAGAATTCCATTATTGCAAGATTGTGATCTACATTCAAGTTCAAGATTAAAGTTCAATTTCAAGTTCAAGGTTTACTTTCAAGCTAAGTCTTCCTTTTAATTTCTTGTCATTACTTTTGTCTTTTGCTATTTCAATTCCAAGTATGATTAGATAGATCTTTGTGGATTTGGATTGAGCAATGTTGTATGGATATTCTTGAGCTTTGAATTGATTAATTAGGTTTTGCAATTGCTTTGATTATGAGTTTGATTGTGTGAATGGTGATCTTCTTTGACTCTTATGTAGGGGTGATCAACCTATATGAGAGGTGTTTGGAGAAGGAGTCTCACCTACGAGAGTAGGGGTACTCCTTAGCCTAGCCTAGCACGTTTCCTTCCCACCTTTGAGAAAAGGGGGATTGGAAGGCAAATAGCACACCATGTGTTCGATAATTTGCCTCACCTAGCCTAGTTGCCATGAGAATGGGACTATG
>CP025659.1:18376654-18423604 GCA_003576665.1 Ipomoea trifida | reverse complement strand
GTACATCTAAAATATGGTAAAGAATGGGTTTGGAAATCTTGGTAGATTGTTAGATCCATAAAAATATAGGCACTTTGGGACTGCTGTAACTAAGTAGCCACACCATAAACAACCAAGCTTTGCCAAAGCCCCATGAACAAACAGTCAGCCTTCGGTGTCGGGTTACTGATGGAATAATCTTGCTCTTCAACGAGCTGGAAACCATATCCGTTCCTGACACAATGTAATCATTGGCCATATGAAACAAATATTTCAATAAAACAACACACTTTTTCAGTTAGTCCAATACTGATGCTAGTAGATGCAGATATGAATCCATTGCTCCTGTATTTTACTTTATGCCTTAATCTTGATCGCTGTTGCAAAAATCCCCACCTAGGCCGCCTAAGGCACTGCCTATGCGCTAGGCGTCCCTAGACCGAGGCGAATTGCTCTCTAGACGTTCGCCTTGAACCTAATTCGGCCGATTGGGCCGAATTTGACCGAGTTAACTCGCCTAACTCGATAGAATTAATCGAGTGAACTCGAATGAGTCAGCCTTGTTAATTTTTTATTATATATATATATATATATATATATATATATATATATATATAGAGGAGGCATCCGGTGCGGCATTGGTCTTGTGTGCGGTCATGTGGCCTGTTCTACACCATTAGATTATTTAATCCAACGCATCAGGTTGATCCAAAATAAAAAAGAGCGCTGAACATTATTAACGCGAAGAAGGGGTATACTTGTTAATTTACTATGATTCAAATTCCCACTCAACTCACCACGACATGCTCGTTCACCATCCCAAGGCGCTCCATTAACCGCGAAGCTTTCCAAGCAAGACACTCCAGCAGAGGAACGAGAATGGAGTAATTCGCAATAGTCTGTGCATTATCAACATTAATCTGGTATTCTGGTTCATATTTGAGATAATATTGGTGTAATTCGCAATAGTATGCGTATTTGGTGTGTGGTGGTTAAGTGGTGTGTTTTAATATGAGAACTGGTGCATTTTATAACGTACAATGGTGTGTTTTAATTTTATTGGTGCATTTGAATTAAGTGGTGTATTTTCGGTATGGTGGGGAATGGTGTGTTTTAATTTGTTCAGTGGTGCATTTTATAACGTAGAATGGTGTGTTTTAATACACATGGTGGTGAATTTTACGAGAGTAGTTGCATTTGGTGTGTGGTGGTTAAGTGATGTGTTTTAATCTGAGAACTGGTGCATTTTATAACGTATAATGGTGTGTTTTAATTTTGTTGGTGCATTTGAATTGAGTGGTGTATTTCGGTATGGTTGGGAATGGTGTGTTTTAATTTGTTCAGTGGTGCATTTTATAACGTAGAATGGTGTGTTTTAATACACATGGTGGTGAATTTTACGAGAGTAGTTGCATTTGGTGTGTGGTGGTTAAGTGGTGTGTTTTAATAAAAGAACTGGTGCATTTTAGTACGTTGAATTGTGTGTTTTAATAATACGTTTGTTGGTGCATTCTGTACCCTAACATTACCTTCCCCACTTACAATTACCATAAAGCCCCCACTTAAGTAACGCGAATTAAACTTCCTGAATCCTAATATATAACCTCCACCGTCAGGTCAACACAATCCAATGATGCAAGCTTGGCCACACGACCGCACCTAATAACAAGGCCGCATTTGATTAATATTCTATATATATATATATATATATATATATATATATATATATATATATATATATATAGAAATACATTCATGTACAAACAGGTGTTATAATACAAACATGTGGATTATTGTGTGCCATTGGATGGGGTTTTTGGACGGTTGGATTGCATTATTTTAATACTGGCGCCATTTTAATTTTTTTAGCCGGTTTGGGGGTTTTTATTTGCCTATGGGGGTATTTTAGGTATTTTGCGTTGTGGGTGGTGATTTAATTCCTTTTTTCTCTCTGAATTACCGTGTTATCCTAGGGTTAATTCCGCATTTGTCTCCACTCGCTCGTTCGCAAATTGCCTGGGGTTGTTGATCACCGCTTTCTTCATCAATGATTGTTCTCGTCTGCACGTTGGGATCTTCGTGGAAGTAATGGTAGTCGCTGGGGTCCAGACCAGGAGTAAACGGCCGGGACTACCGATGCAAGCTGTCGTCCGAGGTTGGTTTTCCCCTTCTCTTTTTTTGTTTATGTTTTTTTTTCCTTAGTATTTTTGTTGTGGTATAATTATTCCTTGTAGTTTGATTTTTTGTTGGTCTTAATTTTCTGGTGGTTGTATGCATTTGGCTGGAGTGTTGTTCGTATGGTTTAGGGTTGTGTATTTGAGGGGCTTTTGTTTTTTTTTTTCCTCAAAATTTTCGATTTTGGTTAATTATTTCAGGTTAGTTTGTGTTTGGTTGTCTCAATTTTCTTGTGTGTTTGTGGTGGTATTCGGATTTCATTTGGGTGTGCATTCTGCTCGTGTGTTTTTCGAAGGGTGGGTTTGGGTTTAGTGTTCTGGATTTTTTAATTTCTGGCGGTGTGAAGTACGCTGGGTGTTGAGTCATGCGTATTATTGTGGGTTGTGTATTTTAGTGGATTTTGTGTTTTTTTTTTTTCTTAATATTCTTGGTTTGGGTTTATTATTTCAGTGGACTTTGGTTTTAGCTGTGTTAAGTTTCTGGTGTGTTTGGGTTTGTGGTGGGTTTCTCTATTATGGTGGTAGATGGTGGTGGGTATGGTTTTAGCGTCGTATACTAGGTTGTTGTAGTGTTTTGGATTTTTCTATTTCTGTTGTGTGTAGCATTCTGGTTTTTGTGGTTGAGGCGTGTGCAGAATGCGGTGTGGGTGTGTGCATTTATAGTATACAGGGTGTGTTGTATGCTTTTATGTTTTTTTCTATTTCTGTGGTGTGTAGCATGCTGGTTTTTGTGATTGGGGCATGTGTAGAATGCGGTGTGGGTGTGTGCATTTATAGTATGCGGGGTGTGCTGTCTGCTTTTGTAAGTTGTGTGGTTTGGGTGTGTTGTTTCAGGGAAGAAGGTGAAGGTGGCCCGGGCTCGTTTCGTTCGTATGAGATTATTGACAACTCCACAATCCCAGTTAATAAGCTGTTGAAATATGGTGAATATCTGGAAGATATGGTTTGTATTCACTTGTACCAAGTCTTGTTGTTTTCTGTGTTCCATGGTTTTCATTTGCTTTGTTATTGTCTACTGCAGAAGGACATGCTTTCAGAGTTCTTCAAAACTATTGACCCTGCGAAGTCTATAATCTGCGGGTATTAATGCGAAGCGTATGCAGATTCCTTGGCGGGATTCGAAGAATAAGGTCGACTGTGGAGTGTATATCATGCGCCACATGGAGACATATGTATGTCAGGGGGTGTTCAAATGGGATTGTGGCCTTACTAAAGGTGACACTACTAAGCTCCGACAGCTTAGGTTACACTACATGAAGGAAATTACAACCTCTGAGTTCAATCTTTGTAGTTCTAGGAATCTTTCTCGGGCGTTTCATTTTATTTCAGCAGCTCCCTTGGGTGGTCTTTAGTGTTGCATTCATGGGTATGGATTATTAAAGATTAGCTCCTTTTTTTGCCAAACTATATTGAGCCTTGTTTAGGCATTTTTGTTTGTGTAGGTGGTTACCTTTTAGTGTGGCAATTACTATATAACTGCACTAACTTTTTTATATTTTTTGTTTTGGAGCCATATTTAGTGTGTGGTGCTATTTCATTTTGTTCTTTTTTACTCTTAATTATTCTACTGTTCTATAGCTATCAAACATTCGATCCGCTAGTGGCCATAATGCAGCCCGTGTGCGCATTAACACCTAGGTGTATGCATTCATTTGAATATATGCAATTCCCAAACTATGTGTTTTTCGCTGGGTGCACACATGTGTGTGTGCATGTGCACCTGGCATGGTATTTATGCACACAAGGCAGGCCGTGTGCACATATTCACGGAGGTCGATGCATTCTTTTGATATTTGTGCGATTCTCAACCAAACGCGCTACGCTGTGTGCCCTCGAGACTATGTGCGTGTGCAACCTGTCGAATAACACCGTACTCATTTCTATCAATTATTTTACTATTCTATAGCTAACCATGCCTGTTACGTTGGGTGCACACATGTGTATGTGCGTGTGCACCTGGCCGGCTATTTATGCACACAAGGTATGCTATGTGCACGGATTCATGTAGGTGGATGCATCCATTCGATATTTGTGCAATTCTCAACCAAACATACTGCGTTGATTGTACTCGAGACTATGTGCATGTGCACTCGAGACGATTAAACAAACCTGTTATTATTTTAAATATTTTTAAAAGTGCAGGGGTTTGGTTTTGATTGTCATAAAATATTTAGATCGCATTGTGTGCACTATCCGATAGCTCTATGTGCAAACAAGAGTTTATAGTGGTGTTCCGTGCTTGCATACTACAATCAAAGCCACATAATGTATCCTTGAGTTTAATCACATCTAATTAATTCATTAGTAAATAAGCAGTTTGCAGTATATTCAGTGCGCACTCTATCTATCAAAAAATCAACATATTTCGTATTATAAATTGTATGACAGTTTACTGTTTTTGACGCTGATATTCTGTCTGGACAATTGCGGGTGTCATGTTTCTTGCTTTTGCCGCAATACTTGCAATGTCTTCCTCCTTTATTGCTCTTCTCTATTGCTTTTTTCCTGGCTCTTTCGAATATTCTCATTTTAATTTCTCACACATAGACTATGTTTGTTATTATTACCATCGAGCTATAAGAGGGGTTTGCACACTGGTTTGTACCTTGTTTTGGCGTGTGCACAAACGACCACTACTGTGTGTGCTAACTTTTTCAACATTCTTACTCCTTACACTTGCAGTTTCTTGAGTTCACACATGAGTATATGTGTATACCAACACTTAGTGCCATGGATTAGTAACCATTAGTAGTTCTAATTGGCGATTTTTGCACATACACTCAGTGTTAAATATATGTAATTTCTTTGCTATCTCGTATAATTCTGCGACCATTATCCAAAGTTTCATGATCATATCGCTTCTAATAAGTGCAACATCCGTTTGATCATACGTGCACACTACTTGCCCTTACGTTTTCAGTGTGCACAGTGCCACATCCATGTGTGCACTACATCTGCCATTAAAACTGTGCATACAAAAATTCAAACCAGCCACATGTAGCATACAAAATTATTCAAAGCTCAGTCAGTTTAATAATAAAACAATTAGTTCTTAAAACAATATTCTAAATGCTATAAAAATAGGATAGTATATTGTTGTTATAAGTACGACGGTCTAATCTTCTGATGGTTTTTTTTTTTGTTGGACAGTTACGACTGTCATGGTAGCCCACCTCGTAACATGTTTTGCACTACCACCCTTATTTTTTTTCTTCTTCTTGGCAGCCTTCTCTTTGTTGCTTTTGGATCTCTTCCCGCTACTTTGTTTTTGACAAATCTACACCATGCACACAAGAAACAACTTCTGCGCACACAGGTCCCATAACCCACACATGCGTGCACAAATGTGTATATGTGTGTGCACAAGGATATAGATGTGTGTGCAAGTAGGATATAAAGCGCAGTTCGCACAGAATCACGCTGGTCCATTATTCAATGTGTGCGCAGCTGCGTGTGTTCGTGTGCATGGTGTTTTCAACTCATTACTTACGCTACATGATGCGTCTTAATGTCTACAACTATTTTGCTCATCGTATTCTACCCACTTTTCATCAAAATTGGCACAGAGCTTGCAAATAATAAATTTCACATATATTCTTGCGATGAATAAGACTCATCCATCTTGATGTTCGTGGTTTTCCTATGGCAGTGATATTAATTATGAAATTACTAACCTGAGTCTTTCTTCTCCATGCCTGTTGCATCCCCATCCATGTCTTCCCCTATCTTCGCGGATTTTGGATTCCGGCGTCGGCGTGGTTGGCGATGTGAAATACGTAGACTAATCTTATCATACTTTCACTACCTTATTTCTTGCGCTAATTGCATTCCTAATATAACTCATTATTTCTTTCATACTCATTTTCCTTAATTACCCTTTGATTCTATTAATCAGATCATACAATTATTTACTTCCATTTATTTTCATCCGTCCATCTCTTCTAATCTAAAGGCCATCATTAATCCATATGTTTGTATTTTAAGGGTGTTTGCATGTGAATGCAACCCTATATATATATATTTAAATTTATTTATTTATATAAATAAGAGAAGTAAGAGGTATATATAATATATATAATATAATATATGACATTACCACACACATGCACTATTTTTTTGTTTTTATAGGTCGCCACCTAGGTACTGCCTAGACAGCGCCTTCTGCAACCATGATCTTGATTATCAATCTTAGTGCATCCAAAGTTCATGTTTCTTTGCTAACGTTTATAAATGAAGGATGTATTATGAAACAGATGTAGCTCTGATACTAAATTGAAAGATTTGTTCCATTTCAACTTTTATATATATATATATATATATATATATATATATATATATATAGAATATTAATCAAATGTGGCCGTGCTCTTAGGTGTGGCCGTGCGGTCACACACCACTCAATGTTACGAAATACACCACTCAATGTTAAGAAACACACCACAATGAAAATATACAAAAACACCATAAAACACACCACACACCCAAAATAATGCACCATAACTCCCATGTCCCTAATGGTGCATTTGCTAATACTGTGTGGTGTATATTTGCATACCTAGTGGTGTGTTTTTGGGTGATGCGTCCCTAACGATGCATATTTGTGTGGTGCATTTTTTAACACTGAGTGGTGTATATCTGTATACATAGTGGTGAGGCCGCACTGTTCACACCTAAGAGCACGGCCACACTTGAACATGACCCTATATATATATATATATATATATATATATATATATATATATATATATATATAAAATTTAAATCAAATGCGGCTTGCACAATAGGTGCGGTCGTGCGGCGCAACATATGTCGCTGGATTGAGGTGATCTGACGGTGGAGGTTATATATTAGGATTTAGGAAGTTTAATTCACGTAATTTAAGTGGGGGCTTTATGGTAATTGTAAGTGGGGAAGGTAATGTTAGGGTACAGAATGCAGCAACAAACGTATTATTAAAACACACAATTCGACGTACTAAAATGCACCAGTTCTTAGATTAAAACACACCACTTAACTACCACACACCAAATGCAACTACTCTCATAAAACTCACCAACATTTGTATTAAAATGCACCACTGGACAAATTAAAACACACCATTTCCCACCATACCCAAATACACCTAGTCAATTCAAATGCACCAACAAACGTATTAAAACACACCATTCTACGTTGTAAAATGCATCAGTTCCCATATTAAAGCACACCAAATGCAACTACTCTCGTAAAATTCACCACCATGTGTATTAAAACACACTAGTCTACATTATAAAATGCACCTGTTCTCAGATTAAAGCACATCACTTAACCACCACAAACCAAATGCAACTATTCTCGTAAAAATTCACCACCATGTATATTAAAACACACCATTCTACGTTATAAAATGCACCACTGGACAAATTAAAACACATCATTCCCACCATACCGAAATACACCACTCAATTCAAATGCACCAACAAAATTAAAACACACCATTATACGTTATAAAATGCACCAATTCTCATATTAAAACACACCACTTAACCACCACACACCAAATACATATACTATTGCGAATTACACCAATATTATCTCAAATTTGAACCAGATTAATGTTGATAATGCACAGACTATTGCGAATTACTCCATTCTCGTTCCTCTGTTGGAGTCGACCTGTGCGTTTTGTTCGAACGGAGCGCTCGTTGCTGGTGATGGAGTCCTTCTACGCTTGTCTGGTGTTCGTTGCTTAGTGCTCGTCGACTTCAAGCCTCCGTCGTCGTCTGATCTGGTTTTGAAATTGTAGTGAATTGTCAACATTATCCTTCCCGTTCGCGTAACTAAAGACCAAGTGCCTGTATTGTTTGGATTAATGTGAAGTCGGCTCTGTTTGGCAGAGCTTATTTTAAGCTATATTAATAAGCTATAAGCTCTGTTTGGTAATGTTCCTAAAATAAGCTAGTAGCTTAAAATAAGAGCTTATTTTTGAACGTTACCTAAGGTAGCGTTTCAAAATAAGCTAGTAGCTTCCTAACTTTTTTTTCCATCTTTAATCTTATTATTTTAAAGAAATGACATCATTTACCCTTTCCAATTAAAACCCTTTTCTATTCTTGTTTATTCGCAATTTTCACGCTAATCGCTTCATCTTCATTCACTCTTCGTAGAAGCATCGCGCATCAGCCACCTCGCTCCGCAGTCTGCAACCGGCCAATCGCAATATCACTGGTCTGTAGGTATGTATATATTTATTTTGTTGTACTCCTATTGGACAAGCAGATCTTAATATGTTGCCATAAAATCTCCGAAAAGTGATTGTGTAAATGTCATTGTATAATCTGAACCTGGTTTGGCATGCATTGGAATGACACTCCAATGTAGACATTGTTCTGAGTATAAACTGGTCCTCTTGCCTTGAACTCTACCGGCAATTGATTTGGGTGCTTTCAAGCCTTGGCAGATGTTTCTGCCTAGTCGTACTTTCTTAACATTTTGATGGACTTTTATCAAAAAGAAAATAATATAAATAACATTCATGTATTACCATTTATTCCTCTGCTTGGTTTGTTAAATGTTTTGCCTTGTTTCTGTTTGACATTAACCGACAATCCTATTGTGATTGTGAATTAAGATTTTGAATGGTTGGACTGCGTGTATATGATATATATTTCATGTATTTCTTCATTTTATATATATTATATCCTACAGATTACAAACACTTCTTCAAATTACATTATATCAAAAACACAATATTAATGAAATCTGCAGTGTTTTTGATATAATGTAATTTGAAGAATTAAAGTAAGTTTCTGCAGTGTTTGTAATCTGTAGGATTCTACCCAAGTTTTATCATCTCATTTTTATTTTGTAGTAAATAATTTGTTCGCTGGCAGTAAAGTATGTTTTTGAGGCATGCACAACAGGGTAAATATGGATGGAGATATGAAATAGTTTGTTTGCATGCAATTTTGTATTACCCAACCAATGTGTCCCAAGCCGCCACAAGGTATCATATTCGTATTACTTTAACTCTAATAAAAATCATATAATTTTATTCTTTAAATTTGTTTAGTGTTATATTTTTTTAGGAAGATATTATTTGGTTGATAAAGGATATCCATATAAACAAGGATATTTGGTACCGTATCCAAGAATAAGGTATCATCAATCTCAATTTGAACAAGAGCCGCCAACTAATGCTCAAGAAGCATTCAATCGTGCACATTCTTCTCTTCGAAGTTGTATTGAGAGGTCGTTTGGAGTATTGAAGAAGAGATGGAAGATACTTGCTAAAATGCCACAGTTTAGTGTGGAGACCCAAATTGATGTTATTATGACCACATTTGCCTTACATAATTATATTCGGAAGAATTCACAAGATGACATGATGTTTAATGTACTTGAGCAGCATTCAGATTACATACCGCCCGATGAACTTCAAGATTCAAGTAGTAATACCTCCACCAACGAAAGTTTAAGTCAGACCTCTACTGAGATGAAGGAGATTCGCGACAATATTGCTACTTCATTATGGGATGCTAGATCATGATTTGCTAAAAGTTTTATTTTCAAACGTTAAATTTTAATATGTAAACAAACAAATTTAAATCTTATGAAGATGCCCTTTTAAGTCTTTTTACATTTATCAGCTTATCAAAAAGCTAATTTTACCAAACACTTTTAAGCATAACAGCTAGCTTAACAGCTCACCAGTTTCAGCTCCTAACTTATAGCTTTTCAGCTTTCAGCTACCTTTTCAACTAGGTTTGCCAAACATAGCCTTAGATCATGGAATCTGATGCTGCAAATCAGGCCACACAGCCGCACGGGGGACGCTGTTCGCATATGATGCGGCCTCTCTCTCTCTCTCTATATATATATATATATATATATATATATATATATATATATTTAAGAATGATCCATGTTTTATAATCACATTGAACTTTTAAACAAGAGTAAAAAATAATTTACAAATTACTTTCATTTTGGTCAAATCAATTCATTCTTTTACTTACTTTCTTTAATATTTTTGACTTGTTTTAAAATTTAATTTTTCATGATAATTTTAGTTAAGCCTCAGTAATTGAACCAAACACAAAATATAAATGGACGAAAGGAGTAAAATATAGTAAGAAAAAATTTCACTTTGGTCCTTGACTATAAAAAATTTCTAATTAAATGTGTGTATATGTAATTTGTATTATATTTTGTCCTACCGTATAATTTCCCAGTTAAGTATCGCTGGATTTCGGAAAGAGCACTCCATTTGCTTCTTTTGGAAGGAATATTGCATTTATTTTTTCCGAAAGGAGTGTTAGACTAAGTAAATGTTAGTTTAGTCTATTCCTATTCTTTAGCCTTTAGTATAGACAGTTAGTGTAAAATCATTATCAATAATCTAACTCTCCGTGAACGAACGATTGATCACACTTTGATTAGGAGTACTTCTGACAATATTTGACTAGGAAATTAGACGGCACGATGAAATGTTATACAAATTATATAGTCATACATCTCAGTAAAAAATTTTAGTAGTTAGGGAACAAATGTAATTCATATATAATAGTCAGAGGATAAAAAATGAAATTTATTCAATAGAGTAATTTTCAGAGGAGGGTTGAGAGAAGAGTAATTTCCAAAGGAGGGAGTGGGGACCAGCAGAGGTGAATGGATAAAACAGAGAGGATTGGATTACACACGCTGTCTAGACTCTAGACTCCACTTCATCAAGAAGATAATAGTCCATTACATTTACCAGATTCTCCGATGACTCAACACTGTCGGAGAGTTTCATGTTAGACTGAGAAACAGCCGGAAACTCTTCCATTTACGGCCTTCGAATCGAAAATAAACAAAATTCCGATGGAAACTTTCTCGTCCACCGTTGCTTCCCGCCATTTCTCACCTTCGCTCACCAAAATCTCCCTCTCAAATCCCAAAACCTCCCATCTTTCTCTTCCTTCTGCTTGGCCTGGTTCCACCCACTCCCTCTCTTTCTCTTCTCGAAACACATTCACCGTAAGTCCAACTAAACACTCCCACTTCTGCAATTTTCTGTGCTTTTTCTTTCAATTATTATCATTTTACAGTTATTTATTTATTTATTTTTAAATTCCTTTTTGTATTGTGGCAGAGAGAGGCGTGGAGGTTTATAAATTCGAAGAATGTAGTGAGTTTCAGAAGGGAAATGCGCGGTGTGATCAGTGCTGAAATGTTCGGGCAGCTCACCACCGGACTTGAATCTGCCTGGACCAAGCTTAGAGGGGAAGGTGTGTTCTCATTATTATCTCAACTTAGCTTTCACTTCAAACTTCATATATTTTGTTGTAGATAACCCAGTTTTAATTGTAATTTAGGATTATGAGCTGAGATCTTTCTTGTTTGTTGTTGACTTCAATAAAACGCACTGAATAAGTTCATATGCTCAACAAGTAATGCAGAGTGAATAAGGTTTTTGTGAGGATTGAATCTAAGTTGCTAAGTATTAAAACCATATTGCATTCTGTTTTCTGCATTTTATGTCAGTGATTGGTTTTCAAATCTTGGAAAAGGTATAATGCATGCATATAAGAAGACCTTTTCAAGGCTAGCAATTTGAATCATGCTCCCATGACTCACCACCATGCTTTGCTGAATCCCTAAGAATATTCATTTCTACTATAAATAATATTTGCATAATTTGTAAGTAATGTTAGTTTCTGACAAAGTAAATGAGTTACTGTAATTTTCCTTGCATTTGAAGTAAATGCTCATTGCACTAGTCAGTGATGGTTTGTCAATTGAACTAATGAAGCACTGAGCTTGATGTGCTATTGTTTGATGAAATACAAAGGAAGACAGTGCCCAAAATATGAGGTGTTCTTTCACTCACAGTCTCAAACTGGCCTGTTTCACAAGTTGTTTAATTAATTTTATAATGGAGTAGTTATAGATAGTTATCTTATTTATAGCCCCATGCATAAATTTTTTACAAGTATCACACTCCATATTCTCAGTATTGGTTATCACAAGCATGATATATTTTAAAGAAGCATTTCTCATAAATACCGAGTAATTTGAGTGGTCATATATTATGTTGTCTTATCACAAGCCCACTATAAAGTTTCTCCTCAGAAGTGCTACTTTGTATCCATGTTCTAATTCTACTTGCTCCTGTAGACTGCTTTTAGTGTTTTCACGAAACAGGCTAAGTTTCTTGTGTTTCAGAGGTCTTGAACAAGGAAAACATTGTTGAACCTATGAGAGACATTAGGAGGGCTCTACTAGAGGCAGATGTATGCAAAATTGCTCTACTAATGGTTGTGTTTTCGACATGGAACATGTACCTCAAACTTATAATATGCACCTTGAATGACAGGTTAGTCTTCCAGTTGTGAGAAGATTTGTTCAATCTGTTAGTGATCAAGCTGTTGGCACTGGCTTGATTCGAGGAGTGAGACCAGATCAGCAAATGGTTAAAGTATGATTTATCAGTATTTCAGTAAACAAAACAATCCTCATTAGCTCTTATTTTTTCAGTTTTATGACCAATATTTGTGTAAACTAATGTTTGGTCTGTGCTATTACTTGCCAATTTCTTTTTTGTACTTATACTTTAAGTTACATATTTAAAGATTAAGTTTATTAGTGATGTTTACTTGCAAACATTTGTTTTATTTCCCCCGCCAAAGCTAAACCATGTTTCATAAATTTTTTTGATGAAGATTGTGCATGACGAGCTTGTGAAACTGATGGGTGGAGAGGTTTCTGAGCTAGGTTTTGCAAAATCTGGCCCCACAGTTATTCTATTAGCCGGTCTACAAGGTGTTGGAAAGACCACTATCAGCGCAAAATTAGCTTTATATCTTAAAAAGCTGGTACATATTCAGTAAACTTGTCCTTTCTCTCTCTCTCTCTCTCTCTCTCTCTCACACACACACACACACATGTGAACACATATGTATAAAGCCACAAGTAAATGTTTCTGTATCTATTGTTTATTTGGAAATTCTGTTTCCGCCTTTGCACACCTATCTAAGATTAAAAGAATTTCTAACTCAAGAAGCCTGGACTGCAGGGGAAGAAATGCATGCTAATTGCTGGAGATGTGTATAGACCTGCTGCAATAGACCAACTTGTTATTTTGGGTGAACAGGTATTTAATATTACTTTGTAATAGTTTTCAAAAAAAAAAAAAATATTACTTTGTAATAATGTGCTTTGTCTTATGGTGAAATTTTTGTCTCTAACGGTAGTCAATATTCTAATATATGCCAAGTTTACAAACAGGATTGATGATTTCCAATTTAAATTAAAGAAAAAAAAAGGGACTTGTGATATTATATTCTCACAATCAAAATGGATTTCTTTTATTGTGGTAATGGAGAAAACAACAGATTGAGTTGGAATGTGTTTGAAGATCAACATTGGTTTTCTGGTTTATTCATTCTCATGATGTCTACTAATAATGGGACAGGTTGATGTACCTGTTTATACAGCTGGAACAGATATTGAACCTGCAGAGATTGCTAAACAAGGTTTAGAAGAGGCTAAAAAGAAGAACATAGATGTGGTCATAATGGATACTGCCGGAAGACTTCAGGTTATATCAAATTGGTTGTATTTCTGGGATAATTTGCCGAAATGTGGAAATGTGTTTTTGTTTTTTATACCTTTTACCTTTATCAGATAGATAAGGCAATGATGGATGAATTGAAAGAAGTGAAACAGGTGCTGAATCCCACAGAAGTTTTGCTTGTTGTGGATGCAATGACTGGCCAAGAAGCAGCAGGTACTCTATCCTTATTGAAGTAGCTAATCTGCAGGATTTTTGGCAATTCTTTTTAATCATTTCTTTTAATATTTCAGAACGATTGTGAGCATAACCAACAAATAACCACATGTCTAGTTTGGTTTTGCTGTATGTTACAGTGACCTAAGGAATATCCATAGAGATGATTTGTACTACATTCTTGTCCTGTAATCTAAATATAGTCAATGTCTCTTTTCCATAGTTTTTAAAATTTTCATTTTTATTAAATGATACAATTACATCGCCTTTGGCTCCACGAATAGGTGATTTTGAAATTTAATGAAATTTCTTAATTCATATCATCTTGAGTATGGATGCCTGAAAATATCCTCAAATTCTGTTGCTTTGATTGCCTTTGATATAATTGCAGCACTAGTCACGACTTTCAATCTTGAAATTGGAATTACCGGTGCCATCTTATCAAAGCTGGATGGGGATTCTAGGGGAGGAGCAGCTTTGAGTGTAAAAGAGGTATGATCGATAATGCTGTTTGGTCAAACGATTTTTCCCTTTTTTCTTTTTGTTTCTGATGGCTTTCTCGAACCTTACAAGGATTTCTCCATGTTAAATTGCTCTTTTAACTTTTTGCTTTTAATGGGCATTCAATAACTTGCTCTTAATCATCGAACTTAAGACATGACTTTACATGGTACTTAACAAGTAGACTACACCAGGTTTCAGGAAAGCCGATCAAACTTGTGGGAAGGGGTGAGCGCATGGAGGACCTTGAACCTTTCTATCCTGATCGTATGGCAGGACGTATTTTAGGGATGGGAGATGTTTTGTCTTTTGTGGAAAAGGCACAAGAAGTTGTAGGTCCATTCTTTCCTGTTTTCGTCGTCTCTTATTTTTCATTTGAAGAGTAATATCACCAAGGAGCTCTCAATTTGATGTGGATCTCTACAAATTATGGTCAGATGCGCCAAGAAGATGCGGAAGATCTGCAGAAGAAGATCATGAGTGCTAAATTTGACTTCAATGACTTCCTCAAGCAAACTCGTATGGTTGCACGGATGGGTTCCATGTCTCGTATTATCGGAATGGTTCCTGGGATGTCAAAGGTAGCACAACTGGCTCTATTCTATATCAGTCAATTTCTGTTTCTTTTGTTTACTCGAGATATCAAAGTTATTAAAATCAGTAACATGCTCCCAGTTTTGTTTTATTGTGTTGATACCAGCATAAGAGATTTACGTAACTGTATTGTCTCCTTCACATGTTAACAGGTAACTCCTGCACAAATTCGAGATGCAGAGAAGAGCTTAAAAGATGTGGAATCAATAATAGAAGCAATGACCCCGGGTTTGTTATTCACACTTGAGCTAAACCTTGTGTTCTCGCTCTTCTTTAAGCCCCAAAAAAACATTTCTTTAGCATTTTGGCCTTACAAGTTCTCAGTAATTACAACTGAAGGGACAACGGAATCAGTTGTCTTTTTGGATACTCCCTCCGTCCCATTTTTTGTTTGGTTTAGTAAACAAACTTCTTTATGTTTTGGGTTCTTCTATGTTTGCGTTAGACATAGTTTCATGAATATCTAATGCATGAATACCTCTCCGTTGAGCATGTATTGAGTTGAATAACATTTCTGCTTCTCTTTCAATGGTTGATGATGCATATAAACTGCCATTTGCTACAGAGGAGAGGGAGCAGCCTGAGCTATTGGCAGAATCTCCCGACAGGAGGAAACGTGTTGCTCAAGATTCGGGAAAAACTGAAGAGCAGGTAAACACTAATGCATGCTTTGTATGTTATCCACAACATTACTAGCGTTTTTGTACACTCACAAGGGATACGCGGTTTTCGATTTTTAGGTGAGTCAACTTGTCGCTCAGCTTTTCCAAATGCGCGTGCGTATGAAGAATTTGATGGGTATGATGGAAAGCCAATCCATTCCCGCACTAAGCAATCTTGAAGAGTCCGTGAAATCGCAACAGAAGGTGCTTATTATGTTTTCATCCTATCCCCATTAAGAATCTTCTAAGCATAAGCATCCTGAAAAATACTAAATAGATGACTGAAAGCATACATACTTTTGCATTTGGCACAACTTATTTTACCCGATATATAGCGTAAATAACCAAAAGCCAAAACTGTCATAAGTTGCTCTAGAAAGTACCAAATATGCATATATTTTCCAATACCATTGAACTTCATATTCATTTATGTTATATTGCATTCTAACTTCAATTAAACTCCATATAACATACACTTAAGGCTGCGTTTATTCTCCATTTTCTGTTTTCCAATTGGAGAAATGTACAAGTAAACGTATCCAATGTTTTCCTTTCTCTAGTTTTCCATTTCGCCCGTGAGTAAACATAAATATTTGAAGAAAATAGTTGAGTGCCAGGCCTTTTATAAGCTTTTATTACATGTTTATGGTAAACAGGCCCCTCCTGGAACTGCAAGAAGAAAGAGGAGATCTGGAACAAGGATCCAGTTTGCCCAGAACTCCATGGCATCTACAATCACAAAGAATTCTGCCTAGCTTTGAGCAGCACTACTTTTACAGTGTAACTGGACATGCTATATCCAGTGCTTGCACAAACAAGTGTTCCTCGGTTTAAAGAGGTTTCGTGTAACATGATATTTTTGGTTCATTTAAGGGGAATGAGAAGTGAACACTGATCTCTTATTTAAGTCACTGAGTTTTACTTTCTGCTAGCTAGGATACAAGCTTTTCAGCATTCACTATATGTAATGACTATGAAGAGATGTTATACTTGATTTCTTCATGTAACATGATACAAATAGTTTTTCTCATTACATAATTTATTAGTCATTTGAATTATGAAAATGTTGTACAAATGTACAATATTCCATGTCATATATAAGACTATAAGAGTGCACAATTAATTTTCTTCTAAGTTTTTCTTTTAGTATATTTTTTTCCCTTGCCTTCTAGAGTTCTAGTGATCCTCTTTATGCTTTCAAGTGCTCAATTTTATGCCTACAAGTGCATGTGTGTCTTGCTATTTCGTTAAAAAATAAAATAATACCTAACATTTCATTGAACCCTTGTTTTCATTCTAGTGCATGCTTTTAGCCTTCAAGTGCACATTTTGTAGCTTCAAGTGTATATTTTCTTTTTTAAGAGTACACAATTAATTTCCTTCGAATTTTTCTGTGTCGTTTGTTTCTCCCTTGCCTTGCCTTCTAGTGATCCTCTTTATGCCTTCAAGTGCTCAATTTAATGTCTACAAGTGTATGTGTGTCTTACTCTTGTGTATAAATTTAAAAAACAAAAAATACTTAGCAGTCAAGTGAATTCTTTTTTTTTTTTTTTCTTCCAGTGCATTTTATTGCCTTTAAGTGTTACGCTTTACGTGCATGTTTCTTTGGCTTCAAGTGCATAATTCTGGGCAGTATTTGTTACTTGTGCATTCTTTTCAATAACATATAACTGAATTTCTAATGAAATTTGTGAGATTTACAAACGATTTGTATGAGTAATTGCTTTAATAACACCTAAGTTGAATAACCAACATTTTTGGTACCATAAATTGCATCAATTGCACATCTATTTGCCTTCCAGTACATTTTTTTGCCTTCAATTGCATGGTTTTGAGCATTCAAGTGCACTAGGGGTGTAAATGAGGCAAGCCGTTCGCGAGCCGCTCGGTCAAAGCTCGACTCGAGCTCGAGTGGCTCGTTTACCAATCGAGTCAAACTTGAGCTCTAATGTCTTAGGCTCGTGGCTCGATGAGCCGCTCGCGAGCCATATATATATATATATATATAATATTAAAATTTATAAAATTGAAATTTGAATTCAAGCTCAAACTCGAGCTCGAGCAGGGCCTTCCTTAACAGCTCGAGCCACCCTAGGCTCGAGCTCGGCTCTGCTCGTTTACACCCTTAAAGTGCACAATATAGAATTTATTTTTAGAGAGTCCACAATATGGGCACACTTAGGTGAGAACGGATGTCTAGAAAAGAACTGAGAACCAATCACAGTCGTGCATGTGTCCAGATTTAACGGATCAGATGCAATTAAAAAAAGTGGTGGTGTCATTTTCGTAAATAACTCAAACTTTGGCACAAATAACATGTGTTAAAAGTGCAAGTAACTGGTACAAGTCTGCAAGTAAAATCACTTAATGGTGCAAGTAATTTACCATTTTAACATTGGTGCATCTTTTTTTTTTTTGAAAATTAACATTGGTGCTTCTAATGATAACATCGTCCACATTTGTGCACTTAATGATAACGTTTGGTGCAACTAATTATAACACTATGTACACTTAATATTGATGCTCAATATACATTATTTGTTAACATTTTTAATATATTTTACTTGCACTTTTAATACTTTTTACTTGCACTTAATTGCATTATACGAAATTGTTACTTGCACTTTTAACACAATTTACTTGCACTTCAAAGTTCAATTATTTATGAAAATGTCACCGTGTTATTTTTAAATAGTGTTTCTGATCTGTTATATTTGGGCACATGGACGGCTGCGATTGATTCTCCGTTTTTTCATGGGCAGTTGGTTCTCACTTGATCAATCTCTTAGGTGAGAACTTATGGACAAATTCAAACTATTAATCTGCAAGATCTTATGAATGATAAATCAAGTAAAAATAGGCAGAGTCATTTTTCATAAATATTACAAATTTTTAAAATGAGCGGAATCATTTTCATAAGTATATTGTATAACTAACTAAATATGGACTAGTAAGTATCAATTGGTAAGCAATGATTAATGTATAACTGATTAATGATCCAACGTTAGTGGTATAAACATGATTATCGGGCAGTTGAAACAGGAGAAATAATAGAAGGCAGTTGAGATCCTGAATAATGGTAGACATTTTAGGAGTGTTGGGATACATATATGGTGGCATGCATGTGTGATGCCGTCTCCCCTCAAATTAAAAATCCTTAACCCTAAACTCCAAATACTGAGATCATTACTCTTCTCTTTCTCAACGTATAGTACTGATGGGTTTATAACAAACCACCACCAATTATATATTCTGTCTGGGTGGTTGGAATTTTGCATTTTTTCAACCTAATTAAGATATATATATATTTTATTATCTCTCTCGATCAATATGTCTGATTCTCGGGGTACTTTTCCGGCAGCTGATGCAGAAATCGAGTTGAATCCTGAAAACAATAAGGAGTTTCAAGTTGATTCCGTTCCTTCAAAACTATCCTCAATGCCGAGAATAAGGTACGAATATACGAATATCTCTTTAGGGAATGAATGTAAATGTTGATTGATAGATGATCCTGATTTCCCTTCTTAATCCTGGTTCTTGTCCACTCAAAAAATTTATTTATTTCTAGTGCGATTGACATTCTTACTCTGAGAAGAATCATTCGAATTTTTTTCTTTAGATGAGAAAAACTCCATAATTCTTTTAGGTGTAGGTAAATGACTCTAATCAGCAAAGGATCACAACGAAGTAAACCTAATCTAGGTTACTCATAGCTGTCCAGTTCAAATTTTGGGGCAAGAATTCAATAGATCTCTGATTTTTTTTAAGGTGGAGGGTAAAGAAGGCTGGAAAGAGAGAAATGAATTTATACAAAGGAGGTAGTGGTGGCTCCTTTACTGACTTGGGCCATTCATTAGGTCCAGCAAGTGGGTGTATCCTCCCTCCATAAGTGTTCAAGTAGTTGCTAATTGAGTAGCAAGGATGTACATAATGGCGTATAGGGCCTTTTCCATGTTTAATCCAAATAGCACACACACCATGTTTACATGGAATCCCAGTTAAGTCCCACTGTCTACAGCTACAAGAAGCCCTAAACAAGTCCACTGTGTGCTGCTCTAACCCCCCTAATCCTGACATGCACCTAATCTCAAATAGATTATCATCACTTTGAGACCCTACACAACCACTTGCAGCCCTCTCAACTATTGCTATCTTTTTCATAATGTTAGGACAGAAAGGTCCTTTCCATTTCACAGCTTTTTGCCTATTTTGAAACAATTTTGCCATCAACAATTTCCTAATAGTTTCTACACAAGTAATGATAGGCTGCTCCCTAGCATCTAATAAAAGTGCATTGAAGCTTTCAGAAATATTGTTGACTAAGGCATCAGATTTAGAGAATGGTGTGAAATGTGACCTTGACCATTCTGAAGGGTGTTTCTCTGCTAGCCATTCAAATGCCTCCACATTTAAGCTTCTGATTTCAGCCATTGCATCTGTGAAAGTATTAACAGTAGTTGTTTTTGCTGCTGCCCACAATGCATCCTTCAAAGCTTTGCCTATAAATCCTGCAAGTTTCATGTTCCCATGAAGATGCCTAACACAAAATCTGTGTGAGGCATATGGAAGAACATCTTCAAAGGCAGCTTGGAGGCCCTTCTGTTTGTCTGTAGCAAAAAAAAAAAAAATAACAAAACAAGTTAGAGATTTATAATACTGACAGTGTTGTGATAAGTAGTTAAACATTGTTTATACCTGAGATAAATGTCAATTGATGTTCTGCTTCCCTTGTGATTTGTAGGTCTCTTTTAAGGAAGTTCAAAAACCTGCTCCATGAATTATTGGTTTCTCCTTCAACAATGGCATAAGCCAGTGGGAATATACTGTCATTCCCATCAATCCCCACAGCTGTTAACAATTGACCTCCAAATCTGCTTTTTAGATGGCAACCATCTACCCCAATTAATTTCCTGCAGAACTTGTAGCCCTCCTTGCAAGCCTCCCAGCAGAAATACATCCTAAGAAATCTAGGTTTTCCATCATAAAGTAAATCAGTAACCTTAACATGGCATTTAGTCCTAGGGCTGGTTTTATCAATCTCTGCACAGTAGTTCCAAATCTTGTTGAAAGATTCTATAGCTTCTCCATCAAGGACTGCCTTTGCTTTTTTCAGAGCTCTATAGGCTTGCTTCACACTTAAGTCAAATCCTTCATCCACTTTCACTTTCTCTCTAAATTCTGCAGTTGTCCAATTGCTATGGTGTCCTATCTCTTTCATCCACCTCTTTGCAACTGTAGTTGATTTAACCATTCTATTCTCATACGCCCACCCACAACCATCATGTTCTTCATGAAACGTTGCAATTCTCCAAGACAGGGCATTTTTAACTTTCCAAAGATTAATTTTAAAAGGGCAACCAGCTGCTCTACATCTAACATATACCCTATTCTTGTCATTTTTAGTAAACTTCAACTCCTTACCATTGCTAAAAGCATAACCGAGGACTGCATCTTTAAATTCAACCTTTGTGTCAAATGTTAAGCCAACACAGAATTTAGGAGATTTCATTTGAGTGCTTGCCCTAAATACTGGCCACTTAAACTTCCCTGCATCATCACTATCCTTCCCACTATCTTCATCAGACAAATGTAGACCATGATCATTGTCTTGACCTAAAACATTAGTTGTATCCACTGTTGACTCAACTCCAACTTCATCACTTTCTCTCAGCCCATCAAACTCCACATTTTTATCTACATTTGCCTTAAATTCTAAGTCATCATTTCCAATACTTTCACCACTGCTGTCAAAGTCTTCTAAAACATCCTCAGATTCTGACTCCCCAAGCCCAGAACCTGTTTCACCCTCACCAAGCCCAGAACCTGTTTCACCCTCACCAAGCCCAGAACCTACTACCCATACCTCAATCTCCTTGGGGAACAATCCAACTTCACAAATTGCCCAACAATCACTATCATTTGTTAATTCAAATAAAGTGTCATTGGTAGCAATGTGAAATATTTAAAGGTGTCTAACATGTTGTATCCCAACTCCTCAACTGTTTCCCTAAGGGTTATCATCCCCCACAAATCAATGTCCAAACTAAAAGTGTTAACAACTCCCCCTATATATCCTATTCCATGTCTTTTAAGGCAGCCACCATGTCTTAACTTTAGACTGAATTCAGCTGTGTTACTTCCTCCATCTATTTAATAATGACAAAGTTTAACTACAAAATCTTAATATGGTATCCAATACAAACAAAAAGGCAGTAAACACTTTTTAAGAAAGCAAGCAACCCTATTAAGAAAGCAAATTGTGGTCCCCATGTACATACACAGAAGTTTGAAAAAAAAAACAAAAAAAAGCACAGCAGAACAAGTGGTCTACACCAGCTGAGTTTAAATACACACAACAAAAACCCACCATATAAAAGGGAACTGTACTGCACTTCATAAAGTGACACACCAACCATATTAAAAACCCCACCATACACAGAACTTCAAGGCAAATGTACATCAAACAACAGACAACCAATGACATATACAGAATATTAAAAGGTACTCCACTTGCATCAGATTCTGTTCACGATATATACACAAAGCAACCCTAAAACCCAAAGAACTCAGAAACTATATATACAAACAACATACAACTATCACCCATAACTAATTTTGGAATTTTACATACGGTATTGTTGTCGCCTGGTCCGACACCATCCATTGTGGTTGCTTCCTTCGTCCTCGCTTTCTACAATCAGCTTCGTTGTTGTCGAGCTTCCAATTACATAGAAACTGCTTCGAATTAGGTAGTAATTGATACGAATAGATACGATTCCACTGGTAATTGCTTCGACTTAGGGTTCCTCGACTTAGGCTTCCTCCACTTAGGGTTCCTCGACTTAGGTTGTTCTGACTTAGAGTCTCTCCAAAAAACACGACCATTGACTACGCAAAGGAGTGGGAGAGCCAAAAAGACATAAAAGCCCTTCTATTAAACGGTCAACTAACAGGCAATCTGACGGAGGACCAAATCTGCCCAACGACCAATAACCGTGGCTACAATATGACCAAAAAAATTATGGAGGACTATTGCTGTCAAACGCCTAATAAGTCTAGGACCAAAAATGAAATTAACTCTAATTAAAACAACAAAACCAAACCAAAAAACCAAAAAAAAAAAAAAAACACGTAGTTAACAGATTTCCGGCGGAAACCATTACAGGTTTCCGCCGGAAACAATGGAAACCAGAGCAACTGCTTTGGTTTCCGCCATGGTTTCTGGTGGAAACCTGTAATGGTTTCCGCCGGAACTTGTCCTTTCTGTCACGGTTTCCGGCGGAAACCTGTACCATGTACAAGTTTCCGCCGGAAACCATGTGTTTCCCCATCACCTTTGTCTATCCAAGCCAACTATAGAGTGCGTATTTCCCTTCCGGAAAATGACTTCCGGAAAATTTATCCGAAAGTTGTTTTCCGGAATTTTAGCCTAATTTTCCTTGGTCAACGGAAATTGTTTTCCGTTGACCATATTTTCCAAGCTCTCCCAAACAAAGGAAGCCTAGAAAATGATTTCCAGAAGTCATTTTCCGGGCTTCCAAACACACCCTTTAGTGTCGTTTTTTTCTCCTTTGCCTTGCCTTCTATGATCCTCTTTGTGCCTTCAAGTGCTCAATTTAATGCCTACAAGCGTATGTATGTCTTACTATTGTGTATAATTTTTTTTAAAAAAATACTTAACAGTCAAGTGAATTCTTTTTTTTTTCTTCCAGTGCATTTTTTTGCCTTTAAGTGTTACGCTTTACGTGCATGTTTCTTTGGCTTCAAGTGCATAATTATGGGCAGTATTTGTTATATCTTGTGCATTCTTTTCACTAACATATAACTGTATTTCTAATGAAATTTGTGAGATTTACAAATGATTTTTATGGGTAATTGCTTTAATAACACTTGAGTTGAATAACCAACATTTTTGGTACCATAAATTGCATCAGTTGCACATCTATTTGCCTTCCAGTACATTTTTTTGCCTTCAATTGCATGGTTTTGAGCATTCAAGTGCACTAGGGGTGTAAATGAGGCGCGGTTCGCGAGCCGCTCGGTCAAAGCTCGACTCGAGCTCGAGTGGCTCGTTTAACAATCGAGCCAAGCTTGAGTTCTAATGTCTTAGGCTCGTGGCTCGACGAGCCGCTCGCGAGCCATATACATATAATATTAAAATTTATAAAATTGAAATTTGAATTCAAGCTCGAACTCGAGCTCGAGCAGGGCCTTCCTTTACGAGCTCGAACTCGAGCCACCCTAGGCTCGAGCTCGCCTCTGCTCGTTTACACCCTTAAAGTGCACAATATAGAATTTATTTTTAGAGAGTCATTGATCATTAAGGAAGCCTATCGCACCGTATTTTCGCACCGGAAGAAGGCTTCGCACTGGATCCTAAACCTATATACACATATAGGATCGCATTCAAGTGCGAACCACCTGTCCAGGAGAGAACTAAGAACGCATGTCATCCACCCACGTGTCCAGATGTAGTTGCACCTAGGTGCATGAATGTTAATAAGGTAAATTACTTGCACTTGTAAGTGAAAATAGGTGCACAAGTGCAAGTAAAATGTATTACAGGTGCAAGTAAATTATATACTGAACATCAATACTAAGTGCACCTAATGTTATAACTAGGTGCACCTAATGTTATAATTAGGTGCACTTAGGTTGTACCTAGGTGCATGAATGTTAACAAGGTAAATTATTCGCACTTGTGCACTTGTAAGTGAAAATAGGTGCACAAGTGCAAGTAAAATGTACACTAAGTTCAATACTAAGTGCACCTAATGTTAAAATTAGTTGTACCTAACGTTATAAGTAGGTGCAACTAGGTACATGAATGTTAACAAGGTAAATTACTTACACTTGTAAGTAAAAATAGGTGCACTTGTAAGTGAAAATATGTGCACTTGTAAGTGAAAATAAATGCACTTGTAAGTGAAACTAGGTACACTTATAACACAATTACTTGCATCAAAGTTCGAGTTATTTACGAAAATGCCATCGTGTTTTTTTTTTTTTTTTTTTTTTTTTTTTTAAATTACATCTGATTCGTTGATCTGGACACGTGGACGGCTGTGAAACATTCTCATTTCCTTCCTAGGCGATGGTTGGCACCTGAGCGCGCACCTATATATGGGCGCACTCAGGTGAGAACGGATGTCTAGGAAAGAACTGAGGACAGTCGTGCATGTGTCCAGATTTAACGGATCCGATGCAATTAGAAAAAGTGGTGGTGTCATTTTCGTAAATAACTTAAACTTTGGTACAAATAACATGTGTTAAAAGTGCAAGTAACTGGTACAAGTCTGCAAGTAAAATCACTTAATGGTGCAAGTAATTTACCATTTTAACATTGGTGCATCTAATGATAACATCTTCCACATTTGTGCACTTAATGATAACGTTTGGTGCAACTAATTATAACATTATGTACACTTAATATTGATGCTCAATATACATTATTTGTTAACATTTTTAATATAATTTACTTGCACTTTTAATACTTTTTACTTGCACTTAATTGCATTGTTCGAAATTGTTACTTGCACTTTTAACACAATTTACTTACACTTCAAAGTTCAATTATTTATGGAAATGTCGCCGCATTATTTTTAAATAGTGTTTCTGATCCGTTATATTTGGGCACGTGGACGGCTGCGATTGATTCTTCGTTTTCTCCTAGGCAGTTGGTTCTCACCTTATCAATCTCTTAGGTGAGAACTTATGGACAAATTCAAACCATTAATCTGCAAGATCTTATGAATGATAAATCAAGTAAAAATGGGCAGGTCATTTTCATAAATATTACAAATTTTTAAAATGAGCGGAGTCATTTTCATAAATATATTGTATAACTAACTAAAAATGGACTAGTAAGTATCAATTGGTAAGCAATGATTAATGTATAACTGATTAATGATCCAACGTTAGTGGGTATAAACATGATTATCGGGCAGTTGAAACAGGAGAAATAATAGAAGGCAGTTGAGATCCTGAATAATGGTAGACATTTTAGGAGTGTTGGGATACATATATGGTGGCATGCATGTGTGATGCCGTCTCCCCTCAAATTAAAAATCCTTAACCCTAAACTCCAAATACTGAGATCATTACTCTTCTCTTTCTCAACGTATAGTACTGGATGGGTTTATAACAAACCACCACCAATTATATATTCTGTCTGGGTGGTTGGAATTTTGCATTTTTTTCAACCCTAATTAAGATATATATATATATTTATTATCTCTCTCGATCAATATGTCTGATTCTGGGGGTACTTTTCCGGCAGCTGATGCAGAAATCGAGTTGAATCCTGAAAACAATAAGGAGTTTCAAGTTGATTCCGTTCCTTCAAAACTATCCTCCAATGCCGAGAATAAGGTACGAATATACGAATATCTCTTTAGGGAATGAATGTAAATGTTGATTGATAGATGATCCTGATTTCCCTTCTTAATCCTGGTTCTTGTCCACTCAAAAAAATTTATTTATTTCTAGTGCGATTGACATTCTTACTCTGAGAAGAATCATTCGAATTTTTTTCTTTAGATGAGAAAAACTCCATAATTCTTTTAGGTGTAGGTAAATGACTCTAATCAGCAAAGGATCACAACGAAGTAAACCTAATCTAGGTTACTCATAGCTGTCCAGTTCAAATTTTGGGGGCAAGAATTCAAATAGATCTCTGATTTTTTTTAAGGTGGAGGGTAAAGAAGGCTGGAAAGAGAGAAATTGAATTTGCAAAGTGTATTTATTGTGTTGGGGACGTTAATATGCAATTTTTGTTTTGTTTTCCTCTCTCCCCATTGGCATAAAACCTCACAGAGGTGATACTCTAAAGATGTCTATCAAACATGACATCATTAATCTCTCAACATCATTATCTTAATCTCTCCAATCAGACTGTAATAATCCCACCATTATTTGTCCCTAACTTATTAGCCATTGTAGGCCATATGGCCCCTTAATGATTTGTAGGGATCGTTTAGTACAAAGTCATGGTAACCTATGTTTGATAAGACAACTTAAAATTTTTTTAAAAAATTGTCATAATACTCTGATCATGAAGTAGTGTTTTCAAAAATAACATCTTTCCCTTTCGGTCTTTCGGTCCACTGATTCAGTAGATAGTTCTGTCTACTAAGCCACTGAATTACTGATTCAGTTCTGTCTACTAAGCCACTGAATTACTGATTCAGTTCTGTCTACTAAGCCACTGAATTACTGATTCAGTAGATAGTTCTGTCTACTAAGCCACTGAATTACTGATTCAGTAGATAGTTCTGTCTACTAAGCCACTGAATTACCATGATAAGGCTGAAGTTAGATTCAACCTTTTGAGGCTTAGTTCACTAAATCTATCGATTTAGTAGATAGTTCCATCCACTGAGCCCGTGAATTGTTGTGATTTATATCCTCTCATATGCTCACATGTTCGGTAAGACTGGACTAGAGATTCAACCTTTTGGGAGAACAAAAAAAATACTCTGAAACATGTTTGTATGCAGGAGAGAGAAGAGGCAGCTAAGAAGGCAAAAGAAAAAGAGAGAAAGGATGCAGCAATGCAGACATTGAAGACAACCATCATCGTCTCCGCCGTGGTTGTGGCGGTTGCCGGCACCATCTTCGCCATTACCAAGAAACTCAGAGAGAAATGAAACCCCTCCACAACACTCACAGATATGATTTCAGTGTGTCCAAACACACCCTCCCTCTGCTATATCTTCAATTACCTTCCTTTTATTTTATTTTATACTCCATAGAATATGATATAATGCCTTTTCATAGTGTTTCAATTTAGAAAGAAAATACAATTCTAGTGACATTATTCATGTAGATTGCCACTTTGTTGGCATTAACCAAGAAAAATAAAAATATTTTCAGATTTGAACCCCCATAGGTTTATCTGATCTGAGGACTATCAGAAATCCCATTCCCTTTTATCCCTTCATAACTCATAAAAGAAGAATGACACCTTTAAAAGAGAGAACCATAATATATTTGAGCTATCTGACAGATTACAAGTTCTTGAATCCTTGTATGCATATTACTTACAAACTATGAGATTAAAAGGGATTGAATGTATTTAAAGAGCAGAAATGTCTTAAAGTTCTTATTTGATCAACAGTCCCAAGAAATATCTTAGCAGATTAAGTACATTACAACTTACAGTACAAGCTTACCGGCCTATAAGAAAAATTACCTCTACTTGCTTGTTGAAATGACAACCTGACGGGGAAGCAAATTAGCATTATGGGTCATGAGCTCCTTTTTGCTCATCTATCTAGCAACCTCGAAGGCCAATTAACTCCTACTCAACCATCCTGAAAGATGCAGAATCGTTTAGTCCAATAGTGTCCTGGAATGTCGATGTAGAAAATGCAGATAAAGTAGGCCTTTATAAGTTTCAACCATCATATACATTTATGTACCTGAAACAATAGATTTCAATAGTGTGGATTTGGATGTGAAGAAACATGTGAAATTTTATCCACTAAATACATGAGAAATAATCATGAGTTTTCAACAGGTTTGTACGACTATTTTCAAACATTCTTATAAAAACTATACAGAATACTGATATTAGGAATTTTAGTACTTCTAGCTACACAAATGTAACATCATTTCTTACAAAAACTATACAGAATACTGATATCAGGAATTTTAGTACTTCTAGCTACACAAATGTAATATTATTACCTGTGCGACGAGCCCCCTAAACAAAGGCTGAAAGGTCTTCGGGTGGTTCTATCCAAATGCTCTCAAACGGATCTTGTTCTCCCCAATCATAACACTGCTTTCGAGGGTAGTACCTGTCATGGTCTAGAGAGTACGATATGCATCGTCGTCCGTAAAAACGAACTTTAGAAAAGTAAATGCTGTTTCGCATCACCCCAAGGATATCTGTCCTTGCTTGGGACGACAAGAAACTTGCAAATAGCGTCAAACCACTTAAAGATTGCATTCCCACCCAGACCCTATTAACTTGGTCTAACTTGTATATCACCGGGTTGGCAGTAGAGCAAGTATATATAACATAAATATCTCCATTATGTTCTGCCATGAATTTCCCCTTCCACCAGTTCTTGACAAAGAAATTCTCGGGGCACCTAGGCGGTGGCACGACTCTGACAACCCAAGAATGCTCTTCGGGGTTATAAACCCCCAGCCATCCCGTCAGACTCAGACAATAGAATAGGCCATTGCAGAAAACCAATTTGTTCCAGATACTGCTCACAAATGGCAAGCGGTTCTGGTAATTCTCAGTTGTCCATTCAGTTGCTCCAGGGTGACATGTGCTAATAGCTACCACAGTGGGGCTGATATGCTTAACAGTAAAAACGATGCACTTGGGAGATGTCGGAGCAGCAGAAAACGCAACGATTTGATAAGTCAATTCTAATTTCGGCAAATTGATTAACTGCCTAGAGTAAGGATTGAAGAACAGAACACGTTGCGTTCTGGGCTTGTAGAGCAGCAACCATCCGTCCTTGGTGTAACACAGCCTGGAGGAACGCAACTCGGGTAACTCAACAGAATAAGTCTTGCGCAACGAAGGATCATAGAATTCTACCAAGTCCCCAAACTTCGGAAGGAACATAAGCCAAGGGGGTTTATTGGCAACCCGGACAGAGAGGGCAACAGAACGCCACAGTTTGCAAACAGCAGAAGCACGGATATTATCCTTCAAGTTCAAGTGACCGACAATTATTTCCAGAATCTCTCTTGGAAGTTCAGATCGCGCCTGTTGTAAGGAGCTTTCACTTTCATCAACTGCAACTCCTCCTCCTGCATTTTCCAGGACCGTCTCGACTAACCTAGAAATATCAATACTGTCATTTAATCAGTCAGTCCATATGCAAAAGAATCGTTTACCTTCTCTCCAAAACAACACCATAAAACAAAGACACAGGAAGAACAACATTGTTCAACCATGCAAATAAATATGAAACAGAACAAGCTAGCTATGCAAAAAAGAACACAAGTAAACCAACCCAGTTTACCTCAGAGATTAATATAAGCAGAAATGACATAAAAATGATAAACTAAAAAGATCACCATAGGAAGGAATCGGTTTGATAATGGTTTCTGGTTTGCAGTAGGACACAAGAACATATTAGCAAAGTATATATAATTCACTGAATATAACCAATTCCCCAATAAAATCCAAGTAAAGACAGACTATTTGGTTTTACAGATTAAAAGAAAAAACCTAAATGGGGGTTCAGAAAAATGTAAAAATCAAACAAAAAATTATAAAATTAAGCTCAATTAGCTATCACCCCAGCTCGAATTTCATTAGTCACAAACTAACAAGAGACTAATCAAGTGAAAAGAAAATCAAACAGGAAAACCCTAAGATTGAACATTTTCATTTCTATAGAAACTCAACCCCAAATCACACCAAAAGATTCAAACTTTATAGCCAAAATCACATTCTTGAAACAAATCAGCTGAATTGAGCTTGATCTAAGCTAAAAAAAACCCACAGATGAGTATCTAAATTACAGTCAGAGCATCAAATTATAACATCCTGGAATATCCCATCCAACCAAGATCAAAGCCAAGAAATTGTCAGAAAACATGCAAAAGCAAGCAAAAGAAGAATTCTTAGGCAAAAAAACAGAAGAGGAAGAGCAAAGAGCTCACGATCTCAGCCGCCTTCTTTTCCTTCCAGCCATGATAAGAGAAAGAGGTGGGTAGTTGGGTGAGGAAGGATGTATTGTTTTGTGGATAAACAAAAAAGAAAAAAAATAATGGGAAAGTAAAGAGGCAGAAACTGGCAACTTGCTACGACTGTTGTCAGTAAGCGACAGCTCCCACTACACGTGTACTTCAACGCTTTGCATTCCACTGGAAACTGCCCGTGGTTATTCTTACCCTCCGCCAACCGAGAATTGCCATCAAATATACATTAAACAAAAATGAAAAATACCGCTTTCACTCTCAAATTTTACTTTATACTTTTACTCACTTAAAATTTTAATATTAGCATTTTTTTGGGATCCACAGAAGAATTATCTCTTAGTGAGTAAAAGTGAAGGGTTAGTGATTGAGAGTCTATGTGGTAGAACTCAAAGAAAAAATGACGGTTATGAAGGATACGTTGACGAGGAGTCCATGACTATCTCAAGGATTGTCACCACTTGGAAAAGCTAAGGCTTCTCTTTCACTTGTATTTAGATTCGAAAAATAGTAAAATACTAGTGCACTCACATTTTCTACTCTCAACTTTACTTTCATACACAAAATCTTGATGTAAACACTTGTATTTAGCCCACATAAAAAAAAAATTAGCTTCCACCACATAAGAAGTAAAATTTAGGGAGTTAATTTGGGAGTACATGTAATAGAACTCTTTAAATTCAGTTTCTATTTTTTAGTTTTTCATATGTTTCACTAGTTTTATTTATTTCTCTAAGAAAAATATATATGTTAAAAATATTGTTGCAAGGAATTGAAGTGTGAATCTACCGTTTATCCTTGTCTTTCTCCATTTTTCCAATTTTGAAGAATTAGTAAAATAGATTCTTCACATTCAAGAAAAGGGGAGAGCAATTTTTCATTTTTCAGTTTGAAAAAATGGTTTTAGTAACAATGGGACTGTTACTGTGCTCTCAATATCCTCTTCCAAAAGAGGGAGGTAGCTCTTCATTTGGGAGCTTGAAGCTGAAGGCACACCATAAGCATTAAAGCTTTCAGTCTATTACATGTTCATAACATGCTCTATATATATATTAAGAAACTTCAAACTTTAATTTTTCTAGAAAAATGACTCATTATTTTTAGAATAATTTTTATTTTAATTTTTAAAGTAAAACTATATTATAATTGTTAGGATTTTTTTTTATATAATTATACAAAAGAAAAATAAAAATGAAAATTAAAATTTATGTTAAAAAATGGGGATTAAATATTTAGTCATTATTTTATCAGTGTGTTGATTTAGTTAACTATACTTAACTAAAATTATTTATAATTTAATTTTTATATTATTTAATTTAATTTTAATATATAATAAACATTTATATAGTTATTTATATAAAAATATACAATTAAATATAAAATAGTCAAATTTAAAAATTATAAGAAAAATGTTAAAGAAGATAAATGAAAGAAAAAAAAAACTGGCTTGACCATTAAATATAAACATGGCTAATAAAATAAGATGGAAAGAGTAAAATTTTTAATAAAAATAATATGTTCATAAACTGAAATTGAAGCATTCCAGAATATCAACATCTAGTTTAACACACAAAGCAATAATTCCAATTCTTCAAAACAATTCACTTAATTAGTAATGCAAAATGACATAAAATGTTCTAACGTAAATTATAATGCAAATAATCAACATTCAATAATCAATATTGTACCACAAATCACAATTGAATATCTAATTAGGTTAAGTTGTTAATTTAGAGGAACCAACCGGTGAGAGCTTGAGGGTAAAAAAATTAAGCTTACCATTGAAGTGTACAAAGATGCTTTGCAGTTTGGTCGGAAAATGAAAAAAGAGAAATACTCACAAGATATCCAAGAGCTCGAATGAGCCGAGGTCAGAGATTGAAGAGTGGCACTACAATAGCGACTGTCAAGGTTGAATAGTTGTCGGAGATTGTAGTTTGGATTGGAGCTGAGAGCACAAGGAAGCCCGAATTTGGGTTTGACAGAGTTGTCGAGTTGCCCCTTTTGGAAGGTTGGAGATGGTTACGACTTGCAACTCAAACCCTAATTTCATATCCTTTATGGCTTAATGTTTTTTCTTTGATTGTTGACTGACCCACTGACTTTGTTTCTTGTGAGAATGTCTTGCTTTGTTATGCCTTATCGCTTGGTCGCTCTATTAAAAAGTTGTCTCTTTCTCAAGAATTTTTAACAACTTTGTAATAACGCGTGACGTTCACGTGCGTGTTAAAATAAAATTTAGAGGAACCAACCGGTGAGAGCTTCAGGGTAAAAAAATGAAACTTACCATTGAAGTGTACCAAGATGCTTTGCAATTTGGTCAGAAAATGAAAAAAGAGAAATATTCACAAGATATCTAAGAGCTCGAATGAGCCGAGGTTAGAGATTGAAGAGTGGCACTACAATAGCGGCTGTCAAGGTTGAATAGTTGTCGGAGATTGTAGTTTGGATTGGAGCTGAGAGCACAAGGAAGCCCGAATTTGGGTTTGACAGAGTTGTCGAGTTGCCCCTTTTGGAAGGTTGGAGATGGTTACGACTTGCAACTCAAACCCTAATTTCATATCCTTTTGTGGCTTAATGTTTTTTCTTTGATTGTTGACTGACCCATTGACTTTGTTTCTTGTGAGAATGTCTTGCTTTGTTATGCCTTATCGCTTCGTAGCTCTATTAAAAAGTTGCCTCTTTCTCAAGAATTTTTAACAACTTTGTAATAACGCGTGACGTTCACGTGCGTGCTAAAATAAAATTTAGAGGAACAAACCGGTGAGAGCTTGAGGGTAAAAAAATGAAGCTTACCATTGAAGTGTACCACGATGTTTTGCAATTTGGTCGGAAAATGAAAAAAGAGAAATACTCACAAGATATCCAAGAGCTCGAATGAGCCGATGTCAGAGATTAAAGAGTGGCACTACAATAGCGACTGTCAAGGTTGAATAGTTGTCGGAGATTGTAGTTTGGATTGGAGCTAAGAGCACAAGGAAGCCCGAATTTGGGTTTGACAGAGTTTTCGAGTTGCCCCTTTTGGAAGGTTGGATTTGGTTATGACTTGCAACTCAAACCCTAATTTCATATCCTTTTATGGCTTAATGTTTTTTCTTTGATTGTTGATTGACTTTGTTTCTTGTGAGAATGTCTTGCTTTGTTATGCCTTATCGCTTGGTCGCTCCTTACACAGGTCGTCTGCTAGTACCCACGTTGCATTGAGTGAATGGCTCGCCTTTCTGCTCAGCGCGTCGGCCACTACATTCGCCTTTCCCTCGTGATACTGAATGATCAAATCATAGTCTTTGATGAGCTCTAGCCACCGTCTCTGTCTCATGTTCAACTCTTTCTGGGTGAAGATGTACTTTAGACTCTTGTGATCGGTGTAGATCTTACACTGCACCCCATACAAGTAGTGCCTCCAAATCTTGAGTGCAAAGACAACCGCAGCCAACTCCAGATCATGCGTGGGGTAGTTTTCCTCATGACTCTTAAGCTGTCGGGATGCATACGCTACTACTCGGCCCTGCTGCATCAGCACACACCCCAAACCTTTCTTTGACGCGTCACTGTACACCTCGAACCCCTCAGTCCCGGATGGTAGAGTCAGAACTGGAGCTGATGTCAGTCTTTCCTTTAACTCCTGAAACGCTGCTGCACACTCACTGTTCCATCTGAAGGGTGTAGTCTTCTTCATGAGCTGCGTGATTGGTCGGGCTATCTTAGCAAAATCCGGAACAAACCTCCTGTAGTAACCTGCCAAACCCAGAAAGCTTCGGACTTCAGACGGAGTTGTGGGTGCTGGCCATTCTATCACTGCACGGATCTTAGCAGGGTCCACCGAGACTCCATCTTTGGCTATCACATGGCCCAAGAATGCCACGCTAGATTTCCAGAACTCACACTTGGACAACTTGGCATATAACTGCTTTTCCCTCAACACGTTCAGCACAGTTCGGAGGTGTTTCTCATGCTCGGCCGGGTCGGGAGAGTAAACCAAGATGTCGTCAATAAACACAACCACGAACTCATCCAAATACGGCTGGAACACCCTGTTCATCAAATCCATAAAGGCTGCCGGGGCGTTCGTCAATCCAAATGGCATGACTGTGAACTCGTAGTGGCCATAGCGGGTCCGGAACGCCGTCTTCGGAACGTCCGCCTCTGCCACTCTCAGCTGATGATACCCGGATCGCAAGTCAATCTTTGAGAAGACGCCGGCTCCCTTCAACTGGTCAAACAGATCATCAATTCTCGGTAGGGGATACTTGTTCTTGACTGTTACCCGGTTCAGCTCTCGATAGTCGATGCAAAGACGCATGCTGCCATCTTTCTTTCTCACGAAGAGCACCGGAGCTCCCCACGGTGAAACGCTCGGCCGGATATACCCTTTGTTTAACAAATCTTGCAGCTGCTCTTTCAATTCTTGCATTTCCTTCGGGGCCATGCGGTACGGGGCCTTCGATATCGGGGCCGTTCCTGGCATCAAGTCGATGGTGAACTCTACCTCACGGGGAGGCGGCAACCCAGGAATCTCCTCGGGGAAGACATCGGGGAACTCACGTACCACGGGTATCTGCTGCACCTCATCTTTCGGCGCGCTAAGATCTTCAACCGCACATAAGAAAGCTTCGTGCCCTTTGGCGACATATTTCTTAATCTTAATCATCGAGACCAGCTTGACCTCGGGCTCCTTGGCCACCCCTCGATACGAAACCCGCTTACCCCCAGGGCCTTTCAGAACCACCTTTTGCTCGCTGCACAGAATCTGAGCCTTGTACTGCCCCAGCCAGTCCATACCCAGCACCACTCCGAAGTCATCCAAGTCAAACTGAATGAGATCACTGGGGAAGGAGACTTCCTTAATCTTGATAGGCACACCCTCGAAGATGTGCTCACACGCCTTGACCTCGCCTGACGCCACCTTGACTGCAATCCTCGCCGCTGCGCTAGGCACTATGCCCAGCTCACGAACCAACTTCGAGGATATGAAAGAATTAGAGGCTCCGGAATCGAACAACACCAAGGTGGGGACGGAAAGAACTGGGAAGATGCCGGTGACCACGTCGCGACTCTCGGCCTGGGACTTGTTCATAATGAGAAGCTCTCCTGTCGTAGACGAAACCCCTTCCTTTCCACTCGCTCTCTCGAAACCGGGGAGAGACACTCCTCTGCTACACGAGCTGCTGCCTCCTGAAGTCCTCGCCGTTCCCGCGTCGGCCGCCTTCAGCTTCTTGAGGCGATCCAGCATCCCTCCAGCGCCGGGGGCTTCCTCCCGCTTCCTTGACGGTAGCATGATGCAGAAGAAGGAGAAAACTAACAGGAAGGCGAAGAGAACACTGCGGTCGGTCTAAACCAAACACGCAAGAAGCAAGTGAGAACAAGCTCACCCAAACAAACAACAACAACCTGTAGCATAAGCAACATAAACAAAGCAATAAACGAGTCCTCACCGCGCGGCCTAGAATTCACACATCTTAGGACTCTTAAACATCTTAACTTCTACTGATCAAGTCCTAGAGTCTCAGATTACAACCCTAGGATCTCTATTCAGACCTCAACACAGGCTCTGATACCAACTGTGACACCCCAACCTCACACAGGCTGAGATAGCTAAAACTAACATAAAAGCTGCCAATCTCAACCAACAAACCAAACATAGCGAAGCGAATTTAAACTCTAAGGGCGTCATGCCACATCTAGGTATTAACAAAGCCTAGATGCACAGGCTAAACAAGAAACGACTGAACTGTCATATAAAGATCATAATACTCAAACATAATCCATCAAAAAAAATCCAAAAGATCAAAATCAAAGTACAGAACAAGAGTATCAAAGAATCTCATAGGGCTCACAGGCCCAAAACAGGACTAATCATGAACTACTAAGGCTAAGTCCTCAACTAGGAAAGCTCTAGCGCCTCACGATAACTACTCCATACCTGGAAAACACACAAAGAACCATTAGCAAAAGAATGCTAAGCAACCACCATTCACACCCGCAAGGAAGTATAGATATACATAAGCTTAGTAAATAGGTTTACACACCCATATAGAATATAAACACCAACGAACTGTATCAACAGTCTAAAACCGATACTCAACAACATAAAGCTGAATGAATCATATAACCAAGACTCAAGTCAATAAATCCAATATCCAATAACGAGATAAGGCATAAACAAGAATGCATAACGAGACACCAATAGAACACCAACCAATAGGACACCATCCTAACTTCAAGCAAGAAAACAAGGCAACAACCTGAACAATCCATAAGAGACTCATAACCAACCAAAGAAGAATCCCAACATCCAACCTCCCAAACCCTCAAACCAATCTCAAATCCATATAGTCAAAGTCACGGAAGAAAGCACGAGTCAACGACAGACCGCAATCCCACAGTGAGACATGGACCGAGCTCCGCAACACCAGGTAATCCGAAGTCCCAATCGACATGGATCCAGGGTAGATCACCCAATCACATGGGACCGTAGTCATACAGGGTAAGTAACAAAAATCAATAGAGCAATAGTAACACAACTAACCAACCAAAAGCCACCATCTCAACCATCACTCCCAACACCAATCTCAACAACCAACCAAACGTGGTTCATCTCAACTATGAACACCAACCAACTCCCAGTCATATGAATTCAAGAATCAAATACTCAAGGACACAGACATAGGAAACCAAAGACATGAATCAACTCCAAAGCAAGCATAGAAATACTCCAATGCAAAAGGCATGATAAATACTCCAAATACATGGAAATACTCAACAAAACAATCAACAATAATCGAAACAAAGGACCAACAACAGACAACAACAACAGAAACAATCCACTGGAACAATTCCACAGTGCCTCAGCGGAAGACCCTAACGGGCTCACTACCTCCGCCGCCTCCCTCCGCAAGGAGGAGGCGGTCCTCCTCAACGGCACCACCCTCTCGCCCAGCACTCCCCGTCCACGCCTTGCGGACCACGCAGCGGGTTACTTATTGTCCGCTGGTGTCCCCAAGGCAACCCACTCCCAGAATTCCAGAAACCAAAACAGACATGAAAATTCCATTCCAGAAGACAAATCAGACCAAAATACACTCACATTTACATCCAATACTTAGAGGCCAAAAATAAGGGAAATCCATACATCAATGATCATACAACACAGACAAAGATCAGATAAATCCAACAAAATAACCAAAAATAGGCCAAACACAAGAAATTTCAGGATTTCCAACACCAAAACATATATATAGAATAAGGTGAATAAATAGTTTTGATGGACATGGATGGTTACCTCAAAGAGCTTTTCCCTACCCAATATGCCTAGATAGTCCTCAAGAAGCCCCACCTTCACCTTGATCATCTTTTCCCAAAGAACCCCAAAAGAACTTATAAGAAATAGATAAAGACTACTAAAAACACAAAATGCAAGATGAATCCTAGAATTAGATGCACTTACCCACTCCAACAAAGCTTAAAAGAACAACTTGCTTGAAATCTTGTAGGGAAATGAAGATGAATTTTAGGGTTGAGTGAAAATTGCGAAGGTGAAGTAGGAGGAAAGAAGGATAGAGAGAGAATGTCTTCTAGGGTAATTTTATCTTCAAATCATATACCATATGAATACATACAATATATTAGGATGTAAGACATTTAAATGATTGGGCTTAAGTATATTGTGCAAGAATTAATAGAATAAGATAATGGGCTATTAGAATAAACTTATAATTAAATATAATTGGGCATATTCACTAAATTACAAGAATAGCCCATAGCAATGTCTTAGGTAATATATGTGCATAGTATAATATAAGATCAAGTAGATTGGGCTTGTAGGAATATTTAATACCAATATTGCTAAGGGTCCAAATTGAATAAAATCCCTTACAAGAATAAATACAATTAATTGGGCTCTTGACTTAGAAATCAAATTAACTTAGGAACAAAATATATACTTAAGGTATATATATAATAGTGAAATTGCCCAAGGAATATCCAATTAAAAATATCGCGATACGTCGAATCTTGAAATAATTTAGGGTACAGTTCGAACAACCATTTTTCCTTGCATTTCTTGTTATTGATTTTCTGGGAATGTTGTTATGGCTATCTTTCGATAAAGTGCTCTCAGTAACAACTTGAATACGTGGTCAGGCTGTAATAATTTAGAGGAACCAACCGGTGAGAGCTTGAGGGTAAAAAAATGAAACTTACCATTGAAGTGTACCAAGATGCTTTGCAATTTGGTCGGAAAATGAAAAAAGAGAAATACTCACAAGATATCCAAGAGCTCGAATGAGCCGAGGTCAGAGATTGAAGAGTGGCACTACAATAGCGACTGTAAGGTTGAATAGTTGTCGGAGATTGTAGTTTGGATTGGAGCTGAGAGCACAAGGAAGCCCGAATTTGGGTTTGACAGGGTTGTCGAGTTGCCCCTTTTGGAAGGTTGGAGATGGTTACGACTTGCAACTCAAACCCTAATTTCATATCCTTTTATGGCTTAATGTTTTTTCTTTGATTGTTGATTGACTTTGTTTCTTGTGAGAATGTCTTGCTTTGTTATGCCTTATCGCTTGGTCGCTCTATTAAAAAGTTGTCTCTTTCTCAAAATTTTTAACAACTTTGTAATAACGCGTGACGTTCACGTGCGTGTTAAAATAAAATTTAGAGGAACCAACCGGTGAGAGCTTGAGGGTAAAAAAATGAAACTTACCATTGAAGTGTACCAAGATGCTTTGCAATTTGGTCGGAAAATGAAAAAAGAGAAATACTCACAAGATATCCAAGAGCTCGAATGAGCCGAGGTCAGAGATTGAAGAGTGGCACTACAATAGCGACTGTAAGGTTGAATAGTTGTCGGAGATTGTAGTTTGGATTGGAGCTGAGAGCACAAGGAAGCCCGAATTTGGGTTTGACAGAGTTGTCGAGTTGCCCCTTTTGGAAGGTTGGAGATGGTTACGACTTGCAACTCAAACCCTAATTTCATATCCTTTTATGGCTTAATGTTTTTTCTTTGATTGTTGATTGACTTTGTTTCTTGTGAGAATGTCTTGCTTTGTTATGCCTTATCGCTTCGTCGCTCTATTAAAAAGTTGTCTCTTTCTCAAGAATTTTTAACAACTTTGAAATAACGCGTGACGTTCACGTGCGTGTTAAAATAAAATTTAGAGGAACCAACCGGTGAGAGCTTGAGGGTAAAAAAATGAAACTTACCATTGAAGTGTACCAAGATGCTTTGCAATTTGGTCGGAAAATGAAAAAAGAGAAATACTCACAAGATATCCAAGAGCTCGAATGAGCCGAGGTCAGAGATTGAAGAGTGGCACTACAATAGCGACTGTCAAGGTTGAATAGTTGTCGGAGATTGTAGTTTGGATTGGAGCTGAGAGCACAAGGAAGCCCGAATTTGGGTTTGACAGAGTTGTCGAGTTGCCCCTTTTGGAAGGTTGGAGATGGTTACGACTTGCAACTCAAACCCTAATTTCATATCCTTTTATGGCTTAATGTTTTTTCTTTGATTGTTGATTGACTTTGTTTCTTGTGAGAATGTCTTGCTTTGTTATGCCTTATCGCTTCGTCGCTCTATTAAAAAGTTGTCTCTTTCTCAAGAATTTTTAACAACTTTGAAATAACGCGTGACGTTCACGTGCGTGTTAAAATAAAATTTAGAGGAACCAACCGGTGAGAGCTTGAGGGTAAAAAAATGAAACTTACCATTGAAGTGTACCAAGATGCTTTGCAATTTGGTCGGAAAATGAAAAAAGAGAAATACTCACAAGATATCCAAGAGCTCGAATGAGCCGAGGTCAGAGATTGAAGAGTGGCACTACAATAGCGACTGTGAAGGTTGAATAGTTGTCGGAGATTGTAGTTTGGATTGGAGCTGAGAGCACAAGGAAGCCCGAATTTGGTTTGACAGAGTTGTCGAGTTGCCCCTTTTGGAAGGTTGGAGATGGTTACGACTTGCAACTCAAACCCTAATTTCATATCCTTTTATGGCTTAATGTTTTTTCTTTGATTGTTGATTGACTTTGTTTCTTGTGAGAATGTCTTGCTTTGTTATGCCTTATCGCTTCGTCGCTCTATTAAAAAGTTGTCTCTTTCTCAAGAATTTTTAACAACTTTGAAATAACGCGTGACGTTCACGTGCGTGTTAAAATAAAATTTAGAGGAACCAACCGGTGAGAGCTTGAGGGTAAAAAAATGAAACTTACCATTGAAGTGTACCAAGATGCTTTGCAATTTGGTCGGAAAATGAAAAAAGAGAAATACTCACAAGATATCCAAGAGCTCGAATGAGCCGAGGTCAGAGATTGAAGAGTGGCACTACAATAGCGACTGTAAGGTTGAATAGTTGTCGGAGATTGTAGTTTGGATTGGAGCTGAGAGCACAAGGAAGCCCGAATTTGGGTTTGACAGAGTTGTCGAGTTGCCCCTTTTGGAAGGTTGGAGATGGTTATGACTTGCAACTCAAACCCTAATTTCATATCCTTTTATGGCTTAATGTTTTTTCTTTGATTGTTGATTGACTTTGTTTCTTGTGAGAATGTCTTGCTTTGTTATGCCTTATCGCTTCGTCGCTCTATTAAAAAGTTGTCTCTTTCTCAAGAATTTTTAACAACTTTTAATAACGCGTGACGTTCACGTGCGTGTTAAAATAAAATTTAGAGGAACCAACCGGTGAGAGCTTGAGGGTAAAAAAATGAAACTTACCATTGAAGTGTACCAAGATGCTTTGCAATTTGGTCGGAAAATGAAAAAAGAGAAATACTCACAAGATATCCAAGAGCTCGAATGAGCCGAGGTCAGAGATTGAAGAGTGGCACTACAATAGCGACTGTCAAGGTTGAATAGTTGTCGGAGATTGTAGTTTGGATTGGAGCTGAGAGCACAAGGAAGCCCGAATTTGGGTTTGACAGAGTTGTCGAGTTGCCCCTTTTGGAAGGTTGGAGATGGTTACGACTTGCAACTCAAACCCTAATTTCATATCCTTTTATGGCTTAATGTTTTTTCTTTGATTGTTGATTGACTTTGTTTCTTGTGAGAATGTCTTGCTTTGTTATGCCTTATCGCTTCGTCGCTCTATTAAAAAGTTGTCTCTTTCTCAAGAATTTTTAACAACTTTAATAACGCGTGACGTTCACGTGCGTGTTAAAATAAAATTTAGAGGAACCAACCGGTGAGAGCTTGAGGGTAAAAAAATGAAACTTACCATTGAAGTGTACCAAGATGCTTTGCAATTTGGTCGGAAAATGAAAAAAGAGAAATACTCACAAGATATCTCCTTTTATGGCTTAATGTTTTTTCTTTGATTGTTGATTGACTTTGTTTCTTGTGAGAATGTCTTGCTTTGTTATGCCTTATCGCTTCGTCGCTCTATTAAAAAGTTGTCTCTTTCTCAAGAATTTTTAACAACTTTGAATAACGCGTGACGTTCACGTGCGTGTTAAAATAAAATTTAGAGGAACCAACCGGTGAGAGCTTGAGGGTAAAAAAATGAAACTTACCATTGAAGTGTACCAAGATGCTTTGCAATTTGGTCGGAAAATGAAAAAAGAGAAATACTCACAAGATATCCAAGAGCTCGAATGAGCCGAGGTCAGAGATTGAAGAGTGGCACTACAATAGCGACTGTCAAGGTTGAATAGTTGTCGGAGATTGTAGTTTGGATTGGAGCTGAGAGCACAAGGAAGCCCGAATTTGGGTTTGACAGAGTTGTCGAGTTGCCCCTTTTGGAAGGTTGGAGATGGTTACGACTTGCAACTCAAACCCTAATTTCATATCCTTTTATGGCTTAATGTTTTTTCTTTGATTGTTGATTGACTTTGTTTCTTGTGAGAATGTCTTGCTTTGTTATGCCTTATCGCTTCGTCGCTCTATTAAAAAGTTGTCTCTTTCTCAAGAATTTTTAACAACTTTGAAATAACGCGTGACGTTCACGTGCGTGTTAAAATAAAATTTAGAGGAACCAACCGGTGAGAGCTTGAGGGTAAAAAAATGAAACTTACCATTGAAGTGTACCAAGATGCTTTGCAATTTGGTCGGAAAATGAAAAAAGAGAAATACTCACAAGATATCCAAGAGCTCGAATGAGCCGAGGTCAGAGATTGAAGAGTGGCACTACAATAGCGACTGTCAAGGTTGAATAGTTGTCGGAGATTGTAGTTTGGATTGGAGCTGAGAGCACAAGGAAGCCCGAATTTGGGTTTGACAGAGTTGTCGAGTTGCCCCTTTTGGAAGGTTGGAGATGGTTACGACTTGCAACTCAAACCCTAATTTCATATCCTTTTATGGCTTAATGTTTTTTCTTTGATTGTTGATTGACTTTGTTTCTTGTGAGAATGTCTTGCTTTGTTATGCCTTATCGCTTCGTCGCTCTATTAAAAAGTTGTCTCTTTCTCAAGAATTTTTAACAACTTTGAAATAACGCGTGACGTTCACGTGCGTGTTAAAATAAAATTTAGAGGAACCAACCGGTGAGAGCTTGAGGGTAAAAAAATGAAACTTACCATTGAAGTGTACCAAGATGCTTTGCAATTTGGTCGGAAAATGAAAAAAGAGAAATACTCACAAGATATCCAAGAGCTCGAATGAGCCGAGGTCAGAGATTGAAGAGTGGCACTACAATAGCGACTGTAAGGTTGAATAGTTGTCGGAGATTGTAGTTTGGATTGGAGCTGAGAGCACAAGGAAGCCCGAATTTGGGTTTGACAGAGTTGTCGAGTTGCCCCTTTTGGAAGGTTGGAGATGGTTACGACTTGCAACTCAAACCCTAATTTCATATCCTTTTATGGCTTAATGTTTTTTCTTTGATTGTTGATTGACTTTGTTTCTTGTGAGAATGTCTTGCTTTGTTATGCCTTATCGCTTCGTCGCTCTATTAAAAAGTTGTCTCTTTCTCAAGAATTTTTAACAACTTTGAAATAACGCGTGACGTTCACGTGCGTGTTAAAATAAAATTTAGAGGAACCAACCGGTGAGAGCTTGAGGGTAAAAAAATGAAACTTACCATTGAAGTGTACCAAGATGCTTTGCAATTTGGTCGGAAAATGAAAAAAGAGAAATACTCACAAGATATCCAAGAGCTCGAATGAGCCGAGGTCAGAGATTGAAGAGTGGCACTACAATAGCGACTGTCAAGGTTGAATAGTTGTCGGAGATTGTAGTTTGGATTGGAGCTGAGAGCACAAGGAAGCCCGAATTTGGGTTTGACAGAGTTGTCGAGTTGCCCCTTTTGGAAGGTTGGAGATGGTTACGACTTGCAACTCAAACCCTAATTTCATATCCTTTATGGCTTAATGTTTTTTCTTTGATTGTTGACTGACTTTGTTTCTTGTGAGAATGTCTTGCTTTGTTATGCCTTATCGCTTGGTCGCTCTATTAAAAAGTTGTCTCTTTCTCAAGAATTTTTAACAACTTTGAATAACGCGTGACGTTCACGTGCGTGTTAAAATAAAATTTAGAGGAACCAACCGGTGAGAGCTTGAGGGTAAAAAAATGAAACTTACCATTGAAGTGTACCAAGATGCTTTGCAATTTGGTCGGAAAATGAAAAAAGAGAAATACTCACAAGATATCCAAGAGCTCGAATGAGCCGAGGTCAGAGATTGAAGAGTGGCACTACAATAGCGACTGTCAAGGTTGAATAGTTGTCGGAGATTGTAGTTTGGATTGGAGCTGAGAGCACAAGGAAGCCCGAATTTGGGTTTGACAGAGTTGTCGAGTTGCCCCTTTTGGAAGGTTGGAGATGGTTACGACTTGCAACTCAAACCCTAATTTCATATCCTTTTATGGCTTAATGTTTTTTCTTTGATTGTTGATTGACTTTGTTTCTTGTGAGAATGTCTTGCTTTGTTATGCCTTATCGCTTCGTCGCTCTATTAAAAAGTTGTCTCTTTCTCAAGAATTTTTAACAACTTTGTAATAACGCGTGACGTTCACGTGCGTGTTAAAATAAAATTTAGAGGAACCAACCGGTGAGAGCTTGAGGGTAAAAAAATGAAACTTACCATTGAAGTGTACCAAGATGCTTTGCAATTTGGTCGGAAAATGAAAAAAGAGAAATACTCACAAGATATCCAAGAGCTCGAATGAGCCGAGGTCAGAGATTGAAGAGTGGCACTACAATAGCGACTGTAAGGTTGAATAGTTGTCGGAGATTGTAGTTTGGATTGGAGCTGAGAGCACAAGGAAGCCCGAATTTGGGTTTGACAGAGTTGTCGAGTTGCCCCTTTTGGAAGGTTGGAGATGGTTACGACTTGCAACTCAAACCCTAATTTCATATCCTTTTATGGCTTAATGTTTTTTCTTTGATTGTTGATTGACTTTGTTTCTTGTGAGAATGTCTTGCTTTGTTATGCCTTATCGCTTCGTCGCTCTATTAAAAAGTTGTCTCTTTCTCAAGAATTTTTAACAACTTTGAAATAACGCGTGACGTTCACGTGCGTGTTAAAATAAAATTTAGAGGAACCAACCGGTGAGAGCTTGAGGGTAAAAAAATGAAACTTACCATTGAAGTGTACCAAGATGCTTTGCAATTTGGTCGGAAAATGAAAAAAGAGAAATACTCACAAGATATCCAAGAGCTCGAATGAGCCGAGGTCAGAGATTGAAGAGTGGCACTACAATAGCGACTGTCAAGGTTGAATAGTTGTCGGAGATTGTAGTTTGGATTGGAGCTGAGAGCACAAGGAAGCCCGAATTTGGGTTTGACAGAGTTGTCGAGTTGCCCCTTTTGGAAGGTTGGAGATGGTTACGACTTGCAACTCAAACCCTAATTTCATATCCTTTTATGGCTTAATGTTTTTTCTTTGATTGTTGATTGACTTTGTTTCTTGTGAGAATGTCTTGCTTTGTTATGCCTTATCGCTTCGTCGCTCTATTAAAAAGTTGTCTCTTTCTCAAGAATTTTTAACAACTTTGAAATAACGCGTGACGTTCACGTGCGTGTTAAAATAAAATTTAGAGGAACCAACCGGTGAGAGCTTGAGGGTAAAAAATGAAACTTACCATTGAAGTGTACCAAGATGCTTTGCAATTTGGTCGGAAAATGAAAAAAGAGAAATACTCACAAGATATCCAAGAGCTCGAATGAGCCGAGGTCAGAGATTGAAGAGTGGCACTACAATAGCGACTGTAAGGTTGAATAGTTGTCGGAGATTGTAGTTTGGATTGGAGCTGAGAGCACAAGGAAGCCCGAATTTGGGTTTGACAGAGTTGTCGAGTTGCCCCTTTTGGAAGGTTGGAGATGGTTACGACTTGCAACTCAAACCCTAATTTCATATCCTTTTATGGCTTAATGTTTTTTCTTTGATTGTTGATTGACTTTGTTTCTTGTGAGAATGTCTTGCTTTGTTATGCCTTATCGCTTCGTCGCTCTATTAAAAAGTTGTCTCTTTCTCAAGAATTTTTAACAACTTTGAATAACGCGTGACGTTCACGTGCGTGTTAAAATAAAATTTAGAGGAACCAACCGGTGAGAGCTTGAGGGTAAAAAAATGAAACTTACCATTGAAGTGTACCAAGATGCTTTGCAATTTGGTCGGAAAATGAAAAAAGAGAAATACTCACAAGATATCCAAGAGCTCGAATGAGCCGAGGTCAGAGATTGAAGAGTGGCACTACAATAGCGACTGTCAAGGTTGAATAGTTGTCGGAGATTGTAGTTTGGATTGGAGCTGAGAGCACAAGGAAGCCCGAATTTGGGTTTGACAGAGTTGTCGAGTTGCCCCTTTTGGAAGGTTGGAGATGGTTACGACTTGCAACTCAAACCCTAATTTCATATCCTTTTATGGCTTAATGTTTTTTCTTTGATTGTTGATTGACTTTGTTTCTTGTGAGAATGTCTTGCTTTGTTATGCCTTATCGCTTCGTCGCTCTATTAAAAAGTTGTCTCTTTCTCAAGAATTTTTAACAACTTTGAAATAACGCGTGACGTTCACGTGCGTGTTAAAATAAAATTTAGAGGAACCAACCGGTGAGAGCTTGAGGGTAAAAAAATGAAACTTACCATTGAAGTGTACCAAGATGCTTTGCAATTTGGTCGGAAAATGAAAAAAGAGAAATACTCACAAGATATCCAAGAGCTCGAATGAGCCGAGGTCAGAGATTGAAGAGTGGCACTACAATAGCGACTGTCAAGGTTGAATAGTTGTCGGAGATTGTAGTTTGGATTGGAGCTGAGAGCACAAGGAAGCCCGAATTTGGGTTTGACAGAGTTGTCGAGTTGCCCCTTTTGGAAGGTTGGAGATGGTTACGACTTGCAACTCAAACCCTAATTTCATATCCTTTTATGGCTTAATGTTTTTTCTTTGATTGTTGATTGACTTTGTTTCTTGTGAGAATGTCTTGCTTTGTTATGCCTTATCGCTTCGTCGCTCTATTAAAAAGTTGTCTCTTTCTCAAGAATTTTTAACAACTTTGAAATAACGCGTGACGTTCACGTGCGTGTTAAAATAAAATTTAGAGGAACCAACCGGTGAGAGCTTGAGGGTAAAAAAATGAAACTTACCATTGAAGTGTACCAAGATGCTTTGCAATTTGGTCGGAAAATGAAAAAAGAGAAATACTCACAAGATATCCAAGAGCTCGAATGAGCCGAGGTCAGAGATTGAAGAGTGGCACT
>CP025659.1:18354425-18376357 GCA_003576665.1 Ipomoea trifida | reverse complement strand
TTGTCTCTTTCTCAAGAATTTTTAACAACTTTGAAATAACGCGTGACGTTCACGTGCGTGTTAAAATAAAATTTAGAGGAACCAACCGGTGAGAGCTTGAGGGTAAAAAAATGAAACTTACCATTGAAGTGTACCAAGATGCTTTGCAATTTGGTCGGAAAATGAAAAAAGAGAAATACTCACAAGATATCCAAGAGCTCGAATGAGCCGAGGTCAGAGATTGAAGAGTGGCACTACAATAGCGACTGTCAAGGTTGAATAGTTGTCGGAGATTGTAGTTTGGATTGGAGCTGAGAGCACAAGGAAGCCCGAATTTGGGTTTGACAGAGTTGTCGAGTTGCCCCTTTTGGAAGGTTGGAGATGGTTACGACTTGCAACTCAAACCCTAATTTCATATCCTTTTATGGCTTAATGTTTTTTCTTTGATTGTTGATTGACTTTGTTTCTTGTGAGAATGTCTTGCTTTGTTATGCCTTATCGCTTCGTCGCTCTATTAAAAAGTTGTCTCTTTCTCAAGAATTTTTAACAACTTTGAAATAACGCGTGACGTTCACGTGCGTGTTAAAATAAAATTTAGAGGAACCAACCGGTGAGAGCTTGAGGGTAAAAAAATGAAACTTACCATTGAAGTGTACCAAGATGCTTTGCAATTTGGTCGGAAAATGAAAAAAGAGAAATACTCACAAGATATCCAAGAGCTCGAATGAGCCGAGGTCAGAGATTGAAGAGTGGCACTACAATAGCGACTGTCAAGGTTGAATAGTTGTCGGAGATTGTAGTTTGGATTGGAGCTGAGAGCACAAGGAAGCCCGAATTTGGGTTTGACAGAGTTGTCGAGTTGCCCCTTTTGGAAGGTTGGAGATGGTTACGACTTGCAACTCAAACCCTAATTTCATATCCTTTTATGGCTTAATGTTTTTTCTTTGATTGTTGATTGACTTTGTTTCTTGTGAGAATGTCTTGCTTTGTTATGCCTTATCGCTTCGTCGCTCTATTAAAAAGTTGTCTCTTTCTCAAGAATTTTTAACAACTTTAAATAACGCGTGACGTTCACGTGCGTGTTAAAATAAAATTTAGAGGAACCAACCGGTGAGAGCTTGAGGGTAAAAAAATGAAACTTACCATTGAAGTGTACCAAGATGCTTTGCAATTTGGTCGGAAAATGAAAAAAGAGAAATACTCACAAGATATCCAAGAGCTCGAATGAGCCGAGGTCAGAGATTGAAGAGTGGCACTACAATAGCGACTGTCAAGGTTGAATAGTTGTCGGAGATTGTAGTTTGGATTGGAGCTGAGAGCACAAGGAAGCCCGAATTTGGGTTTGACAGAGTTGTCGAGTTGCCCCTTTTGGAAGGTTGGAGATGGTTACGACTTGCAACTCAAACCCTAATTTCATATCCTTTTATGGCTTAATGTTTTTTCTTTGATTGTTGATTGACTTTGTTTCTTGTGAGAATGTCTTGCTTTGTTATGCCTTATCGCTTCGTCGCTCTATTAAAAAGTTGTCTCTTTCTCAAGAATTTTTAACAACTTTGAAATAACGCGTGACGTTCACGTGCGTGTTAAAATAAAATTTAGAGGAACCAACCGGTGAGAGCTTGAGGGTAAAAAAATGAAACTTACCATTGAAGTGTACCAAGATGCTTTGCAATTTGGTCGGAAAATGAAAAAAGAGAAATACTCACAAGATATCCAAGAGCTCGAATGAGCCGAGGTCAGAGATTGAAGAGTGGCACTACAATAGCGACTGTCAAGGTTGAATAGTTGTCGGAGATTGTAGTTTGGATTGGAGCTGAGAGCACAAGGAAGCCCGAATTTGGGTTTGACAGAGTTGTCGAGTTGCCCCTTTTGGAAGGTTGGAGATGGTTACGACTTGCAACTCAAACCCTAATTTCATATCCTTTTATGGCTTAATGTTTTTTCTTTGATTGTTGATTGACTTTGTTTCTTGTGAGAATGTCTTGCTTTGTTATGCCTTATCGCTTCGTCGCTCTATTAAAAAGTTGTCTCTTTCTCAAGAATTTTTAACAACTTTGAAATAACGCGTGACGTTCACGTGCGTGTTAAAATAAAATTTAGAGGAACCAACCGGTGAGAGCTTGAGGGTAAAAAAATGAAACTTACCATTGAAGTGTACCAAGATGCTTTGCAATTTGGTCGGAAAATGAAAAAAGAGAAATACTCACAAGATATCCAAGAGCTCGAATGAGCCGAGGTCAGAGATTGAAGAGTGGCACTACAATAGCGACTGTCAAGGTTGAATAGTTGTCGGAGATTGTAGTTTGGATTGGAGCTGAGAGCACAAGGAAGCCCGAATTTGGGTTTGACAGAGTTGTCGAGTTGCCCCTTTTGGAAGGTTGGAGATGGTTACGACTTGCAACTCAAACCCTAATTTCATATCCTTTTATGGCTTAATGTTTTTTCTTTGATTGTTGATTGACTTTGTTTCTTGTGAGAATGTCTTGCTTTGTTATGCCTTATCGCTTCGTCGCTCTATTAAAAAGTTGTCTCTTTCTCAAGAATTTTTAACAACTTTGAAATAACGCGTGACGTTCACGTGCGTGTTAAAATAAAATTTAGAGGAACCAACCGGTGAGAGCTTGAGGGTAAAAAAATGAAACTTACCATTGAAGTGTACCAAGATGCTTTGCAATTTGGTCGGAAAATGAAAAAAGAGAAATACTCACAAGATATCCAAGAGCTCGAATGAGCCGAGGTCAGAGATTGAAGAGTGGCACTACAATAGCGACTGTCAAGGTTGAATAGTTGTCGGAGATTGTAGTTTGGATTGGAGCTGAGAGCACAAGGAAGCCCGAATTTGGGTTTGACAGAGTTGTCGAGTTGCCCCTTTTGGAAGGTTGGAGATGGTTACGACTTGCAACTCAAACCCTAATTTCATATCCTTTATGGCTTAATGTTTTTTCTTTGATTGTTGACTGACTTTGTTTCTTGTGAGAATGTCTTGCTTTGTTATGCCTTATCGCTTGGTCGCTCTATTAAAAAGTTGTCTCTTTCTCAAGAATTTTTAACAACTTTGAAATAACGCGTGACGTTCACGTGCGTGTTAAAATAAAATTTAGAGGAACCAACCGGTGAGAGCTTGAGGGTAAAAAAATGAAACTTACCATTGAAGTGTACCAAGATGCTTTGCAATTTGGTCGGAAAATGAAAAAAGAGAAATACTCACAAGATATCCAAGAGCTCGAATGAGCCGAGGTCAGAGATTGAAGAGTGGCACTACAATAGCGACTGTCAAGGTTGAATAGTTGTCGGAGATTGTAGTTTGGATTGGAGCTGAGAGCACAAGGAAGCCCGAATTTGGGTTTGACAGAGTTGTCGAGTTGCCCCTTTTGGAAGGTTGGAGATGGTTACGACTTGCAACTCAAACCCTAATTTCATATCCTTTTATGGCTTAATGTTTTTTCTTTGATTGTTGATTGACTTTGTTTCTTGTGAGAATGTCTTGCTTTGTTATGCCTTATCGCTTCGTCGCTCTATTAAAAAGTTGTCTCTTTCTCAAGAATTTTTAACAACTTTATAATAACGCGTGACGTTCACGTGCGTGTTAAAATAAAATTTAGAGGAACCAACCGGTGAGAGCTTGAGGGTAAAAAATGAAACTTACCATTGAAGTGTACCAAGATGCTTTGCAATTTGGTCGGAAAATGAAAAAAGAGAAATACTCACAAGATATCCAAGAGCTCGAATGAGCCGAGGTCAGAGATTGAAGAGTGGCACTACAATAGCGACTGTCAAGGTTGAATAGTTGTCGGAGATTGTAGTTTGGATTGGAGCTGAGAGCACAAGGAAGCCCGAATTTGGGTTTGACAGAGTTGTCGAGTTGCCCCTTTTGGAAGGTTGGAGATGGTTACGACTTGCAACTCAAACCCTAATTTCATATCCTTTTATGGCTTAATGTTTTTTCTTTGATTGTTGATTGACTTTGTTTCTTGTGAGAATGTCTTGCTTTGTTATGCCTTATCGCTTCGTCGCTCTATTAAAAAGTTGTCTCTTTCTCAAGAATTTTTAACAACTTTAAATAACGCGTGACGTTCACGTGCGTGTTAAAATAAAATTTAGAGGAACCAACCGGTGAGAGCTTGAGGGTAAAAAAATGAAACTTACCATTGAAGTGTACCAAGATGCTTTGCAATTTGGTCGGAAAATGAAAAAAGAGAAATACTCACAAGATATCCAAGAGCTCGAATGAGCCGAGGTCAGAGATTGAAGAGTGGCACTACAATAGCGACTGTCAAGGTTGAATAGTTGTCGGAGATTGTAGTTTGGATTGGAGCTGAGAGCACAAGGAAGCCCGAATTTGGGTTTGACAGAGTTGTCGAGTTGCCCCTTTTGGAAGGTTGGAGATGGTTACGACTTGCAACTCAAACCCTAATTTCATATCCTTTTATGGCTTAATGTTTTTTCTTTGATTGTTGATTGACTTTGTTTCTTGTGAGAATGTCTTGCTTTGTTATGCCTTATCGCTTCGTCGCTATATAAAAAGTTGTCTCTTTCTCAAGAATTTTTAACAACTTTAAATAACGCGTGACGTTCACGTGCGTGTTAAAATAAAATTTAGAGGAACCAACCGGTGAGAGCTTGAGGGTAAAAAAATGAAACTTACCATTGAAGTGTACCAAGATGCTTTGCAATTTGGTCGGAAAATGAAAAAAGAGAAATACTCACAAGATATCCAAGAGCTCGAATGAGCCGAGGTCAGAGATTGAAGAGTGGCACTACAATAGCGACTGTCAAGGTTGAATAGTTGTCGGAGATTGTAGTTTGGATTGGAGCTGAGAGCACAAGGAAGCCCGAATTTGGGTTTGACAGAGTTGTCGAGTTGCCCCTTTTGGAAGGTTGGAGATGGTTACGACTTGCAACTCAAACCCTAATTTCATATCCTTTTATGGCTTAATGTTTTTTCTTTGATTGTTGATTGACTTTGTTTCTTGTGAGAATGTCTTGCTTTGTTATGCCTTATCGCTTCGTCGCTCTATTAAAAAGTTGTCTCTTTCTCAAGAATTTTTAACAACTTTGTAATACGCGTGACGTTCACGTGCGTGTTAAAATAAAATTTAGAGGAACCAACCGGTGAGAGCTTGAGGGTAAAAAATGAAACTTACCATTGAAGTGTACCAAGATGCTTTGCAATTTGGTCGGAAAATGAAAAAAGAGAAATACTCACAAGATATCCAAGAGCTCGAATGAGCCGAGGTCAGAGATTGAAGAGTGGCACTACAATAGCGACTGTCAAGGTTGAATAGTTGTCGGAGATTGTAGTTTGGATTGGAGCTGAGAGCACAAGGAAGCCCGAATTTGGGTTTGACAGAGTTGTCGAGTTGCCCCTTTTGGAAGGTTGGAGATGGTTACGACTTGCAACTCAAACCCTAATTTCATATCCTTTTATGGCTTAATGTTTTTTCTTTGATTGTTGACTGACTTTGTTTCTTGTGAGAATGTCTTGCTTTGTTATGCCTTATCGCTTGGTCGCTCTATTAAAAAGTTGTCTCTTTCTCAAGAATTTTTAACAACTTTATAATAACGCGTGACGTTCACGTGCGTGTTAAAATAAAATTTAGAGGAACCAACCGGTGAGAGCTTGAGGGTAAAAAAATGAAACTTACCATTGAAGTGTACCAAGATGCTTTGCAATTTGGTCGGAAAATGAAAAAAGAGAAATACTCACAAGATATCCAAGAGCTCGAATGAGCCGAGGTCAGAGATTGAAGAGTGGCACTACAATAGCGACTGTCAAGGTTGAATAGTTGTCGGAGATTGTAGTTTGGATTGGAGCTGAGAGCACAAGGAAGCCCGAATTTGGGTTTGACAGAGTTGTCGAGTTGCCCCTTTTGGAAGGTTGGAGATGGTTACGACTTGCAACTCAAACCCTAATTTCATATCCTTTTTGGCTTAATGTTTTTCTTTGATTGTTGATTGACTTTGTTTCTTGTGAGAATGTCTTGCTTTGTTATGCCTTATCGCTTCGTCGCTCTATTAAAAAGTTGTCTCTTTCTCAAGAATTTTTAACAACTTTGAATAACGCGTGACGTTCACGTGCGTGTTAAAATAAAATTTAGAGGAACCAACCGGTGAGAGCTTGAGGGTAAAAAAATGAAACTTACCATTGAAGTGTACCAAGATGCTTTGCAATTTGGTCGGAAAATGAAAAAGAGAAATACTCACAAGATATCCAAGAGCTCGAATGAGCCGAGGTCAGAGATTGAAGAGTGGCACTACAATAGCGACTGTCAAGGTTGAATAGTTGTCGGAGATTGTAGTTTGGATTGGAGCTGAGAGCACAAGGAAGCCCGAATTTGGGTTTGACAGAGTTGTCGAGTTGCCCCTTTTGGAAGGTTGGAGATGGTTACGACTTGCAACTCAAACCCTAATTTCATATCCTTTTATGGCTTAATGTTTTTTCTTTGATTGTTGATTGACTTTGTTTCTTGTGAGAATGTCTTGCTTTGTTATGCCTTATCGCTTCGTCGCTCTATTAAAAAGTTGTCTCTTTCTCAAGAATTTTTAACAACTTTGAATAACGCGTGACGTTCACGTGCGTGTTAAAATAAAATTTAGAGGAACCAACCGGTGAGAGCTTGAGGGTAAAAAATGAAACTTACCATTGAAGTGTACCAAGATGCTTTGCAATTTGGTCGGAAAATGAAAAAAGAGAAATACTCACAAGATATCCAAGAGCTCGAATGAGCCGAGGTCAGAGATTGAAGAGTGGCACTACAATAGCGACTGTCAAGGTTGAATAGTTGTCGGAGATTGTAGTTTGGATTGGAGCTGAGAGCACAAGGAAGCCCGAATTTGGGTTTGACAGAGTTGTCGAGTTGCCCCTTTTGGAAGGTTGGAGATGGTTATGACTTGCAACTCAAACCCTAATTTCATATCCTTTTATGGCTTAATGTTTTTTTCTTTGATTGTTGATTGACTTTGTTTCTTGTGAGAATGTCTTGCTTTGTTATGCCTTATCGCTTCGTCGCTATATTAAAAAGTTGTCTCTTTCTCAAGAATTTTTAACAACTTTATAATAACGCGTGACGTTCACGTGCGTGTTAAAATAAAATTTAGAGGAACCAACCGGTGAGAGCTTGAGGGTAAAAAAATGAAACTTACCATTGAAGTGTACCAAGATGCTTGCAATTTGGTCGGGAAATGAAAAAAAGAAATACTCACAAGATATCCAAGAGCTCGAATGAGCCGAGGTCCAGAGATTGAGAGTGGCACTACAATAGCGACTGTCAAGGTTGAATAGTTGTCGAGATATAGTTCTCGACTATAGTGGTTTTACTTACTTTAGTCCTAAGTGACTTTTTATACTCTATTTAGTCCTCGACTTTAATGGTTTTACCCACTTTAGTCCTCTGTTAAGAATTCTGTTTGTTGGGTGTTAATAACAAGGTTAACATGGTAATTTCATTTCTATTTTATTTTTTATCAAATTAATTATGAATTATATATCCTAATTTATCTCCCTTTGTATAGTTTATACAGTTCCATCATTCCCTTCCTCAGGCCGAAAATTTTTCAATTCGTCATTCACTATCAGAAAATATTTCAATTATTAAATGTTTTGGAATGCTTCCCTGTATAAATGTTTTGGAATGTTTTGGAAAATGGAATTTCAAATCAGTGAACGATCATACAGGGAAGCATTCCAAAACATTTAATAATTGAAATATTTTCTGATAGTGAATGACGAATTGAAAAATTTTTGGCCTGAGGAAGGAAATGACGGAACTGTATCAACTATCCAGAAGAGGGAGATAAATTATGATATATAATTCATAATTAATTTAATAAAAAATAAAATAGAAATGAAATTACCATGTTAACCTTGTTATTAACACCAAACAAACAGAATTCTTAACAGAGGACTAAAGTAGGTAAAATCATTAAAGTCGATGACTAAATAGAGTATAAAAAGTCACTTAAAACTAAACTGAGTAAAACCACTATAATCGAGGACTATATTGAATATTAACTCTATTAAAAAACAAAAAAGAAGATATGTTAAAAAAAAAAAAACATCCTCGCCCTGCTCCGCCTCCCCTGCGATAGTGGCCGACGAGGGCTCCGCCTCCCCTGCCATAGCCGCCAACGAGGGCTCTACCTCCCCTGCGTTTCAGCTCTTCAGCGTTTTTCCACTCTGCGCCCACCGCCGGTAGGTTTTTCTTTTTATCTTATTTTTTACTTTCTCGGTTGTAATTCTAGTTTTCTATGTGTGTATGTCTCCGCTTCCACCCCTACTGACGAATCCGACGGATGTACTGGTCTCCTCCCGCTGCAGCAATGTCGGTAGGTGTTTCGTTATGCTATATTATTTTTAACGGAATGTTAGATTGCTAGGAATGTTAGATAACTGGGAATGTTAGATTCCTGTGTTTGGTTTAAAATTGAAGTAGGTAAATAAGACAACGGAAATAAGATAAATTGATTAAAATGCCAAAAGCTCAATATTAGGAATAAGATAAGGGAATGTGAGATTACCTAAGAAATCGGGGTGTATCTCACATTCCCTTCCAATAGCTAAAAACTTCATCGGGAGGTTATGTTACATTCCCTGGGAATCTTACATAACTTGAACCAAACATGAGAATCTTATATTACCAAACAAATATAACCTTAGTTATCTTATATAACTTGAACCAAACGCCCCCTTTTATATATGCTATCTTATTCTTATAGTGATATGTATATGTGCTGTCCTCACTATTTATTTGCTTTAGAGTCCGTTTGGAAAGCAGGAAAATGACTTCTGGAAAATTTTTTCTGGAAAATGAGTCATTTTTCGGAAAACAGTTTCATTTCCAGTGTTTGGATGTATTATGGAAAACTGTCTTTGTGTGTTTGGTTCATTTTCTAGAAAATGGATAGAATTGTATAATTAAACATTGTAATTGTTTTACTTAAAATATAAAAAATTATAATAGTTATTAAAATAATGGTATTTAATAAAAAAAATTAGAATTTATAAAAAAAAATAACAATTAAAAAAATTCAAAAATAAAAATAAAAAATAAAAAAAATGTAGCAAAGGTTTTCGGCGGTTTCCCCACCTCCTTGGTCCATGGTCATGGATGATATGACTTGGTTTTGGTTGAAAACATGCGAAACAGCTATTCTGGCGATTCTGTAAAATGACTTACGGAAAAAAATTCCGTAAGTCATTTTCCAGATAAATGAACTGATTTTCCTTGGTCAACGGAAAACATTTTCCGTTGACCACATTTTTCAGACATTGCCAAACACAGAAAACTCGAAAAACATTTTTCAGAAATCATTTTACAGGTTACCAAACACACCCTTAATTGAGAATAGAAATAGAGATTAACATCTAGAATACAAATTATTCTGAGAAAAAATTATTAAGTGGAAGAAATTGAAGTTTAAAACCTAAAGTCCTCAAAGACTCCCATGACCATTTGGTATCTATGGGAGATATGATGGTCCTCTTTAACCTTCTGAATTTGTGTCCCAAAATGTACTCTATGACAGCCTATGAGGTTTCTTGTCAAAATTTGTGATTTTGCTTTGTCAACAAAGTGCACTGTATGAGAGCCTTTAAAGCTATGCTTAAGCAAAATTCTGTGTTTATCAAATGTTTTGACATTTTGCTAAAATGGTTGTAGATACTCATGTTCTCACATGTTATTTTTTCACTGAGTTTTATTTCCTCATTTTCCTGTTATCTTGCTAAAGAACATGAACTTGTTATGAAGTATTTTTTTAATCACTATTTGCGTGTTCAAAGCTGCTTTAGAGGTCATCAAGTCCGTAGTTACCTGAAGCACTTGAAGAGAGGAGTTACAACTCTTCAGTCATGTACGCTAGCTTGCTTTCAATCAAATATTGGAATTTTTATCTTGGTGTACAAGGAACTAATCCCTTCATAACTTATTCTGCATAGTTGTTCGTGGTGAGAAAACAAGAAGAGAATATGCAATCTCATTACAGAAACTTTCCAGGTGCGGGACACCTGTTTCTCCTACTTCAGCTCAATTTCCCCAATATGACTTTGATTCTATTTGTATAAACCTGTAGATAAATACCTTTCTTTGGAATTAACCTTTCAAAGGATATCCCTGATCGAACTCTTGATAGTCAGCCTTGTTGTGAGGGTTTATTTTTTTGCCCTCGAGGTCTCACTTGCATGATACGTAAGTTTATCTAAACACTTGTATTCTATATGAGTAAAATACATCAAAATTGTTTGATAATGTGTTGGGTTTTCTATCTCAGGACTTGCTTTATACAAGTTAGCTTCATTGTTTTTGTTGAATGAATTTAAGGATGGCACAGTTAATTGAACTGTCAATTGGAGAAATCATAAGTCACTTGGAGCTTAGAGAGGATCCAGAGCAAGGCATAGTGGTTGCTGGTTTGAGATGCATTAAGGTTTAGTCTCTTGTATAATTCAAGGCTATTCTTTTCTTCAAGCATATTCTATTTTCTTGTTCATGTTCTAGTCCTTGATAATCTATTGGAACTTTTATTCTAATTTCCAATTGATAGTCTTTGTAATGTTATTACAGGATGACTCAGTCATTGTGGTTCTATTCTGTAAGACTATCTTCACATATGAAACTGGGTTCGTATGAAGTGACAATCAACTATTATCTTTCTTTTCCTTGATTATTATTCTGATTGATGCTTTGTCCTTCATGTTCCTATCACTCAATAATCCACCAAAACTTGTGCAGTGATTGAAGCAGCCAATGGATTGCAAGCATGGAGGGTTTTAGAAGATCTAACCAACCATATTGATCTTGTATTAACTGATTTAGAAATGCCTTGTGTTTCTGGCATAGGTCTTCTTTGCAAAATCATGAGCCACAAAACACGAAAGAATGTTCCTGTTGCTTTGTCTGCAACAGTGTAAGTGACTATTTCTGCACTTTCAGCATCAGTATCATAAACTTTGTTTGCCTACAAGCTTGTGAAAAAGGCCATCTTTGATATTCTGATTTCATTTTATCATTTGTTCAGATTAAAATAATTGCTTTGTCTACCACAACCATTTTTTTATCTGAAAAAAGAAAAGAATGTTAATATGATGACTTTCAAGGTAGTGCACTCTGATTTGTGTTCTTTGATTTTCTTAGATAATAGATATAGTGCCAGAACAATGTTAATTGGCCATGACCATTAATCAAAAGAACTCTTTATTTGTTTTCAAAAAAAAAAAAGAACTCTTTATTTTTAATTTTTATTTGACTATTTTTATGATATGTTTCCTTGCAGAATGACAACTTTCATGGCACCTCCACCTGCAGCAACAAGTCTTGCCTTTCATCCTCAGGATAATAATGTTATTGCTATTGGCATGGATGACTCTTCGATACAAATTTACAATGTTCGCGTTGATGAGGTCCAATACTGTGAAAATATATGCATGAGAGAATTTTTATTTTGAAGACAGTTATCATTCTAGCTAATTGTTCAATTCTTACGTTTTATAGGTTAAAAGCAAGCTTAAAGGCCATCAGAAAAGAGTAACTGGCTTAGCCTTTTCCAATGTTCTGAATGTTCTTGTATCAGCTGGAGCTGATGCACAGGTACAATCTTTCTATACTCAGCAGGCCAGCAGACAATTGCCATATCATTTTGTTAATAAGCAATTACGTACTAAAATGTTTATCACCATTACCATTACCATTACCAGCCTGTCAATATGTCATCATCTCCCTTTCTTTCTATACCACTTTTACTTCTTTGCAGAAACTAAACTTATATATTCTGAGGATTTTAAATATTTTCTGCAAGTTTCTTTGTTGAGATTACACCTAGAAAGTAAGACTTGCAGTACAAACAAACTGTGTGTATTCATTTACCTTTCTTCAATTCATTTTAATTCTCAGCTGTGTGTTTGGAGCATGGATGGATGGGAGAAGAAGGCTAGTAAGTTTTTACCAAATCCTTCAAGTCGTGCACCAAATCCTGTCACTCAGACCCATGTTCAATTTCATCAAGATCAGATACATGTGTTGGTTGCACATGAGTCGCAGATAGCTATATACGAGGCATTGCCGATAAAGATGTGGTATGCAACTATGCAATGCATTATTTATGCTCTTCGAACTTCCTTGTGTTCATTTGGCTCTCTATGTTATTTTGTTGATTCAATTCATTTGTTATTGTAAAATGTGAAGTGAAATGAACCCATTTTCCTACAGAGAATTGAATTTTTTTTATTTTACTCGATAACTTTCCGACCACCAAGGTGGTCAGAAAACTGTCACCATACAGATCCAGTAATTTCCGACCACGGATGGTCGGAATTGCCTTGCTTTCTTTCCTGTCCAAATTTTCCGTCCACTATTTCCGACCATCCTATCAGGTGGTCGGAAATAGCGAAGAGGGTTTTTCCGAACCCTCAGATGGTCGGAAATTTGGTCGGAACAGGGGTTTCCGACCAAAAATCAGCGATTTCCGACCAATTTTTGGTGGTCGGAAAATTTCAAATTTCCAGCAACGAGTGTTCGTTAGTAGACCTTAAGACTTGTGGTGTGCGGCATTGCTATTGAAAATGTATTGTATTATTTTTGGCAACCTAGGTAGATAATTGATGGGTGCATTTATGGAAAAAAACAGTTCTTGGTATTACTCGAAAAGATTGAGTTATTGGATACTAGTTGGCAATACTATTCTTGGTAACCCATAAGTCCCTAAGAGCATTCCAATAAGAAGAAAAAGATGAGTTTTGGTAAAATTTTGTTCTAGGTAGAGGAGAGAGGAGAGAAGTATAAGCTGGAAAGGTTTACTAGGCTAATATGAACTTTGGTCCAAGTATTCTGAAAAAGGTTTAAAATAATTTTTTTTTTTTAAAAACTACGTTAGTGCGTGCCTGCTAGGAACTTTGGGTGGCCTTTTATTTATTTATTTATTTATTTATTTTTACCTTTCTCTTCCACGACAAAATGATTAGGCCATGGGCCCATTTTATTGAGAAAATCTTAGCCCAAGGGTGGTAAAGAAGGAAGGTTTGCCCAGCATGTAAGAAGAAGAAAGGCATAGTGATCCAAAAATGGGAAGGCATCTGGATGGGCTAGCAAGGTGGAAGTTAGCATTTCATGATCACTGTAAATCTGTAATTATGGAATGAATGATGAGTATATCATGGACGTGCATATTATAGCTTTACAAGGGAATAATGACGTCAGTGAACATACTTGGAGTGCAAACAAGAAGCTTTTAGAGATTGATTCTGCCATGACAGCTATGGAGGTGGATTCGGAGCAAACATTTGGAAAAACAACCCACGAAAACGCGAAGACATCTACCATACAAGGTATGTATTGATTCGTTATATAGTTGTGCTACGTAATGATATAAAAACTGCAATATAAGCATTTGAAACGTGATATGTTGCTATTAGATGGTGTGAATAGGAGTGAAAATTGGAAAAAAGAATACATGTTGACGGTTTTTGTTGTGTGTCGGCTTGGGGGATTATGTGTGCCGTTTCTGTTAATTGTGTTTGACAACTGAAATATATAGAATTGAAAGAATACAACTGAATGAATGTGGTTTTTTTTTTATTAAATGTATTATTCTAGCATTTCTAAAAGATGAACTTGATGAGAGCTTGGGGTTTTCATATGGCAGCCATAGGGTTGAGTTTGAGAATGCGTACTGTGGGGTGAATCCAAAAGGTGAACTTGATGAGAGTGCGGGGTATGTATTGAGTCGTTGTATATTTGTGGTCTAAAATGATATAAAAAACTGCAAGATGACTATTTGAAACGTAATATGTTGCTGTTAAATATTGTGAATATTAGTTAAAATGGAAAAAGGAATACATGAATACGTTTTTTGTTGTGTGTCAGTTTGTGGGATTATGTGTGTCGTGTTCTTAAATAATGTTTGACTACTGAAATATATAGAATTGAAAGCATACAACGGGACACATGTGATTTTTTTTTTTTATCAAATTTATTATTATGAAATTTCTAAAAGATGAGGTTGATGTGAGTTTGGGGTTTTGATATGGCTGTCATAAGGCTGCCTGAAATTACGTTAATTCTTAGGTGTTAATGAATGTACCCAACAAGAAACATCTACCTGGGACAGAAGTTATACAGAAATAGTTGATTACTAATAGTTGGATATGCACTCAAAAATAATGAATGAAGATGGAAAACGACTAGCAACTACCAGGCGCAAAACAAATGTAATAGAAGACCGACATATACTAAACCAAACCCGGCCAATTGATGTATGTATTAATGTTTTTTATTTTTTGGGACAACTATTTAAACAGAGTTAGTTAAGTAAAATATAAAATAATACTAGGCACATAAGAGTAATATTGCACGGCAACGGTGCAAATAAGCATGTGAAACCCTAACTCTAACAGAAGGAAACATTGCCCTCTGTTCTACAGTTAACTCAATGTCCGGAGCATCGGGCGAAGGATCCCGGAAAGGCGCCTCCCTAACGACATTCGGACCATCTTCAAAATCATCATCGTCGTTCTCACCCCGAGACAAACACCCCACTGCAGGTGCCCCCGCTGCTTTTTCGCTGACAGCAATAAACACACAAAAATGATTACATACAATCAACCGATGCACACATCTAACTAAGCTGTGCAAAATTAATTTCTAACCAACGAAGATTGCATATAACCAAACAAGGCACCCTCTATAACAAAGACACAAACACCGTACCACCACTAGAGGCATACACCAACCACCACTGTGGCACACATCAATCACCAATATGGCACACATCATTACCACTAAAACCATGAAATAAAAACCAAAAACAAAAACAAGAAACATAATAAAGTATGATGCACACATTGAAAACACCCAAGTCACAGAACTAACTCACATGCGACACCCATGATTAACAACAATAATGAAAGTTGAGATACAAAACAACAATCAACACTAAATATTAAAACCCAACTGCCAAACATATTAAAAAAACAGTACCAACAATAATAATAACTAAATACTACTAAAAAAAAATTAATTCCTCATTAAATACAAACGCATGGTAATTATTTAAATAAATAGTGAGATCCCTACTTAAGGTTGCTATTAACATTGAAATTAAATTTTACCCCTCACCAAAAAAAATATACTCAGCACACAAATATCCAAACAATGGCAAAAGAATGCTACTGCTCGGCACACAATATTCTGAACAAAAAAGAACATTAAAAAAAATAAAAAAGAACAAAAAAAATACGAACATTAAAAAACCACAGACCAAACTACACAAGTGTCAAAATTGTAAAAAATAAAAATTAAAAAAAATATCATTCAAGCATATCATATACACGGAATAATCAAGAAAATAAACTACGAAACAAGCACAACTGAAAAAACTGCCAAAAATATTTTTAAAAAAAACAAACAAACAAACAACAATTTTGAGAAGGATTTGAGAGCCAATTTGTATGTCATTAGCAAGTAAAAAACAAGAAAACAAGAACAATAAAATTAAAAATAAATATTCCAAACACAATTATATCTCCAAAAATTTCAAATTCATGCTTATTATTTTTAAAACTGTTGAGTTTCCTACTACGGGTTGCTATTAACATATATACAATGAAATTAATTTTTCCACCACTAAAAGCATATATACTCAGCACACAAATTTCCCAACAATGGCACCGCAATTGATACTCCTCGGCACACAATATATATCATTCAAGCATAACATATACACGGAATAATAAAAAAAAAAAACTACGAAACAAGCACAAATGAATCAACTGCCAAAAATATTTAAAAATAAAAAATAAACTACAATTTTCCACGAAATAAACAAAAAAAAAACTATGAAATAATCATTCCATCAACTGCAATTTTTCACGAACCAAAACCCTATGCTTTACATGTCTAAAATCTCAAATTGCATTGCATGTCTATGAAATAAAAAGAATTGGATAGCATGAATTCACATTGCATTCCTTGTTACTGTTAAACTATAAAATAATCATTCAATCATCTGCAATTTTTCACAAACTAAAACCCTACAACTACGTGCGAACCAAGAACAACAGGAAAACACAAAAGAAAAAAAATGAAAAAAAAAGAGGCAAAGCTCTAACCTTGAACCGAGCCCTCCGTCGCCGGACCGGAATTGCGACGCCGTCGAAGCCCTTCACCACCATCCGCCATTGAAACACGTTCAGATTGCAACCCACAGACCACCACCGACATGCAACGCAAACGCCGCTTTCAGAGCGCTACAGCCGACCGTCCAAACGATAACTCCGCCCTCTGACCGTCGCCAACGATCACTGACCATCCCGTCACCGACGACACTCGAAACTCACAATCACCAATGAAGAAAACCTCGGACGGAGCGTCAAGAATCCAAAGAGCCACGCAAATAAAAAGAAACTATTGGATTAATACCAAAATTAAACAATGTATTAAATCTACCATAATTAAAACACTGAAAAAAATTGACACAAAACCCCTCCATCTACTAAAAACAACGCCTAATTGAATAAAAAGACCGAAAAAAAAAACATCAATCTTACCATCCAATATTCTAATCTTACGATCACAATTTGACCTCATATACCTCTATAATACATTAGTACTCACCTGAATAGATTCCTATATATATATATATATATATATATATATATATATATATATATATATATATATATATATATGTATATATATATACATATATATATACATATATATATATATATATATATATATGTATATATACATATATATATATACATACACATATATATACACATGTATATATACATATATAGAGTTAGGATCATATGAGATCACTTGTTTAGGTAAGATCGTGAGATCGAATCTTGTGCATCCATGTAATAATTTAATGGTCTAGATTGATTTAAGATTCTAAGTTGAAGTGTGTGCGAACGGTGATAAAATGTGTGCAAACGGTGATTAAGTGTGTGAGAACGGTGATTAAATGTGTGCGAACGGTGATTTAGTGTGTGCGAACGGAGTGGGTGTGTTAAACAATCTAGACCATTAAATTTTTTTGAATGATGTACAAGATTTGATCTCAACATTTTTTAATGGCCTAGATTGATTAAGATTCGAAGTTGAAGTGTGTGTGAACAGTGATTAAATGTGTGCGAACAGAGATTTATCCGCCAACATCAATATTAAACGTGGTTTGGGATAGACGCCAATTTTGAAGAGATTTATCCGCCAACGCCATCATAGTGGTTGGTATAGGAACTTTGGCCTCCCATACTGCCGAATTTCGTGCAGTCCATATAGCATAGAGAATAGCTGTACACATTGCAATCACATCTTCATCCAACGAGGTAAGAGCCTGCTGGAACCACACAGGGAACGATACTCCAACTCCATTGGGGATGGCAAGCTGAGCAATATTCCACGTAACAACTGCGAAATCACAACAAGTAAGCACATGTGACACATCTTCCACCTGAGTTGCACAGAGAGGGCACAAGGGATCAATATTCAAACGTCGCTGAATTAAATTAGAAGTAGTAGGAAGAATATTAATAACATCTCGCCAAATAAATGTCTTCCATTTTGGTGGAATCTTCAATTTCCACAGCTTATTCCAACTATCAAACCCAGAAATCAACGGGGTAACAGAACCTCTAATTCGTCGATAACCACTTTTCACTGAATATATGCCACGGAAATCATCAATCCAGTACCAGGAGTCTGTATAACCTGGACTAATAGGCACGCGCTTAATTAGATTGACATCTCTAGGGCCGAAGATATCTGTCAAAATAGAATCATCCCAAGAGTTGGTAGCCGGATCTAAAAGGCCCGAAATAGTGGCAACAGATAAATACGGAGGTTGAGGAGTATGTATCATTGGGTCCGCATCAGGTAACCACGGTGATCCCATGATTTTTGTATTTGTTGCATCCCCAATCCGTATCCGAATACCCTCACAAATCAAGCCTTTAGCCGCAAAGATGCCTCTCCAACAAGCACTCGGATTAGCCCCTATAGTAGAATCAACAAAAGAGGAGTTAGGGAAATACCGGGCTATATACACACGAGCCACCAAAGATCAAGGATTAGTTAAAAGGCGCCATCCTTGTTTGCCTAACAACGCAAGATTGAAAACACGTAAATCCTTAAATCCCAAGCCACCTAAACCCTTCAGGGTGCACATACGCTTCCATGACATCGAATGAATCCCCTTATCATTACTCCCTCCCGATTCCCACCAAAATCTATTCATCAATCGTTCCAGTGCCACACACAGCGAATCGGGAAGTAAAAAGACACTCATTGAAAAGGTAGGCATGGATTGAGCCACACTTTTCAGTAGTATTTCTTTACTAGCACGAGATAGCAATTTCTTGCTCCACGACCCAATCCTCTGTCTAATTTTATCCTCAATATAACCAAACACCCTCCTCTTATTGCGCCCTACAAAAGATGGAAGTCCCAGGTATTTACCAAAATCAGCTGCTTGATCCACACCTAGCGTATCTGCAACATCATTCCGGTCAGAATCAACAGTATTTCTACTAAAGCATATGCTAGATTTATGATAGTTGACAGCCTACCCCGAAAGCAACTCATAAGTTTGTAAACAATGTTTTACCACCGCCGCCTCATGCACGTTTGCCTTAAAGAACAAAAGGCTATCGTCAGCGAAGAACAAATGAGAAACTGCTGGAGCACGCCGTGCAACTCTACAACCATGAATAGTTCCAGAAAGCTGAGCCTGTTGAATCAGTTGTGACAAACCTTCAGCACAAATAATAAAAAGATACGGAGATAATGGATTTCCCTATCTAGACCACGAGTAGGAGTAATTGATCCACCATGTGAACCATTAACTAAAATGTTGTAATTAACGGTTGTCACACAAAGCATAATCAAATCAATCCATTTAACAGCAAAACCCAATGTCTCCAACATCTTACGGAGAAAGGCCCATTCCATGTGGTCATAAGCCTTTGCCATATCCAACTTCAACGCAGCCCAACCCACCTTTCCCAGTTGTTTTCTGTTCAAATAGTGGCCTACCTCTGCAGCTAATAAAATATTATCGGTTATTAGTGTAACACCCCCAATTTCCAAGACCAAATTTTTCTTAAAATTTGTTTTCCTCAATTTAAAATTCACTATTATCATTACGGAAGCATTAACTAACCAAAAGGGAAATGGGTGTTATCGCCATGTTCAGGTATTTCTCTATACCCAAACTCTAAGGCTAAGGATTACAACTTACAAAGATATCTCCAGGCTAATATGAATACAACAAATCAAATACACCCGTCTAAAAACAACTTATAGATTTTCTATAAAAATGAAACTCTAACCAACTATCTAGGAAGTGGCGAATCGCTCCCATAATCCATGCTCATTCAGATGCACCTGAAATATACTCAAAGAGTATCCAAAGTTAGCGCAAAGCTAAGTAAGATTTAATTCACCTCCTAAAATAACTATTTACATACACATAGCACATATGAGCACAACTTGTAGATAATAATATGTATAAATGTGTACATTAAAATTATTGGAACATAAAGATGTAAATAAGCAATACTCACAATATTCTAAGTAATCACAGTTCTCCAAAAATATTCAATAATTCCAAAACCCATAATTTCTCAAAAATACACATAATTCATAATTTCCAAACCAGTATTTCTCATAATAGAAATTTTAGGAACATTTCAAAAGTAATATATCTTTCAAAATCACTGCTAATATATACATGTACATATACATGGAGAAACACCAATCTCAATACAATGGGCAGGGTCTTGTTTCATCAAGCCCTAGTGAACAATAATCTCTCTGTTGAACACTACACAAAATCACATTCAATCTCAAATAATGGGCAGTGTCTTAATTAATAAGTCCTAGTGAACAATAATCACTCTACTGAACACTACACAAAAATTCCATTTAAGTGGAACAGAACTAATACCTTAAGTGTGCACACCCCCAATGGGTTTCTAAGTCCAATGGATAGTAACTAGTCCTAGTAGTCATGATACGTTTCTAATGACTACTACTCAACAGGGAAAATACCCTAGTGGTAGACTCCGCTAACCACTCATCAAAATAACAAAACTAAAAAGTCATAGTGAGACAGGATACGTTTCTACTGCTCACTCCACAACAAACTGGGGTTTAACCCAAGTATCCAGAATCTCATAACAGGATACTACACAAATCTTAAAATTCATTAAGGGTATCGCAACGCAACAAAACATTTTATCCTCCATCTTTATAAAGATAATAATATCAATATTTCTCATATGCCACTCCAAGATGGTAGACTTTCAAAATTCAGTCGCAAGCTTTGTAGCCAACTAAAATATAGGCTACTAATAACATTCACTTGAATTTCATTTACAAATGTATGCATTTTCTCAAAATATTCATAGGTCTCTCATTAAAATAACATTCCAACCTCTGTAACCAACACATATGCATATAATCTCAAGTAAACAACTTCTCCATGGCTCAAATAATCAGCAAGACACAAGAAACAGAAACTGACAGAAATTTCAGAAATTATTCCACGGATTGCAAAATTTGCTGAGGAAAATTGGTAGCATATTTTAACACAACATTTCCCAGATAATAAGTAAATCAAGTCTAGATTATACATAAAAATTTTCAGGTCAATCCAATGTCTAGAAGTATTTTTTTACGAAATATTTCCCAACACTGTGCTGCACAGAAATTTAACTGACAGCACACTTCCACAACTTTACGAAATTTTTCTAGAAATAATGAAGCATATCTCTAACAAAATAATTTTATACACATAAAATATCATAAGTCTAGGATCTCTAAATAAAATATCAGGCCAATCGGAGTTCAAAAGTAGTTTTCACGAATTTTGTTTTCAAGCTGTGTCAGTCAGAAAATTTTCTCAAACAGTGACTACAATGAATTTAATCCTACCTTCTAAATACCATAAAATCACCATAATCTCTATACCACACAAAATATATTTATACACATTCAAAATAAGCACGTAAGAAGAAATAATAATACTTTTATTAAGAAAAGTAGTAATTTGGTTATACTTACTCTAGAGCCAAAACTCTACTGCACCCACTAGAAATTCTTGATGATCCTTGTCTGCTAGTTTGAGACTAATTGATGATGAATAGGAGATCGATGATGAATAGAGAGAAGAAAGTCAATCAACAATCAAAGAAAAAACATTAAGCCATAAAAGGATATGAAATTAGGGTTTGAGTTGCAAGTCTAACCATCTCCAACCTTCCAAAAGGGGCAACTCGACAACTCTGTCAAACCCAAATTCGGGCTTCCTTGTGCTCTCAGCTCCAATCCAAACTACAATCTCCGACAACTATTCAACCTTGACAGTCGCTATTGTAGTGCCACTCTTCAATCTCTGACCTCGGCTCATTCGAGCTCTTGGATATCTTGTGAGTATTTCTCTTTTTTCATTTTCCGACCAAATTGCAAAGCATCTTGGTACACTTCAATGGTAAGTTTCATTTTTTTACCCTCAAGCTCTCACCGGTTGGTTCCTCTAAATTTTATTTTAACACGCACGTGAACGTCACGCGTTATTATAAAGTTGTTAAAAATTCTTGAGAAAGAGACAACTTTTTAATAGAGCGACGAAGCGATAAGGCATAACAAAGCAAGACATTCTCACAAGAAACAAAGTCAATCAACAATCAAAGAAAAAACATTAAGCCATAAAAGGATATGAAATTAGGGTTTGAGTTGCAAGTCGTAACCATCTCCAACCTTCCAAAAGGGGCAACTCGACAACTCGTCAAACCCAAATTCGGGCTTCCTTGTGCTCTCAGCTCCAATCCAAACTACAATCTCCGACAACTATTCAACCTTGACAGTCGCTATTGTAGTCCACTCTTCAATCTCTGACCTCGGCTCATTCGAGCTCTTGGATATCTGTGAGTATTTCTCTTTTTCATTTTCCGA
>CP025659.1:18266847-18298796 GCA_003576665.1 Ipomoea trifida | reverse complement strand
ATTCAAAAGTCGTCTTCTTCTGTGTAAAATTTTGTGTAAAGCTCTTTGATCATAGCAGATTAGCAGTTAGTGTTAAATAATTTTATATAACTTTCTTTTTTGAGAAATTTTTATATAACTTAGTGGCCCTAAATATCAACTCATTTGTATTTTGAAATTTAAAATTGACATAGAAGTACTACCCCAGTGACTCAGTCCCTCTTACGAGGTGAGGTACAGAAAATTAAAAATCGATCAAACTTGAATTAATTGGCTTATACATTTGATATTAATAAGAAAAATAATAATTGATATTATTTATGGTAACATTGAGATATGTCATACAATTTATATTAAAATCTCTATAACATAATATATGTAATATAATAAGCATAAATATTCATTTGATCGAAATCGATTTTCTTATTATGAAATAATATTTAATTTAATTAAAAAAAAACAAATTGAATTTTAAAAATAAATTTCATTTACTAGAATTTAAGATTTACCCATTTTCGGTGTTGTTCAGATCCCAACCGGACAAATTGGATACATCCTCCAGCACTTTCCTCCATTTCTTCACCTTTTCTCCTTCTTTCTCAAACCTCTTCTCGTGTTCTTCAAAGGCTTCTCCAAACTTTCCCTTTTGTTTCCTCACCGTCGATGGATCCACGCCATAGAAAATGGGAACAATCATCTGACCTTTCACCTCCATACACTCCATAATTTTCACCAATTCCTCCAAACACCATGTAGAATCAGCATAGTGCTCGGAGAAGACGACGACTGCCATGGACGATTCTTCGATTGCCTTCTCAAGTGCGGGCGAGATGGACTTTCCCCTTTCCAGCTTCTCGTCGTCTTTGAAAGTGTAAATTCCTCTTTGCTGCATGGCACTGTAGAGATGGTCGACGAAATTCTTGCGAACGTCTTCTCCTCTGAAACTCAAGAAAACATCATATGAGGAACCGCATGAAGAAGACACAAAAGAAGGTTGTTCCATTGCAATGGTGAAGAAAGCTATGGCCGCAAAACTGGATCTGCTTCTGCAGTACGCAACTCAATGCACTATGCGCAATAATTAATGTGATGATGATTCTTAATATAATCCAGCTAAAACAATATAATATTGTATCTGCACAAAAACTAAAATATATAGATTTAAGTAATCACCGGCCTGAATTTTTTAGCGCATGATTAATTAGAGTTGTTTTTTTTTTTTTTTTGAAAGTGATTAATTAGAGTTGTTAAGAAACAGTTTTCAAAAAAAGAGTTGTTAAGAAACAAAGAATCCATCAAAGTTGACTCTATAAAAAGTTACGCTACATTATTATATTTCACCAATTTTATAAAGGGGTACTGTTTTGCTCAATTTCATGGATGACAATAAGTTGCTAAGATTTTGGCTGAAGTAGAATAATGTAATGTTATATAATTTTTTTTTAATTATTTATTTGAGTGACGGTAAGAATGTTATCAAAGAATATATTTGTATGTGGGTAAAGTTATAAACAAAGACAAGTAGTTGTATTGCTAAGACTCTGATCGAGTTTAAGATTGAGCTCGCCCCCGCTTATTACATGAGCCTTGCTTTTATAATTGGCAATGGCTACTAAGTATAACAGTTATAATAATGAATACAACCTTCTAATAGTTGTGATGGGTTCTTCTTCATAAGTGCGTTGGTTCTTCATAACAACTGCTCTTTAATGAGGCGGTGCTCTAATAATTGCATATATAGGTTCTATGCTTAGTGCAACCACTCCACCTATATATGCTCTGTTCAACTCCTCCTAATCACTACTATTTTACTCTTAACTACGTTAACGAGTTAGACCAATGGTGCATGGATTGAATCTGAGATCAATATGACTATTCAATTATCCTATCACTATTCCACCACATATAGTGTGGTAGAGTTTGAAAAACTAGAAGATTATAATGTTAGTTATCAAGATATAGGAAATGTGTATATAGTTTGCAGTGATGGAGATCCTTATTTTGCTGAGGCTTTAGCGGTCAAAGAGGCTCTTACTTGGATCAAAGATCGTGGTTTTTCTCGTGTTATTTTAGAATCCGATTGTCTGAATTTTTGTAATGCTTTTAATTCGGTATCTTTAGACTTCTCTTATGTGGGTTTGGTTATTCAGCAATGTCGGCTGATTGCTAGTGGCATTGGGGACCTTGTGGTTCGCCATGTCAGGAGGTCAGTGAATCGCGTAGCTCATGTGCTTGCACGGGCGACGGTTTCTTCTACTGTCCTTGGTGAGTGGGATTCTATTCCCCCGATTTGTATCGCTCCTTTGATTGTTTATCGAGTTAATGATATTGCTTTAGTTTTCAAAAAAAAAAAAAAAAGAACTTTATTAATAAGCCAAAAAATAAGTTTTCAAAAAAAAATAAGCCAAAAAAAATAAGTTCCTACCTGGCCACCGTTCAGCCCGGGTCAGGGTGCAACTTCTTACCACAAACACCGACGTTGAGGCATAGTTTGTTCAAATAAAAGCCCACAAAGGCGAAACAAAGAAAGCTCCCAGACCAATCACACCTCAAATGCCAAAAGAAAATAAAAGAAGCATACAAAGAACAAAAAGAATGCACACCTAAAAAAACAAAAAATTAGCTAGCAACCAGCAAACAAAAACTAATAAATGAATGAATGAATGACATATTGTTCAATAAAGAAGAAAAATACACGAAAGAAATGCAAACACCCCAAGTATTTCCAACCCCCAAAACCCAGAAGAGGTTCAACTACTATTGGCCAACAACAAGCATGACTAGGTCAACGGATTTTAAAATCTTGCCCAACCATCATTCAGCTCAGACTAGGGTGTCTTGTACCTCTGGCACCTACGTTGTTGAGGCTAAACTTGACATAAAGCCAAGTGGTGTTGGTATGGGGTGATGGTGAAAAAGTGGAATTTATTATGTCGTTCCGCAGGGGATTGAGACTATGGCGCATACTTGAGTGGTTACCTAAATTCTAGTCACTAAGGTTTTGGAACTCATAAGGATCCAAGCAAATCATTGGTTGAGGGTATTTAATAAACTAAGATATTTTTGGGTTTTTGGATGCTAAGGGAATACAAATTTAATTCTAGAAACTTTAATAGGAAAAGATAAGTTTTAATTAGGGGTATTGCTATATTGATGCTTAACAACTTAAAATTGGGGGAAAACAATTTACCTAGGGTCTTAAGGCAATGCACTAATGAATCCTAGTTTAAGCCATACTTATAGCTATAAACAAGCATTAGAACAAGGATTGCCCAACTCTCATGGTGTATCAATATATCTAAGTTCTTGAAGCACACAATATAATGCAAGTATATTAAAACTCCAATCTACCCATATTTTCATAAAAGGAAAATGGGTTTGAATTTGGCAAGGCTTGAGTCTTCCATCCAATTTCAATTGAGATGAAAGCCTCTCCAAAAGCAAGCAACAATCACTACCTATCAATCATTACAAGAGAATATAAAGACCCAATTCAAACTGAAGAACCTTAGGTGGGTTTGTTCATCCCTTTTATGTAATATCTACATTTCTGGCATCAATAGGAGCAATAATAACACCCTAATCTAAACCCAATAGCTAACTACTCACTCATTGGAAGTATAAACATGGCAAATATAAACAAGGAAATCATGAACATATCAATAAATATAAATAAGAAGAGAGAGGAAAAGTAAAGAATTCTTTATTAAATGTAGATGAAGATAGTGGTTGAAGCCACTCAAATCTGCAATACAAGGCCTCCAATGTGCAAAAGTAGAGTTAATCTAAACTATTCTAAGCTATTTAGGTCTATAGAAATGAAGGAGAACAAGACTAAGCTAGCTAGGGTTCGGACTTAGACAAAAATGCAGCAAAAACGATTAAATACAAAGTAGTACATATCTCCATGGCCACCTACACGGGCCGTGTGGGTGGCCGTGGAGGTATCGCGGCTTAACAATCCCCGCAGAGGCGCACGACCACCACCACAGGTCGTGGGGGTGGCCGTTGAGGTGTTCCCTGCTTTGTTCAATTCCTTGCTCCGTTTTGCACTCCGCTACTTCTCTCCTTCCTTGAGTGGGATCCTTTGCTACCAAAATCGATCCAATATGCTCCAAAATACTCCCTTTGCTACTCATTGTGGACAATTGCACTTATGAACACAAAACACACAAACGAGTAATAAATCCCGCTCAAGTATAGACACTTTGTTCACAAAAATAGATAAAATAAGGGGTAAAAAGATGTTTAGAGTTAGAGATATCACCAAGCTATAATCGCCTCCAAAACAAGCAACCAACAGAACCAATCTTTCTTCTACAATATCTTTTATGTTTTTTCTCTTTTTTCTCTTTTTTTTTTTTTTATTTTTTTGACACAGAAGCTAATAAACGACATCGGATTTTCACAAAAACCAACGTCGTATAATATTTTTAAAAAATAAAAAACAAATACAACAGCGGTTATTTAAGAAAATCGACGCCTTATGACTTTTTATTTTAAAACTATAATATGACGTCGATTTTCCTTAATAACTGACGTCGTATCTTATTATTATTTTTTAAAAATTAAACGGCGTCGGTTTGGCTTAATAACCGACGTCATATTATATTTAAAAAAAAATACATACGGGGTGTCGATTTTACAACCGACGTCGTATCATTTATATACAACGTCTGCTAGATTGGCGTAGAATTTTAACTGACGTTAAAAGTGCTAAAAATCGACGCTAAAGGTGTTTTTTTGTAGTATTGCACTCTCCCTATCTTATACGGAATGACATAAGACTCACCATAAGAATGACAATGCGCTAGTTTTGTCAGAATTTTAATGGCCAATTAATATTCTTTATGACTATGAACATTTTTACAATACTTTAATTTATTAATAAATTCTTCAATTCGTCACTAATTCTTAAGAATTAAGAGGGAAGAAGATTGTATGAAATATATAATATCTAATATTAATTAGCTCAAAAACTAAATAAATTTTTTTATTTAATTAGGATACAATGCCCAAAAATAAATATTGACTCCTAGGGCATATATGTCTAACATCTTAAAGAAACACTAAACGATCATGTTCGCGAACATTATTAAATGAACACTTAATGAGCATGCATGTTCATGAACATTTTTAAACGAACAGTAACGAACACGTTTATGAGCTCTTAGCAAATGAGGATACAAATGTTCACTTTGCTCATTTATTAAACGAGTTCTAAAAGTTGTTCATTTATATGTGTTTGTTCACCTTACAAACGAACATAAATGAACATTACCAAATACGAATACAAGTAATTTATTGAAAGCTTTGCTCGCTAACATCTTTACGTGAAAGTAGATGAAAATAGTACTCCGTAATATATTGTGTATCATTCAATGGCAAATACTTTATTTGAAAATAGTAATATGTTGTGTATCATCATTCATTAAGCGCAAGTTTTTATAGTACGTCTTTGTTTCTTAATTAAATACGATACATAATAGTAGATGAAAATAGTAATATATTACTCCGTATGTATCATTCATTAATTGCAAATACTTTATTTATTCTTTCGTCCATGGCTATCCACGGAGTTCCTTTTGTTTTTTCATTGGTGGGACTAGATCACAATATAATAGTCATAAACTCATTGTCATCCATGAAATAATTGAGTAAAACAAAACCGGCCCCTTTAGAAAATGTAGCTTTTTATTATTTTTTACAGTCAAGTTTGATGGATTCTTTGTTTCTTAACTACTCTATAATCATGCCCTAAAAACTTCAGGGCGGTGTTTATTTATTTAATTTTTGTGCAGATACGAACAATATTGTTTTAGCTATATTATATTATGAATCATCATATCATTTATTGTGCAGAGACATCAGAGTGAATTGAGCTGCGTACTGCAGATCGAGTTTTCCGGCCCTGTCTTAACCATTGCAATGGAACAACCTTCTTTTGTGTCTTCTTCATGTGGCTCCTCCTATGATGTTTTCTTGAGTTTCAGAGGAGAAGACGTTCGCAAGAATTTCGTTGATCATCTCTATGGTGCGATGCAGCAAAGAGGGATTTACACTTTCAAAGACGACGAGAAGCTGGAAAGGGGAAAGTCCATCTCGCCCGCACTTGAGAAGGCAATTAAAGAATCGTCCATGGCGGTCGTCGTCTTCTCCGAGCACTATGCTGATTCCACATGGTGTTTGGAGGAGCTGGTGAAAATCATGGAGTGTATGGAGGTGAAAGGTCAGATGGTTGTTCCCATTTTCTATGGCGTGGATCCTTCGACAGTGAGGAAACAGAAGGGGAAGTATGGAGAAGCCTTTGAAGGACACGAGAAGAGGTTTGAGAAAGAAGGAGAAAAGGTGAAGAAATGGATGAAAGTGCTAGAGAATGTATCCAATTTGTCCGGTTGGAATCTCGACAACACTGAAAATGGGTAAATAATTTTAAACTCTAAACCCTATGTATACCCAAATTATACGTGTACCATGGTCCACAATGCATGGCTGATATTGCAGTGCAACGGATGAAACGGATGTGAAATAAAAAACAATAATTTTCTAACCTTAGTCAAACACTAAAACTTAAAATTTTTACAAAAATAATCATTTTCTGAACCAGGTTTTGAAACAGAGCCTAAATAAAAAAAAATAAATTCGAGTTGGGTCTTATCTAAGTCATGTTTTCAATGTGCAAACTGAACTAAGAAGACAAGTTAGACAATGACGACTTTTCCATATGATATTACTGTGGATAAATGTTTTTGAACTTTACCCACATGAAGTTGCATGCTTAGCTTATGTTTAGAGGTGAAGCCATCCAACTGAAAAAACGTGCCTTAAATTGTGTCTTTAATTTATGACTTGTACTTGCTGTGTTTTGTTATTGTGACATATATAGGCATGAAGCAAAGTTCATCCAGAAAATTGTTGAAGATATCATGACTAAATTGGGTTCAACAAGGTCAATTGATGATCCAACACTGGTTGGGATAGAGCCTCATATGCAGAAACTGTATCGCTTGATAGGCTTGGAGTCTAATGAGGTTCGGTTTGTTGGAATACATGGGATGAGCGGGATCGGAAAGACAACTATTGCAAGAGCTGTGTATGACAAGATTTCAAAAAAATTCGAAGGTTGTAGTTTTATTCATGAAGTTAGAAGCGAGTCGGGCAAACATGGTGTGGTTCACTTGCAACAGAAACTTCTATCTCAGATTCTTTCAGTAAAAGATTTGAAAATAGACAATGTGTTTGAAGGAAAAATGATGATACAGCAAAGGCTGCGTTGCAAAAGAGTGCTTATTGTTCTTGATGATGTCGATCACAGGGATCAATTGGAGACATTGGTCGGAAACAACGATTGGTTTGGTGTTGGAAGTAGAATCATCATAACAACAAAGGATAAGCACTTGCTTATTAGCCATAAAGTGAACATTATGAAATACTATAAAGTGGGTGTGCTAGAGGAAGCTGAAAGCTTTCAACTCTTTAGGCAGCATGCATTTAATAAACAGCTGATGTTGTTGCCTACCAAGGAATTTGAGGAGGTCGAAGCTCAAGTGGTAGACTATGCTGGAGGCCTTCCATTGGCTCTTAAAGTTTTTGGCTCCCTCCTATGCGGCAGAGATATTGGTGAATGGAGAAGTGAAGTTGCCCGACTTAAGGAAATCCCAGAAGATGAGATTTTAGAGAAACTTAAAGTAAGTTTCATTGGTCTCAACAAAAACGCACAAAGGGTTTTCCTAGACATTGCATGCTTCTTTAATGGGAAGAAGAGAACATCCATAACAAGAATACTTAATAGTTTCAACTTCCACTCTGACATTGGCATTAAGGTTCTCAGAGAGAAATCTCTAATAACTATTTCAGAAGGTCGTGTTTTGATGCATCAATTAATACAAGAAATGGGATGGTCTATTGTTCGCCAAGAAGCTTCAGATGATCCAAAAAGATATAGCAGGTTGTGGCTACCTCAGGATATTTCTCAACTACTTATAGGAAGTGAGGTATGTATGTGAATAGCAGATCAGATAGATAGATTATTTTAATTAATTTAATTTATACAATTAGGATATTTTTAGGAATTTGTTTTCTTGTGAAATATTGTCAGGGTACAGTAAACATCCAAGGTATAGCATTCAACTTGCCAGTTGCAACAGATGTGAAAGTTAGTAGTGAGGCCTTCACACACATGGCCAAGCTAAGACTTGTCAAATTTCACAATGTAAATTCTTCTCAGGCCCCTAATTTTCTCCCTGGCGAGTTAAGGTGGTTAGATTGGCACGGATATCCTTCAAAAAGTTTGCCTGCTACTTTCCAGGGACAAAAACTTGTTTCGCTTAAAATGCAATATAGCCGTCTCATACAACTTTGGAAAGGATTCAAGGTTTATCTATCTATCTAACTATTTATTTGTTATTTGTCTCTGATCTCATCTTTCTTTTTTTTTTTTTGCTTTAATTTTATTCATATCATGGTTGGAGCTGAGGATTCTTAATTATTATTTTTCATGCAGGTCCTGGACAATTTGAAATTCATGAATCTGAGCCACTCTCAGAAACTAATTAGGACTCCAGATTTCACAGGAATCCCAATTCTTGAAACATTGATTCTAGAAGAGTGTACAAGTTTGGTAGAGATCCATGCTTCTGTTGGATTTCTGAAGAACCTTGTTTCACTTAACCTTAAGGACTGTGTAAATCTGAAGAGGCTTCCCGATAGCATTCATTTAGAAAAGCTTGAGATAATGATCCTTTCAGGCTGCTTGAAACTTGAAAATTTTCCAAAAATTACAGGTCCCATGGATTGCTTGTTAGAAGTACATGCTGAGGCTACTGCTATAAGAGAAGTGCCATCATCAATCGAGTGCCTCACAAACCTGAGGTTAATAGATGTAAGCAATTGCAAGCATCTTGCAAGCTTTCCAAGTAGTATTTGTAGATTGAAAGGTGTGAAAGCTGTGATTCTGTCTGGTTCACTACTACAAAAAACACTTTTAACGTCGGTTATTTTGAGCATACGACGTCGGTTATTTTCCGACGTAGTTCTAGCCGACATTATAAATAAATGATACGAGGTCGGTTTTTTTAAAACCGACGTCGTATATTATTTTTAAAATTTTAAATAAGTACATACGACGTCGGTTTTTAGCACAAAACCGACGTCGTAGGTTTAAATTTTTTAAAAAATAAACATACGGCGTCGGGTTTTTATGAAAAACCGACGCCGTAAGTTTACATTTTTAAAAAAAAAAGAGATACGGCGTCGGTTTTTTCAAAAAACCGACGCCATATCAATTTTTAATTAAAAAAAAATTGCTGTAAAAAGAATATCAACCAGCCGCAGCGGCGTCGGAAACCTCTCTTTGCTATCTGCTGTTTCAACTAGGGTTACGGCCAAAGGAAGAGGAAGAAATATGTATATATTTTTTAAATAAAGAGGAAGAAGACACCCGTACCTGCTCTGCTTCGCGTCGGAAACCATCTTCGCTACAGGTTGTTTGGCTGTAGGGCCGAAGGAAGAGGAAGAAGGCACCCATAACTGTTGTTTTGCAGATGAGAGACAGAGAGAGAGTGCGTTTCGTCTCGGATCCTTCACCTGCGAGATGAGACAACGTTCATTCGCCGAAGTTAGAGGAAGAAGCTAAGGATGTTTCACCGCCGAGAATCTGCCATTTTTTTCAGAGGAAGAAGGATGTTTCGCCGCCAACGTTCTATTCCCGATCTGCATCATTTTTTTCAGAGGAAGAGTATATGTCAAAGCACCCACTCAACATAAACCAGGACTTTGAGAGTGCAGACATGGTGCCGGCGACAGAGGGACTTTCATCTCCGATCCTTCATCTGAAAAATTGGCAAGAGTGCAGACATGGTGTAGACATTGAAAGTAGATACCAGCAAGAAGGGCTCATAATATCTGATTGTGAAAGTAGATACGAACACTCATATGTTGTTTCGTCGGGCTACAGAGGGAGAATTACTACTGAAAAAAAAAAAAAAAGGAAAAGAACAAGAGGATGAAGATGAGTGAGAAAGCTTCATTAAAAAGAATACCCATTAATTAAAGCTGCCAACACTCATATGATCTGGCTGCAAAAGAAAAAGAAAAAAATAAAGCAAGAAAGTACCATTGAAAAGTGAGCTTTGAATTTAAAAATTGAAAACTTTCACTTCTGATATGGGGCATAAGATCCGGCGCCTCTAACATAGACTTTTTATAAATTAAATGAAAAGTATACAACATTGGTTATTTCAAATAACCGATGTTGTATGTATTTTTTATTTTTTTAAAAAGGAAACGATGTCGGTTATTTAATTAACCGACGTCATATGTTATTATTATTTTTAAATTTTTTTTCGTGTAATACATACGACGGCGGTTATTTAATTAACCGACGTCGTATGTTATTATTTTATTTTTATTTTTTTATTCGGGATTTATGGTTTTTTTCACTTTTAACGTCGGTTTTTCAAAAAACCGACGTTATATGTCCGACGTTATATGTTGTTTCTGTAGTAGTGGTTGTTCCAAGTTTGAGAAATTACCAGATGAATTGGGAGAAATGGAATGCTTAGAAGAGCTATACTGTGACAAGACAGCGATCCAAGAGCTGCCATCTTCCATTTCACTTCTCAAGAAACTCAAGATTTTATCATTTCGTGGATGCAAACCGACTTCTGGCTTCGATTCTCCATTACAAAAGAGCTGTTCATTCTTCCTCTCTAGGCTGCTGACAGCAGGAGGTTTTCAACATATCAAGGCTTCACCGTTTCCTTCTCTATCTGGTTTATCTTCACTAGAAATGCTTGATCTTAGTGATTGTAGTATGCTAGATGGAGGGATTATTCTTGGTGATCTTGGAGAGCTGCACTGTTTGAAAATATTGAATCTTAGCAACAACAAGTTTGGTTGTATCCCAGCTGAATCCATTGCTGGCCTCACTCGACTTGAGGAGCTTCATCTAGTGGGATGTGAGAGGCTTCAAAGTTTGCCAGAGCTTCCATCTAGTATAATAGAGGTTTATGTAGATGAATGCCCCAGCTTAGAAGGCCGCAGCATAGATTCATTGACTAAATACCCAAATTTACGTTGTGTTTCATTCACTAAATGTGCTCAACTACTTGAGGATCCATGTTACGGTCACATAGTTGATGCAATATGGCAACACCTGCTCAAGGTACGTACACTACGTAACTCATTACAATCCATGCATCCTTATCATATCATGCATAAATAAAATTATTAACTGTACGCACTGTGGGTGGCACAGGGACTATCAAATCACCAAAATCGCAGCATTAGTGTCTGTTTTCCAGGCATGGTTTTTCCTGAGTGGTTTACCTATAAGAATTGGGGAAATTCACTATCGGTTAGCCTGCCTCAAAATTGGTACAATAACAAATTCATGGGATTTGCATTCTGTGTGGTTTCTAACTTGATAACTATTCCAACGAGTATGGTATCTTACATTATTATAACTAAATACGGACTTGTTGTCGAAATCATTCCCACAACTCGTGATGGTCCTCAGTCACCTATTATAATAATGTTGGGCTATAATGGAGTTACACAGAATATGAAATCTGAATTCACTTGCCTGTCATATACGCCCTTTGGTGATTGTAATGAATGGTGTCAAATTGAAGTTTCTGGTTTTTACGGTTCGGCATACACTGGTATTGGAATGCGCCTTGTGTATGAGGATGATGTTAAAACCAGTGATGAACTGTTGATGATACAAAATAACATTGTTTCCACCAAGTATGATTTATGTAATACCTAGTGATCATGCACATTTTTTTAAAAACTTTCTTTCCGATGATCAATTCCCTCCTCATGTAACACTATTGTTTGAGACAATTGTTTAATATTTAATTACAAATGAGTGTTCTGTTGTCAACAAATTTGTGGACACAAATATAAATCACATCAAGAATGAAAAATTAGTAGGGAAAATAGCATTTTCCTTGCTTAATGTCACGAAATTCATGGTACGGCGTCAAATAAGAAGAAATGACACATGATGATTTTCACTTATTTCCACTTGGAAAATACTACTAATTGTACTCCCAAACTATACTCCCAAATTTTACTCCTTCTCACAAAAGGTTGATGTTGACATTTTCCTTGAGACCCACATGATGAAAATAATCAATCATTCATTTTCACGTCAGGAAGTAAAAGTGAGGGAGTATATGTAGGCATGTAGTATAAGTGTATAACTCTTTCCACTTTCACCAACGAAACATACTTGTTTAATTTCTTTGGAATTTCTTTTGTTATTTGCTTTGCATTACCGCTTTTATTTGCAGCTTTCAATGGATTTTTGGGTATTCCATCCAGGGACGTATCTAGGAATTTGTTCCAGCGGGGGCGAAATATTAAAAAAAATACTTAAAAAATATAATAATAAATATTGTTGGATATATGCGATAAATAAAACATATCAAAAATTTATAAAAATATTTATAACAAAATATGAAACATAATTAATTTGATAAATTAATTCAAATAGAAAACAAATTATAAATTACATATCTCATTATATATATATATATATATATATATATATATATATATATATATATATATATATATATATTAAAAAATTCATAAAACTTTTTTGAAGCAATAAGGGAATTGAACCCCATAAGGCCATAACCTTTCTTAGCACAAGAATACATATACCAACTAGTCAACCTAACATCTTGTGTATATTAATCTGTTACACACGACCTTTGCTACAGCAAAACACAATTCTACCATCTTGTCTAGCTTACACTTTGTTTAATGCATCTGTTTTTATATATTTATTCTAAAATAGGTATATATATACATATATACATACAAAGCTATATATGGGGTGGGGTGGAGTGAGTGGGGGCAGGTGCCCCCATTGCCCCCAGTGCAGCTCCGTCACTGATTCCATCTATGTTCATTGTAACATTTTTAAAAAAAAATTTAAATTTTAACACTTTGCATGACAAAATTTCAATTTGTTTGTTCAATTTAAGGAAGATGATGAGTACGTTTGTTTGTTCAATTTAAGGAAGATGATGAGTACGTACGTAATGTTGTACAGTACAACCCAATGGGGTAGTTCAAGTGACAAGTGAACTCTCTTTGTGGAGAAGAATTCCGGGAGAACCCGGGTTCGATTGACAATTCTCCCTGGGCTAGCTGGTGGACCTGGACCGTTAAACAGACAAAGAAATACCCCGTGAATTTACCATATATATATATATATATATATATATATATATATATATATTGTACAGTACTTTTTCTTAAATCTCTATTCTTAATGTTCCTTTCCTTATTTGATGAGATTTTTTAATATTTAATTACAAGCTAAGTGAGTGCTGTCAATTAATTTAATTTATAGGCACAAATATAAGTCACATATATGAGAGGAAAACATTTTTCCTTGTTTAAAGCGGTGTGCGACGGTTGGTGAAGATGACTGGAGAGAAACCAAGGTTGCTAAAACTTCCACAGGCGCAATGCTGAAATCTAATGCTAAGCCAGTCTCTGAATCTGACCAGCAAATGCTCAGCTTCTCATCGTTTTGGAAGGGAGATGATTCCCTGGCTGCCTGGCTATCCGCCTCTAAACTTGAGTTGATGTTTAAATTGGGTTAACATTTGATCTGCTTATGGCTTTTTTGGAAATTAAAAACTACTGTTTCTTTCTTGCATGGGTTTTCAGTTTTGAGTTTTAAAATCCAAGCACAATCTTGTACGTGCTAGAATCCAAGCACAATCTTGTACGTGCTAGACATTACTTGAGACCTAAGCTTGAAGAAGATAGAGATCAAAGCTTCAAGGTTTTTCCTTCCCCTATCTCTCTAGTCAACTCTCTTTATCTTCTTTCAAATGGGATATTTGTCTTAAGGCCAAAGTGATTCCTTAACCTTTAAGGATAGAGAAGGGTAATTTAGTAATTTTCATTCAATATCAAACTTTAATAACCCTTGACTTGTTGACCTTATTTAATAAACGTAAATGTAATTATTTTGCTAAAAATGGGTATTACAATTTTATTAAGGCTATTTGATCCGGGGTTGAAAAGAGTACCACTTACTGGGCATTAGCTCATTATTTGTATTTTTTCTCAATGTTTCAGAGTAGTTAAGTACATGTCAGAATTTTGTCTTAAACTTTGTGTCAAATATGGCTATTGGGGATGGCCTTATTAGGGCTTTGACACTTTTAGTCTGCCATAAAAAATGTTGCAACATTTTGACCACTCTTATTGTGACATTTTCACTTTTGGTCCTTCGTCTAAATTCCCGTCAGTTGACAGTCTAAATGAGGGGCATTTATGTCATTCAATGTGTTTTCTTCTCAACCTTATCTTTTCTTTTCTGAGCTCCAAAAACACTCGTTGCAATTATTAGGACCAAGTTTTTCTTGCTTAATCCTTCGCATTTCCCAGCCGATAAGTTCCCTCAACTGTTGTGGTTTCTCTATAGCTACTTCCTCTACTGTTTTTTTTTTATGTTGCGACCAAGCATACGCGGTGTGGATTTGGTAGATTTCTCAATTAGGAAAAAGCCGTGTGCGATGGTTGGTGAAGATGACTGGAGAGAAACCAAGGTTGCTAAAACTTCCACAGGCGCAATGCTGAAATCTACTGCTAATCCAGTCTAGCTTCTTCTCGTTTTGGAAGGGAAATGATTCCCTGGCTGCTTGGCTATCCGCCTCTAAACTTGAGTTGATATTTAAATTGGGTTAACATTTGATCTGCTTATGGCTTTTTTGGAAATTAAAAACGGTTTCTTTCTTGCATGGGTTTTCAGTTTTGAGTTTTAAAATCCAAGCACAATCTTGTATGTGCTAGAAACCATGTCTTTTCACACCATCTTCCACAGCAGAATCTTGGTTTGTAAGGATACCAGTTTAAATTTTTGTCTTTCTTGAGTTGTGTACTTGTGTTTGAAATTGTGCACAGACTGTGTTTTTGATGAGGTAATTTAGTTTTTCCATTTCATGGTATGACTGCACATATTCTCAAAGACATTATCTTGATTTTGTGCTGGTTATGTACTGTAATAAAGAGCTTTTTCTTTAGATAAATAAATGAGGTCTGCAAATCTATAATTAGAATTGTAGTGGTGTTAATATTTTGGCAGTTGGATGGCTGCTTTCCATTATTTCCATCTGGTATTCTCCAATACAACTTATCCAAACCGGCATGTCGAAGGCTAAGCTGCCTCTGGAACAACAATTGCAACTAATTAAGCTGATGCTGGCTACTTTCTCCGCATTAGTAGTTGTAGTATCTAGAGGCAGTGTTTCCGATAGTATTGGCTTCTCAAATAAGAACAATTTGTAGCCACGGGGTCTTTTGCTTCTCGACGTTGCTCTGCATCATCATCTTCGCCGTCGGGATCAGTTCAGGAAGGTTCTGTGGCCAGGTTCGGTTCACCATCATTTCTCTCAAGCAATTGAGTGGAAGGAGATGGCTAATTAAAGGCTGAGAAGAAAACACATTAAATGACAAAAATACCCCTCATTTAAACGGTCAATAGACTGGAATTTAGACGGAGGACCAAAAGAGGCACTGTTACAATTAGAGTGGTCAAAATGTGACAAAATTTTTTATGGCGGACTAAAAGTGTCTGACCACTAATAAGTATAGGACCAAAAAAAGAATTAACTCCATCAAATATTATATAGTGCAATTGAGGAGATGAGTTGGATTGATTATGTTTTCTGATATTATACTTACTTGAATTCGAGTAAATAATTGCTTCTTGGGATCCCTACTATTCAAGGTAGTTCCTTCAAGATGAATTCATGCTTAGTGATATTATCTTTAGTGTTGGTTTTGTTACAATTGTACTCATTTTGCGTTATGTTACTTTTTCCAACATTCAAACTAGCTCATTAATCCTTGTGTCATTTAGGTGTCTATACCTTAATCACTGCAAGGGCTACATAAAAATATTGTCATCCTTTCACAAAGACAAATGATGAGCATGAGTGATGCAATGATCTTCTGATTAAAAAAGAAAGACCTTTGCAATCAATTTGTAAATGCCTAATGAGGTTGGTAGGTTTGAACATTGAAGTATTGTATCCTCGGTGTCATTTTTCTTGGGAATCAACCTAAAGTATCATTCTTAATGTTCTTTTCAATAGAAATTTTCCATTATGTGCATTGCATATCCAGTTCACTGATTTCCTAATGTGGGTGTTCATTGTTAATAGGTTGCTCAAGAAATCGGGCAAAGATTCCGTGAAATCATACTTGCTCTGGGAGGTGGAAAAGCTCTATTTGAGGTAGAAATAGGTACATGGATGCTTGATATAGATTTTTGAATGTTGCATCTTCTTATGAATATAAAAGATGCCAACTAGATTCAGTTAACAAGGCGTGAAGGCTAATTTCATAGATATATTTGTAGATTGATATTTGTTTCTTTTAAATGATATTTGTTGAAGTTATTTTTATTTCTGTGTCCTCATTATTTAGTTATTTATGTTGTGGTTAAGTGATATATGTTTCTTAACTTAGATATGGAAGATCTTAAAGATTTTTACAAAAGTCAAGGTGTGCTCCAGGAGCGATGATTTGAACGGTTGAAATTTAAAAAAAAAATTAGGGGTTTTAATTAAAATAAATATTTTTTTAAAAAATATAATCAATTAAAAAAATTAGGAATTTTAATTAAAATAAATATTTTTTTAAAAATAATTAATAATCCGCTACCATTCCTAGCTAGTGGATTACTAATTTAAAAAATAAATAAATAAAAATATAATTATCATCCGCTACCGTTCCTAGCTAGGAACGATAGTGGATGAGTAGACTTTTCGCTACTATTCCACAATGGTAGCGAAAATTCAAGGACAATCAGTGCGGGCGGGGCGGGACGGGCTAGCCCAACGAGCTAAGCCCGTTTTGACGGCTCTAATTACGGGGCGTTTGGTTCAATGTAGTTTAGGATGCACCGAATTACAATTCAACGAATTGAGAAACTACTGCGATGCATAATTTATTTAATTTAATAAGACTATATATAAGAGTAATAGAATGAGTATTTAATTTTCAATAATATACTCGAACATATTCTTAGTATATGTTTAACAATTACACAAACATTTTTTTCTTTCCGTTAGACGTAGATATATGATTATTTTTACATTACATGCATTCGAATGTATAATGAAACTGGATTATACATTCTAAATAAAGCAAATGCCCACTTGAACTGCAATTACGTTGAGCTCTAATCAGCCCAAAAACTCCTAGCTTGAAGTTCATTACGCCCAATATTCATTTTGTTTAGTAGATTCTTGTGGCCCAATAGACAATCCAATAACTGTTAAGTCCTTGAGACCCAATCCAAATCTTTTAAATAACCCAAATAAAACATAAATCTTCATTCCCTCCTCGCAGGACGGCAGGAGTGGCAGCCCTTTCGCCGGTCGCCGCTGCTCACTGCCTCACGCCCTCGCGCTTCGTCGAGTCGCCGGTCGCCGGTCTCCGCTCATCGACCTCACGGCCCTCACCCATCTCGGACTCTTGGTTCTTCACTTCTTCAAAGTTCCAACTCCAAGGGTAAGTTACTAACTTGCATACTAATTTTATAGTATATTTCATTATTTGTTCACTTTGATTAGTTTATGAAGTGTTCCAGAATCCAGGTATATGTATTTCGGTTCGTGTATGTGCTAATGTAACGGATAGATAACTCTATTGCCGATTTGTCGTGGGCGGCTTGAATTCCTTCCAGTTTACTGGAAAATACTGGAAAGGAATTCCAGATTAAACTGGAGTTTTTACTGGAAAAGAATTCCAGTTTAAACTGGAATTCATAATTCCAGTAGAACTGGAATTCCATTCCAGTAAAACTGGAATTCCCATTCCAGTAAAACTGGAATGAATTCCAGTTCCTTCTAGTACATGGCCATGTGTTGAATTGTTTTTGAATTGTGTTTGAATTGTTTTGTTATCTAATATTTAGATTTTAGACTAATGTGTTATGCAGATTGACAGTATGGTTGTATGCCTATAAGTCTATAACTTCTAGACTTTATGCAGATTGGCAGTATGAACTATGAACTTGATGAAGTATGAAACTACGAAGGTCATACTGTTTTTTAATTATTTATTTAATGTGTTCTGAGAAGTTTGAACAGTGTGAAGAATATGATTTTGCTATATTTGGATTCATTCTACCTTTTGCAGACTGCATTTTGATTTTTAGAATCTGAATTCAAAAGGCAAGATATAAGAAAATGAAATAAAATGTGCAACCAATTTGAAATCCATGGGGTTTAAACTGTGCAATAATTCAATATCAGAGTAGGAAATTCCGAGTTCCCATTAAATGGTTTTTCTACCCCCAACATCCCCACAAGCCTGCAGACACTGCCATTTTTCAAAAGAATACAGTAATAAATAGTAATACGGAGCCATAAGAAAATGCAAGCATGTTATGCCTTTTGAATAAAGATAAAATAATTGATTCTTAAATCTGATTTGGATTGCATCATAATCGCCATCTGTGGGGATTGATTTATTTGTTCACTTTAATTAGTTGATTAGTTTATAGTTTGATTTATATAAAAATTTGCATTGTTCCAGAATCCAGATTCCATAAATCCAAGCCTCCAGACTCCAAAATTTCAATAATCTATTCCAGGTAATTTCTAATTTTCAATAATTCTATTTGTTGACTTTAAATTTTATATTAAAATAAGTTCATTTGAATTATTGCTTTTAAGTTTTAAGTGTGTTACTGACTTACTGGGTTGTAAGTTTTAAGTTCTATTAAGTTTTAAGTGTATTAGTGACTTACTGTGTTATATTAACTTTTAAGTTTTAAGTTCTATTTGTCTCCAGGCTCCAAATAAATTGTGTTGTACTGTGTTTGAAGCTTGAAGTTTTTAGTTTATTCACTGTTTGTTTATTAAGAATGCGCTATTAGTTTATTAAGTAGACACTGTTAGTTTATTAAATTTTTAGTTTATTCACTGTTAGTTTATTCGGTTTTATTAAGTACACACTAATGTAGTAATGCTAATTAGAATTTAGAAAAGCAAAATGTTGTAGCCAAATAAAGTGCATGTAATGTAGGCTGTCTAGCAAAATGTTGACAAATTTTTTGAATTTATTCTGTGAACTTTCATGTCCTCGAAACTAGAGTCAATTTATAAATGTGACATCTGTTTCAAAAGTTAGTACTCACAACTGTTTTAATTCCTCCTATAGTTCTTCTTTTCCCCTATTCAAGACATTGTGGTTTTTTTTTTTTTTTAAAATTTTTAATTTCCATAATTATTAGTGTTTTGTTTATTGTTAGTCTATCACAACGAACAGTTACAGTTATTGATCTTTAATTTTTCTACTTAAGCTGCAAAATAGAAAGGAACCTTTACAATTAAAAGAGATATACAAAGTTTGTTGGTATCTACTGTCTACGTCCTTTTGAGTTTCCATAGCGTTCTTGTTAGCAAAAAGTGTGATAAAAGGAGAAGGAAGAAGAAGAGAATCAAAAGTAATATAATCACCTATTTTATACCAAGAAATTTGTTGATTAAAAACAAAAAATACTAGAACTTACAGCTTCCGAATCACTATAGAACTCACAGCTATCAGAATTGATGCAACTGGAAAAACTCCTCGGCATACACTGGTGTGGCAGACAGTTTTGAGGAAGGTAATTATACAGACCATAGTGTAAGTCAATCACCTCCATGTTGATTAGGCTAATCCAAAAAGTATAATAAATTTGGACAACAATCTAATTATCCGGGCAAAAAGAAAGAGAGAAATTGAATTGTTTTGAAGAAATCAAAAAGCTACCTTGGAAAATGTGATGTGCCACTAACTTTTTCAAAATTTCTGATGGAATTGTTGTAATTATATGCCAAACATGATGGAATTGTCTAGAGCACAACAGTCTAATTATTCAGGCGAAAAGAAAGAGAGAAATGGAATTGTTTTGAATAAATGAAAAAGCTACCTTGTAAAACGTGATGTGCCACTAACTTTTGCAAAATTAGTGATGGAATTGTCTGGAGTAATATGGCAAAATTGTAATTTCTTTAAAAGTTGAGGGCAATTGAAAAATAAATAAATCTAAATGTTTGATAAAAAATTTAAGCCTCACGATTTTAGATCAACGGCTAGCAGGGGTGCCATTTTTAAGGGGCAATTTGCAAGTCCCAAATATAAGTATAGGGAGATATGAGCTGATATGTTTGTTAAATATCATTAAGAATACAACTTTGAATTGCTTGAATGAATTTCACTTGCCTCATCACCTTCTTCTTATTGTTTTTTACATGTTAATATTACAACCATTCTTATAATCTTTTGAAAGTTTAGCTGGAAACACTTTCTTAATATACATTTTCCTTACAGATGAAGATAGTAGTAGGCGGGTGCTACCTTATTACACTTAAATGATGTGGATAAAAAAAAGATTGATCTTCTGCTATGCTGTGGTGACTTTCAGATACTGTTTAGTTGATTTACTTGTGTCTTTAGGCATCTTTGGAATAACATAATGGCCTTGTTTGGTAAATGACTGTTAGCTGATTGAGTTAGAAGGTATAATTAATTGATAATATTAGCTGATTGTAGAAAAGTATTTGGTAAATAGCTGTTAGCTAATAGCTATTTGGTATAATTTCTTTTCTCAAAGGGCTAATTGAAAAGGTTGCTTTGAGTAGCCTTTTGAAATTTAGTATTTTGGAGTTACAAAAAACTTATTAACGAAACACTTTTTTTGATTTTTTAACCAAGTCAAACAACTAATAATGGTCAAATAGGCCAAAATTGGCTGATAGGCTATTTATTTACCAAACATTGCCAATATTTGATCCTTTTTTTTAGTTTTAAACACAATGATTTTAAGTACAAAATGTCATTTTGTTTATATTTTATTTCTAAATCCCGCATTTGCTTTGATGTTTGGATTTAATGGAAATCATGGTGTTAGCCTTTATAGGCATCATTTATAGTCTAGACTTCACTTCTTAAATCAACATAGGTCTACAATGTAAAGATAGGCGGAATTGTTGTAGGAGTAATGTATTGTAGTATTGAAGTATATCTGCATCTTGTTGATTTCAACTCGATCTTGCATACAGTATTTGCTATTCCATATTTCAGTACATAACTTGTAACTAAACCAAAGAAAGAGTGGAAAAATTAAAAGAAAAATGAAAGCAATAAGAATAAATTCATAATACCACTATTACCATAGAATTGCATTAACTTAACTAAACTACATAGAAGCTTGGTCATGGAAGATACATTCCTTGCTTTTACTAAAATAACTACCTCTGTGATCTGGGATCTCATATATTCTAACTAACCTGACTTTCATAACTTTTTTGGTGCTTAGGGGGCTCACCTCACTGGCCGAAATATACATACTAGACATTGTGATTTTTTAGGAGTTAAAGTTGCTCCCTTTTTGATCCTCAATCCAAATGGCGGGAACCTTGATTTACAGAGCCACTCTCGACGCGGAGAACCCACTCGAAGCATCGCTAAGGGAATCTTTCAACCTTCACGAACCACATCTACGGCCACCCTTTTCTCTCAGAACTTTCACTCCGGACCAATACTCGAGCCTCAACGATGCCATTCTTTTCGGCCTTCTACGGGAACCCCATTTTGCGAAAACCCACATCAAGCACCTCCACGCTATCACCACTGATGGGTATTGCTACTTCACCTCTATGATTACCAGAATCGTGGATGAATTGTATGGAAAGTTTATTGATTCTGCGAAAATTCAGCTGATTTGGTTGACAAATGAGATGATTAATGTGTTAGCTGTAGGGTTTGATAGGCTGCTAGTGGCTCTTCTAAGGCAAATTGTAGGGGGAGATTTCAGTGAAGGTAATTTATGGTTGTGTTCTGAGATGGTTAGTGTTTTTGTTAACAAATGGGACTGTATACTAGAAGAAGAACCCTTGATTTTGACTTATGGTTTGTATGTGTTTCTTAGGGTATTAGCTGATCATAGCAGGTTATGTAGTGATCCAAGGCTAGATGTGTTGAAGAGATTGGAGATAGAGTTTTGTGTTAGGGTTTTGAGGGAACAATTTGCTTTGTGTTTGAAGATAGGGAGGGATCTCATTAGGCTTTTACAAGATTTGGTCCATATAGCCGAGTTTAAGTCCATATGGAAAGACTTGTTGTTGAATCCAGGGCAGTTCAAGGTGGATGGTTTTGAGGGTGTATCGCAAATCTATCGTTTACGGACACCAAGTTTGTATTTTTCGCTTAGAACCACGCCTGAAATGGAGAGGAAGTTGAGATATTTGGTTATGAATGTGAAGTTTGGGAATCAGAGGAGGTACCAGGTGTGGTTTGCGAAAAAGTATTTGTTTTTGTCTGAGAGGGAGACTCTTTTGGTAGACGTTGTGAGGTATATCTGCTCTATGTGCCACCCCTCGGGTGAAGTTATAGAACCTGAGGCAATTCCGAGATGGGCTGTGATTGGTTGGTTGATGAAGTGTTGCCGGAAAAGCTATATTGAAGCGAACTTGAAGCTGGCTTTGTTTTATGATTGGCTGTTCTTTGATGAGAAGGAGGATAATGTAACGAGCATTGAACCTGCAATTTTGTTGATGGTGAACTCTATTCCAAAGTACGTTGATGTGACCAACACCCTTCTTGAGTTTCTCTTGATTTTGGTTGACAATTATGATGTTGATAGGAAGGATCTCATCATCAACGGGGTAGTAAATTCTATTCGTGTTCTTGTTAGTAAAGGTGTTATTGGCTCACTTGATGTCTTGACTAACTGCGATCTACTGTCTCCCTTGCTCAGAGAAATGCTCGGAAAATTGTTACTACTCACCCAAACTACCCATTCCAAAGACTTGCAATGTACCTGTCTTCCCGATAATATTTAGACCTCAATACACATAAACTGCCCACCAGTTTCAGCCATGCTAGACATGTTTGAAGATGGGATAATTGAACTGAAGTGGGGAGTAGGTAGACTGAAATTGGCTTCAAAAGCTATTTTGGCTAACCGTATAGATATAACAAGAAAAGAAGCAAGGGAGATTGGCATCGATGGATAGTGAGCAACAAGAGGGCATGCTTGAATATGTTCACAGAATCAACAAGTGTTTATGAAATCACCCTACAATCAAGAATCCCAGAAAAGAAACAGATATGCTTCACAGACGCAAAGGTATACGAATCAAATACCAAAGCTCATAAAAGGCAAGGAATTCATATGTTTATGATTTGTTGTTTTTCTTGTTTTCTTTTCATACTACACCTACAGGGTTACTACTCAACATCATGTTATGAAGAGTGATGAATTTGATGTGTCAATACAGTTCCAGTCTACCTATATGGTTTTGAAAGAGAGTTGAAATTGCAGATTTGCAAGATATGTAGAAAATAATAGTTAATTGTAGTTGTGATGATATGTCGATAGGACTCTCTTTTAAAGAGAGAGAGTGATCCAAGGATGTAGATAGTTGAATAGTAGTGAATTGCAGTTGTGATGATATGGCAATAGGACTCACTTTAAAAAAAGAGAGGGTTTTCGAAGGATGCAGATAGCCGAGTAGTAGTGAATTGCAGTTGTGATGATATGGCAGTATGACTCACTTTCAAAAGAGAGAGCGTTTCGAGGACGTAGATGCAAAATAGTGAATTGCAGTTGTGATGATATGGCAGTACGATTCACTTTCAAAAGAATTGTCAAGATAAGATGGAAAGGGGAAAGTCCATCTTGCCAGCACTTGAGAAGGCAATCGAAGAATCGGCCATGGCGGTGGTCGTCTTCTCCGAGCACTATGCTGATTCCACATGGTGTTTGGAGGAAGTGGTGAAAATCATGGAGTGTATCGAGGTGAAAGGTCATATGGTTGTTCCCATTTTCTATGGCGTGGATCCATCGACGGTAGGGATGGCAATGGGTCGGGGGTGGATCGGGGTATGACACATCCATCACCCGATCCACCTATATACTTAGTCCACCCACCCCCACCCCCGACCCGCGGTGGGTGAAAGATTTCAAAATCCACCTCCAACCCACCGGATGCGGGTACCCACCATGGATACCCACCACATTTTATTTAATTAAAAATTTTTAAAATATTAATTATGTCTAGAGGTTTCACATGCACAATAAAATTTTTAAATATATTAAAAAGATAAACTAATTAAAATATTCAAATACATTAAGTAAATTGTTCAATGTTTTCCAAACAAACTTCTAATTTAAAACAAAAAAAAAAAAAGAAGAAGTAAATTTGAATATTATAAATCATTGGAAGATGTTTCATATAGCTATTGTTATCCACTTGATTAGTTGATTTCTTCCTCAGTTCTTCAAACCTTCAGTTCTGTCAAAATATCTTTCCAACTTCAAATTGTTATCACATTGCAAATCAATCCTACAAAAAAAACAATTAATAGATAAACAAATAATTAATTAATCAATGTAAAATTTGTCATTATTTGAAAAAAAAAATAAAAGGTGTATTAAAAATAAATTCGTTACCGAATCAATAATAATTGAATTAACTTCATTTTGCATCTCTTCATCATCATCCAAAATTGTAGCAATTGTACAACTTGACTCCGCATTAATAGCTTTAGTTGAAAAAAAAAATATAAGTTAAGTAATTAAACATAAATTAAATAAAAAGAAGAAAATGCGTAAATAAAATAACATAAACTTAAACTTACATTTCTCTGCCAATAACCAATTTTGACAACATGCTAGTGCTTCAATAATGTTTGGATGCAGTCTGCTTCGATGTGGGCTGATGAGCCTACCACCCGTACTAAAACAAGATTCTGAGGCAACTGTACTAACTGGAATAGCCAAAACATCTCTAGCAATTGCTTGCAAAGTAGGATACTTAGGACCATCCAATTTCCACCAAGTTAATATATCAAAATTAGATGTCATAGGCAACACTTCATCTTCCAAATACCTATCTAAATCTGTCTTGGATGCACCTCTATTTTGTCTTTTTTTAGCTTGGAACTGAGCAAAGCCGGGCAAATACCCTTCCATGTGTTCTTGCACTCTTGATTCATCACTCAATTGAGGACGGGATATACCAATACTTTCATTGCTTGCAAACTTCATTTCATAATCTATTAACAATCTAACAAATAATAGACGGATTTCCATAATCTTTGATTCAACAATATCACCATATATTTGTTCAAAGTAGTATTGCACAAGATCAAGCTTGTACCTAGGATCTAAAATACAAGCTAAACCCATAACACCATGAACCACTTCCCAATACTTCTCAAACTTCTTCTTCATCTCATGTGCCATTGTCTTAATTATAGCATCGGGATCACATAACCACTTATCAAGAGACAATTTAATATCACACAACTTTGGAAAATAAAGATTAGCAGTAGGATACATTGTCCCTGAGAACAATTCTGTGATATCAAAAAATAATTTCAATTTTTTACAAATATCACTTGCAAAGAGCCAATCATCATCACTTGGCAAGGCCTTATATTTTTTTTCCCTTTGTTTTAGACGAAGAAAAAGTATTTTGTAAGGCAAAGCACTCTCAAGCATCAAATAAGTGGAGTTCCACCTAGTTCTAACATCAAGAGACAACTTCTTTGACACTTGAATACCCAATTGTCTAACAGTATTTTCAAACATTTCAACTCTTTTTGGGGTAGCTGTCCAATACACAACACTATCACGAATTCTTTCTATCCCTTTCCCAATAAGGGACAAACCATCTTGAACAACCAAATTTATTATATGGGCAGCGCAACGCATATGCAAAATTTCACCATCTAATAAAAGATCACTACCTTGAACCTTCTCCTTCACATTTTCAATTATTCCATCATTCACAGAACAATTATCTAATGTAATTGTGCACAACTTCCTATCAAAATTCCAATCCATGAAAGTCATCATCAAATACTTAGCTACCAATTCAGATGTGTGAGGTGAGGGCACATAACAAAACCTAATTCATATTATAAACAATCTATTAGCAATTTATAAATACAAAAAACTAATAAAGTATAAAATATACAGTAATATAAAAGTGTACCTTAATACTCATTTTTGCAACCTCCAAGTATCATCAATGTAATGTGCAGTGACAGCCATATAACCTAACCTTTTTTTTGATGATCCGCTGTCCACATATCTGAAGTGATGGAAACTCTACCTTTAATCATTTCAAGCTCCCTCATTGTCTTTTCCATTTTCTCTTTGTACATATTGAGAATGTCAGCTCTAACAGTATTTCGAGAGGGAATTTTAAATAAAGGTTGAAGATATTCAGAGTATTCCCTAAATGCCTCATGATCTACCACAGACAAAGGATATTCATGCAAAATAATTGCTGTAACTAACTTTTTTCTAGCCACCTCAGGATTAAAAGAATGGTATCCATCAAGCACTGTTTCTCCTTTCTTTTGCTTTGACTTCAATATCAATTGCCGGATATCAGCATGTTTTCTTTTTTTGCATCTTAGCCTATAATGATCCCACAAATGATTAGTCCCACTCTTCCCTTTAGCACTTAATGCGCTATTACAATAGTTACAAATTGCTTTATATTCACCAACAATTTTTTTTCGAACAAAATGCTCCCAAACCTGAGAAGTTAACTTATGATTTTCATTTTCCTTCACTTCTTTTTCACTCTGCTCTTGTATAGGAAGATTTTCATTAATAGTTGGATTTGTGGTTGGATTTTGATTATGCCTGCATCATTATTGCTACAACAAAATGAACAAAAACACAGTTTTTAGTTATTGTAAAATGCATATTATTATTTAAAAAAAATAAGGGAAGGAGGCAAGTAGTTACTTAGTAACAGTAGGCATCATAATGAATCCTGTATATTTTCTGGAAAAAAAACTTCCCTGCAACATCAAAGAAACCAAAGCCTATGTTACCTTAATCACCCAAAATCTTCTTAAAACAATACGTTATCTAATAATATAAACTAAAATATTAAGATTAAAAAAAATACTGAATAAAATCAGTCTAACTAATTATCACGAAAGCTTAATGCTGGGTAAAAAATAGAAATAAAATCAAGAACTCATTATTAAAAAATACAAGAGTATAAATAAAATCAAGAATATAAGTATAAATAAAATCAACCAAATTTTACACAATAGAAATAAATTAGGAATTAGAATAGAAATAAAATCAACAAGATTTTGCAGGAATTGAAAAACTTTCAATTATATACACTGATTTTCATAATTTCATATACTAAAATAAAGAATCCAAACATTAAAAAATAGAAATAATCTTCACATACCTATTTTCGGAAGAAGTGATGATTCATTGATTCTACAGGAAAATACTTTCAGTCTTTCGTAGCTATGGAGTAATAATGGAGAAGAGTAAAGAATAAGAAGATGATTGAAGATTTTTATCTTTATCATTGCTTTGAAGCCTTTGATGTTTAACGGATGAGACATGGGAGAAAGTATTCGTTTGAGTTTTACAATTTACAATGCTGATTATCGTCTTTTATGCGGGAAACGAAGAGTTAGGCAGCAAAGTAATTGATTATGCATAGACTTCTACTGTTCTAGAGTCTTCTAAATACTAAACTTCTACAGAAATAATAATTTTATATGTTATTATTATTAAATTATATACATATATATAATATGGAGGGTCGGGTCGGGTGGTACGCGGGTTCTGTAAGTAAAACCCACCCCCGACCCGAACCGCATCGGGTTTAGTTTTTTAACACTCACCCCCGACCCATCACCCACTATCACCCAAAAAAACCCGACCCATGCGGGGTGGATTCGGGTGGATACCCACGGGTCGGATTGAAATTGCCATCTCTAATCGACGGTGAGGAAACAGAAGGGAAAGTATGGAGAAGCCTTTGAAGGACATGAGAAGAGATTTGAGAAAGAAGGAGAAAAGGTGAAGAAATGGAGGAAAGTGGTGGAGGATGTATCCAAATTGTCCGGTTAGGATCTGGACAACAGTGAAATTGGGTAAATCTTTAATTCTAGTAATATCTTATACTCAATTTCTCTTTATGTCATAATTTATATCGGATTTAAATTTTGAGGTCAGATCAATGGATGAAAGTTATATCAAGTCAAATCATATGTGTTTACTTTTGCACCCAGCATTAGAAAGGAGTTTGAACTTTTTTAACTAAGAATCAAAGCAACAGAACAGAAAACATCCATTAATTTAATTTAATTGCTGTTTTATGAGTTGTACTATATATATATATATATAGAGGCACGAAGCAAAGTTCATCAATAAAATTATTGAAGATATCATTGTGAGATTGGGATGGTCAAGTGAGTACCCAAATCTTGTTGGGATGAAGCTTTGTATTCAGAAATTCAATCCATTGATATGTTTGGGGTGTAGTAGTGATGTTCGTTTTGTTGGCATACTATAGTTGGCGGTATCCTGGAAGTTCTGTTATAGTAGGAAAGCGATTTATTTTTAGGAAACCTCATGTATCAAAAAATAATAATAGTAATATACAAAATTAAGTTTATATACTACGGTTTTCAAAAAAAAAAAAGTTTATATACTACGTATATTAAAACTCTAATTTAATTACAATCAATCAATATGGCTATGTTTGGCAAACCTAGCTGAAAAGGTAGCTGAAAGCTGAAAAGTAGCTGAAAACTGAAAAGCTATAAGCTCGAAGCTGAAATCGGAATAGCTGTTAAGCTAGTTGTTATGTTTAAAAGTGTTTGGTAAAATTAGCTTTTTGATAAGCTAATAAATGTAAAAAGACTAAAAAGGACATCTTCATACATTTAAATAGTTTAAATTTAAATAGGTTTGTTTATATATTTAAAAATAAAATAGTGAAATCAATATACTTTAATAAGATATAAGGTAAGAGCATATATTTGAAAACATATAAAGTAAAAAAAGTCAAAAAGGCTTAGTCAAAAAGGTTTTAATTGGAAAGGGTAAATGATGTCATTTATTTAAAATAATAAGGTTAAAGATGGAAAAAAAGTTAGGAAGCTACTAGCTTATTCTGAAACGCTACCTAGGATAGCGTTAAAAAATAAGCTCTTATTTTAAGCTACTAGCTTATTTTAGGAACATTACCAAACAGAGCTTATAGCTTATTAGTAGCTTAAAATAAGCTATAAGCTCCTAAATAAGCTCTGCCAAACAGACTCTATATATATATATATATATAAGTTATTCGGCTACAAAAATAGTTCCCTAATCTTCGCTCGATCTTCAATGAAGCCTTTTAAGTTTAAAGTCGGATTGATTTTCAAGCCATTAGGCAAATAATAACCCATATTTAGAGTGAAAGAGTTTATTAGGACAAGAAAATCCTATATTATCTATTATGAGTTAATACCATGTAAGGGTAAAATTAGGACTAGAACTAGTTAAAAATTTAAAAATTGAAGGACCATGAATGGTTAAATACTTAAATTTAAATTTTGAAGGATCATGAGTGGTTAAATTAAAAGTTTAGGATTAAACGTATAGTATTATTACATTTAGTCATATTATAATATATTTTATTGTCAGTTTTAACTTTTTATTCTCAAGAATAACATTTCTACGAGTGATTTATTCCTTTTGCATGGGAATAACCATTCCTGATCGAGAGACTCCTTGATATTAGTACCAAAAAAACGTTTTACATACATGTGCTTATATTTTAGTACTGGTTATAAAATATGCACAATGATTGAATTAAATTTGTCTGTAAATAAATAAAAAAAAGATTCTAAAAATATATGGTCAAAATAAATGTAAAATTATAATTGGAGTTATAGGATATAACTTTAATAGGACAAGAAAAGAGGATATAGCTTTAATAATAAGATGTATTATCATCTTACACGGATCGGTCTAACAATATGTTGGATTTTATCCATAATTGAAGTTATATATTTTTTATATGGACTATAATGGTTTGTACTACGTAAGATTATCTTTATTCATTAAACATTTTTGTTTTCCAAAGTGAAACGTAATAACTATATATGGTAAGAACTTGCAAGAATTTTTGTTCAATATCACATAGTTGCATCATCAATAGGTAAAATTACGAATGAATTCTATGATGCATCATTCATCTTAATTTACCAAAATTTAGTCTTACATTAAAAAAAATAAAAAAAATTCAACCAATTTCATATCATATTTGCTAAAAAATTCAATGAATATTACTTTTGCGATTCTTAGGAATGTAAATATATACGTAGTACTATTATGACTACAACTATTGAGAATCCCTTTTTCCTCATTAGAAGTCGATCATTAACCTAAAAAGAAAAAAATATTGCATTAAATTAACAACTATTCTTTAACTTTTGTAACAAATGTTAAGAGAATTGAATAATTTTCAAAAGATTGTGAAAGAATAAAAGAGATTCTTGTGTCAAAGACCTTGTGGTCTAGTGGCACCCGGTGTCTTGGTTTACACTCCCACATGGATGATGGGAGTGGGTTCGAGCCTTAGTGAAGGCAATTGTTGACTCTTTGTGCTTCAATAAATTGAGAAAAGTAGCTATGAACAAATACTACATTGTAACAGAGTCAGTAGTACTTAAAAAAAAAAAAAAAGAGATTCTTGTATTTAGTGTAGTTACGGAACGGTACATAATCTACTAACTATAAACCTAATGGGTGCACCCTCAATTATCCAAGCTTGTTACAATTAAACGGATCGGAGCTCTAAGGGATTTTTTCAGGGATATTAGCTAACTGATTTGTGAAATTGACAAAGCTGATTTTAATACATCCTGATACAATCTTCTCCATGATGAAGTGGTAATCAACCTCTCCATGATGAAGTGGTAATCAACCTATCCTGATACAATCAACCTCAATGTGCTTGGTACATCCTGATACAATCTTCTCCATGATGAAGTGGTAATCAATCTCGATGGGCTTGGTCCTCTTATGATAAATTGGATTTGAGGCGATGCCTAGAGCTGCTTGGTTGTCACATATCATTGTCATTTGAGCAACATTGTCACATTGCAACTCTTGAAGTAAGTGCTTCAACCACATGAGCTCACACATTGCAAGGGCCATAGCCTGGTATTCAGCTTCAACACTAGACCTGCCAACAACATCCTCTAAGATTATCACCAATGCGTACATAATAACCTAAAGTAGAGCGCCTATCAAACAGACAACTGACCCACTCTATATCAGAATACCCAACAACATGAGCTTGTCCTCTACCTTCATATAGTAAACCTTGCCCTAGTGCTCTCTTGATATACCTTAGAACTCGAATAACAACATCCCAATGAGTATCACAAGAGTTCTCAAGAAGCTGACTCAATACACTAACTGCAAAAGAGATATTTGGTCGTGTGATAGTGAGATAATTCAATTCTCCAATTAATCTCTTGTATCGTACTCGATCAGGCAATAGCTCTCCCTACCCTGGTAGAAGTTTAATATTCGAATAACTACTGTGGAAATCGATATTGGGCTTGCAATGGCAAAGACTACACACAGTTGTTGGACTTTGGTATTTTCGTGAAGGAATTAAAACCCAAAAAAAAAAAAAAAGGAATATCAAATGTGAAGATGCCAACAACAATAGAAGGCATAAATGTTAGTCATCGATTCATTCATCGCTCTTTGTTGTTGAAGATTATTTGGAATCACTTATCAAAAACTATGAAAAAAGAGAGCATGAGATCTACAAAATACGTCTAAGGGTAAACAAGACTTTCTGAAAATAAAATGTAATAAACTATCTCGAAATGATGCTTTAATTTGAGCAACGTTTTTAGTTTTAGCTTATTGCGTAAATAAGCTAATTAGTTGATTTACTAAACATGTGTTTTGACTGATAATTAACTTGGTTAATCAAACAAAATTGATCAAATCAGTCATATATTGATTGATCATCTATTATCTAAACGCCCCAATAATGAATCCCATTATATTGTAGGCCTGAAGGGTTTAAAAAGCTAGGAAACACTTTTCTCAAAAAAAAAAAAAAAAAAAAAAAAAA
>CP025659.1:18236402-18266318 GCA_003576665.1 Ipomoea trifida | reverse complement strand
CGGTGTAAGGGTAGTTTTGTATAACAAGAATGTAGTAGGGACATTTTTGTCTAATAACATTGAAGTGTACAACATTTAAAACAAAATGTATACATTTATTAGCATACAAAAAGAGGGACATAAATCAAGGATATAACCTTGATTGAGACTTATTATGTTTTTAGATTAGATACATAAATCATCAATCAAAAGTTGAAAACAATAGGCGTTTAAGAAAGACAAAAACAAGAACAAAAACAATGCGTTCACACCTCAAAATGTATAAATTGTATTTATTAATAGCGAAATAAATATTTATAAAATTAAATTGCAATCGTTTTAATAATATTTTATTGACCACAGATAAAATATATAAAACTAATGAGAGAGGCCAGGGAAATATAGTATGTATCATTCATTCATTAGTGTGATGAAATGATTTATTTTTTCATACATCAGTACCCATAGCGGACATTTTCTTTAAGGATTTTTTGTTGCATTGATCACAATATATACTTAATAGCCATAAATTCGTAGCACCTTTACCTTCATCAAATTAAGAAAAATAATTGTAGTTTAAAAAGTGTGATATTATATAATAATTCCCTTCATAAATTTATTTCATAATATTTATTTTATTATTTAACATTACTAGATGATCTTACTACTTTTATGTGTTAATTGGAAGTTAAGTATGTCTTATTTGATTCCTTTGTGTCATTAAGGTGGGTGGAGGCGTTGATTGTAAAATCATGTAAATTGAAGTTCATGAATTGAATTTGTTTAAAGTCATCTTGGTACAAATGTTTATTCTGGGACATTGAAGGTTAAGAAAGTGAAGAAGAGGGAGTTAGAAGTACTTTGCACCGTTTTTCTATGCATTTTAGAGTGAAGATCAAACCTCATGCTGACACTTATGACCGTGCGTGTTATCGTGAGAAACTTTGCACCGTTTTTCTATGCCTGATGATGTCTCAGTATTTTATTCATATCTCAATAATGTAGGAATGTCCAAAACAAGTGATTCAAACAACGTAACACTAGAAAGCTAATTGAAAGAGCTACTTCAATTATATGAAGACTACAAAGTCTAATTTGAACTTATAGAAGGTGAAAAATAGGTTAGAAACAAAAACTGCTATGCATGGTACAAAAATCACCACCAGACCACAAGGTCAATTGTGAAAGGGTTAATATTGTGCAAAGTAGTGCGATTCCAATTGTTATAAAATTAAAGGAGATTAGCAGTTATTTTTAAGGGAACTTTTGATATTACTTTCACTCTCTAAACTTTTCTCTAGCTTCTCTCCACTTGGAATAGGACTAGAGGGATTATGTTAGATTATATTTCAATTCAAGATTGCAATTCAATTCAAACTTCAAATCAAGTTTGTATCTTCAATATCTGCATTGGATCAACATTACTTCAATTTCCTTTTTACTTTTAATACATACAATTCCATTGTGTTTTTTTTCAATACATGCAAATCATGAATAGCTAGATTTCCTCTTGGGATTTGGATTGAGTTTTCTCTTGTTAGAGATGCTTGTGTGAATTCAATTGCATCAAGGAATGATGTATTGAATTAGATAGCTAGGTTCTTGTTGCGAGTTAAATGTTTTGTATGGTTGGTATGATTAGGGCCTAATTATACTTTAGGATCTTGGAGGTGTGTTGTTGCCATAAGAATATATAAGACAACATTATAGTCATACTACCCACTTTTTCAAGCTTGCTTTGAAAAAAGGAGATTAGAAGAAGACTTGAATGTTATGTGTCTGATAATAATTTGCTCCAGTTGAGATTGAATTTCCATTTGAATGAGATTCAATATTAATTGGTAATCCAATGGTCATAAGAATGACATTGGCACCTTGTTGCATCTTCCTCGATCCTTGCTAAGTTTTTGTATGATCCCCAATCCTAAGACATCCTATGCACAATCTAAACTAACTTATCTCATTTTTTTCAGCTAGATCGAGTCACGTTTTACCTCGTGCGTACGTTCGGATAGTAGATAGATACAAGATTTTTCATAAATCAAAATATTTTCCTTTTATACTTAAAATATAGTTGGACAATTTTTTTTTTGAGTACTACTAACTCTATTACATTATAGTTGGATAAAAATAATCATTTTAAAAAGAGGTAATACCACAAATGGTCCTCTAACTATTGGGCTAGTACTCATTTTAGTCATCGACTTCAATTCGACCACAAATGGTCCTCTGACTTTCAGTTTTGACCACAAATAGTCCTCCATTAAAATTTCTACTGTTAAATAAGTGCTAAATCTAGGGGTATTATCGTCAAATTGATATATATAATTGTCATAAAATAAAAATGTTTACAATTTTTCACCAAGAAACGTAATTGAAACAATTAACAAATATAAATACTCCTAAATAAAGAGACAATACACATTATTCTCGTAATTATGCATACAAAATGAAAATTTAATATTAGAGCTATTAGTTTTTAATTTAACCAACAGATTAAAATGGAAGAATTTTTTTTTAAACCTTGTTTCCATAATTTTCATGGTTGTTCATACATGGCTGATTAATAGTTTTCACTCTTCATTAATCGATGGGACATAACTGAAGGTCACCACAGTTGAATTAATATAATTAATCAAGTACAAATTGCGAACATTAATCATGAAATTTTATTTAATTTGTTCATTTATGTGATTTGTCACATCCATTTTGTTATTATATTTATTAACTTAATGTTTATTAATGTTTGAAATTAATTATGGTGTCATATAATTCTCAAAAAGAAGTAATCATAATAATATTAATCAATTTGACGATATTACCCATAGAATTAACACCTATTTAACAAAAATCTTAACGGAAGACTATTTGTGGTAAAAAAAAAAAAAAAAAAAGTCAGAAGATCATTTGTGGTCGAATTGAAAGTCGAGAACTAAAAAGAGTACTAGCCTAATAGTCAGAGAACTATTTGTGGTATTAACTCTTTTAAAAATTTAAAACTTTAATTTTGGTCTCTGACTAGGACACAAAGTCGTCACTTTGGTAGCTAATTAATTAGGGAATATAATTGCAATGGTATTTAAAATTGGTACTGAAATTACACATGCATTTCCTATATCTTGATAAGTAACATTATAATCTTCTAGTTTTTCAAACCCTACCGCAGTATAGGTGGGTTAGTGATAGGATAACTAAATGACCATATTGATCTTAGATTCAACCCGTGCACCTTTGGTGTAACCTGTCAAAGGAGTTAACAGTAAAATAGTAATGATTAAGAGTTGAACAGAGCACAGGTGGAGCGGTTGCACTAAGCATAGAGCCTATGCATTTATTAGAGCACCGCCTTATTAAAGATTAGTTGTTATGGAGAGTCGGCGCACTTATGAAGGAGAGCGCATGCATCACAATTATTAGAAGGCTATTGTACTCATTATTATAGCCGTTACACTTAGTAGCCATTGTCCATTATAAAAGCAAGGCCCTTGTAATAAGCGGGAGGAGAACACTCAATCTTATACTCAATCAGACTTTTAACAATACAATTATTTATTATCGTTTATCACTTTATCCACAGAGTCTGATAACATTCTTACCGTCCCTCAAATAAGAAAAAGTTATATATACAGCCAAATTCTTAGCAACTTATTGTCATCCATAAAATTGAGCAAAACAATACTCCTTTATAAAATTGGTGAAATATAATAATATAGCGCAACTTTTTATACAGTCAACTTTGATGGATTCTTTGTTTCTTAACAACTCTAATCATGCCCTAAAAAATCCAGGCCGGTGTTTACTTTTATCTATTTATTTTAGTTTTTGTGCAGATACAATATTATATTGTTTTAGCTGGATTATATTAAGAATCATCATCACATTAATTATTGCGCATAGTGCATTGAGACATTGAGTTGCGTACTGCAGATCCAGTTTTGCGGCCATAGCTTTCTTCACCATTGCAATGGAACAACCTTTTTCTTCTTTTGTGTCTTCTTCATGTGGTTCCTCCTATGATGTTTTCTTGAGTTTCAGAGGAGAAGACGTTCGCAAGAATTTCGTCGACCATCTCTACAGTGCCCTGCAGCAAAGTGGAATTTACACTTTCAAAGACGACGAGAAGCTGGAAAGGGGAAAATCCATATCGCCCGCACTTGAGAAGGCAATCGAAGAATCGTCGATGGCGGTGGTCGTCTTCTCCGAGCACTACGCTGATTCTACATGGTGTTTGGAGGAAGTGGTGAAAATCATGGAGTGTATGGAGGTGAAAGGTCAGATGGTTGTTCCCATTTTCTATGGCGTGGATCCTTCAACGGTGAGGAAACAGAAGGGAAAGTTTGGAGAAGCCTTTGAAGGACACGAGAAGAGGTTTGAGAAGGAAGGAGAAAAGGTGAAGAAATGGAGGAAAGTGCTGGAGAATGTATCCAATTTGTCAGGTTGGGATCTGGACAACACTGAAAATGGGTAAATAATCTTAAACTCTATATGTCTGTTCATACTCAGATCAGATCAATGGTGTTTTCCTTAGCTTTAATCTAAGTCGAATCCTTTCAATTCGACCTGCAATTATATAGATTGGCAAAGTTTGCAACCAAAGTAGTATTAAAATGAATCAAATTCATTATGGATCTGAAAGTTTTTGCTGTAATTAAGGTAAGGATTAAATTATATAGGCGAAGGTTACATCCAAACCACCACCAGCACCCACCACTACTACGTACCACCATACCACAACCAACACCAATACTACCACCACAACTTCTTCTTCTTCTTCCTCTTCCTCTTCCTCTTCCTCTTCCTCTTCCTCTTCCTCTTATTATTATTATTATTATTATTATTATTATTACAAACAATATGTTTATTTTTTGAAAAATGAATCAAACAAAAAAAAATTTGCAATTTCTTAACTTTTAGTCAAATAGAAAGAATTTTCTAACCTTCAGTCAAAAAATAAAAAATTAAAATAGAAAAAATTTTAATTTATGCCCCTCTATAATATGTCAATTATCCATGTCACCCCTGAATTATTAGTTGTATAAATGTTGCCCCTCAATTTTTAAAATGGTACATATATTGGCATTGCCCTCCCGTACCGTACGGGAGGGGCAATACATGTACCGTTTTGAAAATTGAAGGGCAATATTCACACCACTAATAATTCAGGAGTGACATTGATAATTGACATATTATGAATGACATAAATTATAATTTTACCATTAAAATATTTTATAAAAATAAAAATAAGTCATTTCCTGAAAAACATTTTTCAGGTATTCAAACAGAGCCTCAATCAAAAATCAATTCGAGTTGGGTCTTATCTAGTCTTCTTTTCAATATGCAAACTGAACTAAGAAGACAAGTTAGACAATGACTTTTTCCATATGATATTACTGTGGATAAATGTTTTTGAACTTTACCCACATGAAGTTGTATGCTTAGCTTATGTTTAGAGGTGAAGCCATCCAACTGAAAAACGTGCATTGATTTGTGTCTTTAATTTATGACTTGTACTTGCTGTGTTTAATTGTGATGTATATAGGCATGAAGCAAAGTTTATCCAGAAAATTGTTGAAGATATCATGACAAAATTGGGTTCAACAAGGTCAATTGATGATCCAAAACTGGTTGGGATAGAGGCTCGTATGCAGAAACTGTATCGATTGATAGGCTTGGAGTCTAATGACGTTCGCTTTGTTGGAATACATGGGATGAGCGGAATTGGAAAGACAACTATTGCTAGAGCCCTTTATGACAAGATCTCGAAGAAATTCGAAGGTTTTAGTTTTATTCATGAAGTTAGAAATGAGTCGGGCAAACATGGTGTGGTGCACTTGCAACAAAAACTTCTATCTCAGATTCTTTCAGTAAAAGATTTGGAAATAGACAATGTCTTTGAAGGAAAAATGATGATACGGCAAAGGCTGCATTGCAAAAGAGTGCTTATTGTTCTTGATGATGTCGATTACAGGGATCAATTGGAATCATTAGCGGGAAACAACAATTGGTTCGGTGCTGGAAGTAGAATAATCATAACAACCAAGGATAAGCACTTGCTTATTAGCCACAAAGTCAGCATTATGAAATACTATAAAATGGGTGTGCTAGAGGAAGCTGAAAGCTTTCAACTCTTTAGGCAGCATGCATTTAATAAACAGCTGCAGATGCTGCCTACCAAGAACTTTGAGGAGGTCGAAGCTCAAGTGGTACACTATGCTGGAGGCCTTCCTTTGGCTCTTAAAGTTTTTGGCTCCCTCCTATGCGGCAGAGATATTGATGAATGGAGAAGTGAAGTTGCCCGACTTAAGGAAATCCCAGACGATGAGATTTTAGAGAAACTTAAAGTAAGTTTCATTGGTCTCAACAAAAACGCACAAAGGGTTTTCCTAGACATTGCATGCTTCTTTAATGGGAAGAAGAGAACATCCATAACAAGAATACTTAATAGTTTCAACTTCCACTCTGACATTGGCATTAAGGTTCTCAGAGAGAAATCTCTAATAACTATTTCAGAAGGTCGTGTTTTGATGCATCAATTAATACAAGAAATGGGATGGTCTATTGTTCGCCAAGAAGCTTCAGATGATCCAAAAAGATATAGCAGGTTGTGGGTACCTCAGGATATTTCGCAACTACTAACAGGAAGTGAGGTATGTATGCAAACAGCCGCAGATAGATAGATTATGCATGCTACCATGCATCAATTGAATCCCTTATTTTAATTTATACAATTCATTTTTAGGAATTTGTTTTATTGTGAAATATTATATTTTCAGGGTACGGAAAACATCCAAGGTATAGCATTCAACTTGTCGGTTGCAACAGATGTGAAAGTTAGTAGTGAGGCCTTCACACACATGACCAAGCTAAGACTTCTCAAATTTCACAATGCAAATGCTTCTCAGGCCCCTAATTTTCTCCCTAGCGAGTTAAGATGGCTAAATTGGCACGGATATCCTTCAAAAAGTTTGCCTGCTACTTTCCAGGGACAACAACTTGTTTATCTTAAAATGCAATATAGCCGTCTCATACAACTTTGGAAAGGGTTCAAGGTTTATCTATTTAACTATTTATTTGTTATTTGTCACTGATCTCTTTTGATTTTTGCTTTTATTCATATCATGGAGCTGAAGATTCTTAAATATGTCTCACTTGTACATACAGGTCTTGGACAATTTGAAATTCATGAATCTGAGCCACTCTCAGAAACTAATTAGGACTCCAGATTTCACAGGAATCCCAAATCTTGAAACATTGATTCTAGAAGAGTGTACAAGTTTGGTAGAGATCCATGCTTCTGTTGGATTTCTGAAGAACCTTGTTTCACTTAACCTTAAGCACTGTGTAAATCTGAAGAGGCTTCCCGAAAGCATTCATTTAGAAAAGCTTGAGACAATGATCCTTTCAGGTTGCTTGAAACTAGAAAATTTTCCAAACATTGCAGGTCCCATGGCTTGCTTGTTAGAAGTACGTGGCGAGGCTACTGCTATAAGAGAAGTGCCACCATCAATCGAGTGCCTCACAAACCTAAGGTTAATAGCTCTAAGCAATTGCAAGCATCTTGCAAGCCTTCCAAGTAGCATTTGTAGATTGAAAGGTGTGAAAGCTGTGATTCTGTCTGGTTGTTCCAAGTTTGAGAAATTACCAGATGAATTGGGAGAAATGGAATGCTTAGAAGAGTTGTACTGTGACAAGACAGCGATCCAAGAGCTACCATCCTCCATTTCACTTCTCAAGAAACTCAAGATTTTATCATTTCGTGGATGCAAGCCGACACAAAAGAGCTGTTCATTCTTCCTCTCTAGGCTGCTGACAGCAGGAGGTTTTCAAGATATCAAGGCTTCACCGTTGCCTTCTCTATCTGGTTTATCTTCACTGGAAAAGCTGGATCTTAGTGATTGTAGTATGCTAGATGGAGGCAATATTATTCTTTGTGATCTTGGAGAGCTGTTGTGTTTGAAAGTATTGAATCTTAGCAACAACAAGTTTGATTGTATCCCAGCTGAATCCATTGTCGGCCTCACTCGACTTGAGCAACTTCATCTAGTGGGATGTGGGAGGCTTGAAACATTGCCAGAGCTTCCATCTAGTATAAAAGAGGTTTATGCAGATGAATGCACCAGCTTAGAAGGCCGCAACATAGATCCATTGACTAAATACCCAAAGTTGAAACATGTTTCATTCACTAAATGTCCTCAACTACTTGAGGATCCACGTTACGGTCACATAGTTGATGCAATATGGCAACACATGCTCAAGGTACGTACGTAACTCATTACAAATAAATTAAAGCTAGCTAGCTAGCTGTATATGCATGCATAATTAAATTATTAACTGCGCCTATTGTGGGTGGCACAGGGACTATCAAATAACTCAAATCGTTGGATTAGTGTCTACTTTCCAGGCATGGTGATTCCTGAGTGGTTTACGTACAAGAATTGGGGAAATTCACTATCAGTTAGCCTGCCTCAAAATTGGTACAATAACAAATTCATGGGATTTGCATTCTGTGTGGTTTCTAACTTGATAACTTCTTCAACAAGTAGGAAATATTGGAGTATAACTAAAAACTATGGACATGATGTCGAAATCATTCCCACAACTCGTGATGGTCGTCAGTATTATATTTCATCAACTATGGGCTATAACGGGGTTAAACAGAATATGAAATCTGAACTCACTTGCTTGTCCTATAAGCCCTTTGATGATTGTAATGAATGGTGTCAAATTGAAGTTTCTGGTTGCTTCTCGCAATACACGGGAATTGGAATGCGCCTTGTGTACGAGGATGATATTAAAACCAGTGATGAACCGCAAATAACACTAAGTATGATTATGTAATAACAAGTGATGATGCACACTTTTTTTAAAACTTTCTTTCTAATGTTCAATTAGTATTTTCGGCTGTGCGATGCACGGAATGGATTTGTTATAATATATTAAAAATATTTGGATCAATATATAATTATTTAAATTAGAACATCAAATATTATATAGTGCAATTGAAGATATGTTTTGGATCATTTATGTTTTTTGATGTTATCATTATTTGAGTTTGAGCAAATAATTGCTCAAATTAATAGCTGATGTGTAGATCTACGCACGCAGCGTTTTAACTTTGGAGATTTTATATATCATTATTTAGGAATTTTATAAATTGGGCAAATGTACTTGTTCTCTAGCAACTCAGTTATAGAATCAATTGTTATCTTAAATCATTTGTATGGAACATATGTTTTTTGTCTAGATATATAGCAATTTTGTCATTTGATAAAAATAGAAAAAGAAAACATGAGTTAATTAGTGCATTTTTTAGTTTTTCCTTCATTTACCGTTTCCCTTAAGAAAACATGAGTTAATTAATCCATATGTTAAGCATTTAATTAGCCCAGTCAAACTAAGAAGAACTGAAACTCAAATAAATATTGTTTGTGGTAAATCAAAAACAAAACAACCAAGGCTATCATGTCTTGGGTTCAATCTTAGACTTTTTCAAACTCTTTTAAAATGATGAACAATCTATGTTTATTCTCTTCAAAGACTGTTGCTCAGGAATGGTTTCATCAATGGAGATGACTTCTAGATTTGTCGAATATGTAGTTTCCAGTGGTGTTATGCCCGGGTCGAAAATAACTATTAAAAAATCAAGGCTAAAAAAATTTATTGCATGAGGTAGAACGAAATTGTAATTAAAAGTTACCTGGTTGCTATATATCCACAACTCCGGGAGTCTTCAACACTCAAAATCCTTGAGTTTAAACATGTCTTTGGGAAAATCATAATCATCTTGATCCGTAACGCTAATTAAAGTGTCATTATTTGTTTTCATAATGTACTTTTGCTCGCACGACTTAAACCTCATGCGAGATGTTTGCACAACAAAATTGTGAATATTATAGATTTTTTCTTCCAAGAGTTTGTTGAATTGTTTGACAAATTCTTTAGAAATTTGTAAATGGATACAAATTCCATGAGGGAATCACCCATAAAAATTAATATTAATTAATAAATAAATATTATAAATTTTATATCATTTTCTATCGTGAATATACTAAAAATAGTAATAATTCATTATGTGATTATATTCCGTAGATAACAAATCCATTATGTGATTATATTCTATGATGTATATTGAAGTTTGATTGTCTAATATACAACATACAACATAAAGCAAAAATTTAGTATTCTGAAATAAACCATTTAACCAATATACTATGAGTACGTATGAGTCTAAATTATAGTATAATAAGTCTAAACTATAGTATTAATCCAATATTAATAAATAAATAATATAAATTTATATTCTATGAGTAACAAATTCATTTTGTGATTATATTTTGTGGATAACAAATCCGTTCTGTGATTAAATTTTGTGATGTATATTGAAGTATGCTTGTCTAACATACAACATAAGTTCAGTATTCTGAAATAAAACATTCAACCATATGTTGGGAATATTTGTTATTAGGTTTGGATGATACCAAAAATGTATTAGAATTTATTTGTAATATTTAGTCTCCAAAAGAAGAAAATGAAGAAACATCAAGTTCAGTAAACTGCTACAGTAACTTCGAGAGATGCTACAGTACCATTTGCATGAAGCATTTTTTAACGGAGTTTTGAGGCCGAAAAAGAAGACAATAATCCAAGAGAGGATGATGGAAAAGGAATTTGGATGTCATAGAAGAAGGATACAACTCACGAGAGGTGGATTGGAAAGCTAAAGTACTCGTGAGAGGTAGATTAAAACGGTTGCAAGACATCAAGTTCGCGCTGCTACAGTACTATTGCTACAGTAACTTCGAGGGGTCAAGAGGTTCGCAAGATCGAGAGGTCTTCGAGAGGTTCGAGAGATCACAAGAGATGAAAACTCAATGCTACAGTGAAATCGCTACAGTGATATGCTACAGTACCTTGCTACAGTAACTTCGAGAGTTTGAGAAGTCAAGAGGTTAGAGAGATCACAAAAGATGAATTTTCGAGAGGTGCTACAGTACTCGAGAGGTGAATAGTACTATTGCTACAGTGACATGAATAGTACTATTGCTATAGTAATCACGAAAAATACTCAGATGAAATTGGTTCAATGAGTATTATTCTAGCAAGAAGACTTTTGGAAGAAGAAGTTGCGAGAGGTATGAAGAAATCCTTCAAGCTAGTTCAAGATTCAACTAAGGAATTAATTATACACTTGGAAGATGTCACATGGGAAAAGGTAATATGGGTGACAATATTTTATTTGAAAGAGTCCAAATAAAATTCAAAGTGATCAGGAGAAAGCTAAAGATGGAGAATGTGCATGAATATTTTATTCAAGAGAGATGGGCTCAAGATAGTGGAAAGAATATTAAATCAAGTATGAAGACAAAGTTGTCTTCTCATCATGCTAGACACCATACGGGAATTATGGAGTTGGAATACTTTATGGAAGACTTCAAGTGGGATTTCAGATCAAGCTAGCACATGGGATACAAATTAAGGTGAAGCTTCAACGGGCAAAGCATGGAGACCTGAACAAAGAAATATTTTATTGAAGCCACTAAGCACGTGAAGGAGACAAAAATTAATGTGGGTTGTTTGGCAGATTTGGACTGCTGCCAAACGGTCAAATTAGCAACGGGAATATTTCTTCCCAAAAATAAAAAACCCCAAAGCTTAGAAGAAGAAGATAGGGGAAAACGAGACAGTGAATGCACAACACAAGGAGAAAGGAAAAACTTCGAGAGATAAAAAATCCAGTGTGCATATTCTAAGCTTAAAAGATAAAAGAATCACTTTGATTCTTTTACTAGTCCAGCACAAACACAACAACATCAACTTTCGAAGGGAAGTTTTGAGTAGGCAGTGAAGGATAGGTGGACGGTGCGGCCATTCGCTATCTCAAGGATTGTCAGGCAATGAAGGATAGGAATACGGTGCAGTTATCTTCTATCTCAAGGATTGTCAGGCAGTGAAGGATAGGAAGACGGTGCGGCTGTTTTCTATCTCAAGGATTGTCAAGAAGGGAAGAAGCGGGTTGCTTCTGTCCAGACTTTGTATTGGTGATAATACATAGTGGATTTGCTCCTTGGAGTGAAAGGAGAATAGTGGATGTAGGCTGCGTTGGCCGAACCACTTAAATTCCTCTCTTGCACTTTACTTTACTGTTATTATTATTATTGTGCAACTAACCCCATAACTCTTATTCACACGAGCACACAATTTACAAAACACTACAATCATATTTTTACGCAAGCTTGAGACTTCCGCTGCAAGGAAATTTATTTTCTTAATTCTTTTCAGCTCACTTTGAGTTAGAATCGAAAATTTGATAAAGTCTATTCAACCCCCCCTTCTAGACTTTATAGCATCCGGGACCAACACCATATAGTATGATGAGTATGAGTCTAAATTATAGTATGAGTTTAAACTATAGTATTAATCCAATATCACAAAAATTCAATGCTGTAAAGAAAGTGTATAAATGCAATATGTACCTTGAAGTCATGAAATAAGCATGTCAGTGTTTGTTGGTTGATGGCAATACATTGATATTCCTTGGCCAAATAACAACGCATCAACCGGAGCTTTATAGAGCTTTTCCTTGTCTTGAGGGATAGGTCGGAGGCAGAGACATAATTTGACTCCATTACTAAGCAATAAAGAGAAAGATGAGAAATTGCAGAGAACAATAGAAAATATATAATGGTAGAATATCAGTCAATTAGTGATCCTTTTATATATTCCGAAATTTGTAATATCAGATTCATTTTTAGCCAATTATTCTTTTTTTTTCTTCAGTCAATTAAAATATTTGATGCAGTGATATTTTTACCTAATTTCTGTTCCATTTTTAATTGATGATGTAGAATATTATTATTGAAATATTTCTGTTTCATTTTTAATTTTCATTCCTTTTTTAATTTACCTTTAATATTATTTAAAATATGTCTTTACTATTTATGATGTAGAATATTGTTTTACATCCTCCCAGAAGCTTTGTCGGGCCGGGGCGTGGGGGACCTTTGGGGTTGGGGATTCAACCCTTTGGGAGAAGATGTAGAATATTGTTATTCAAATATTTCCATTCCTTTTTAATTAAAATGCAATGATCTTACCATTTCCTTTTTCATTTTAATCAATTATGGATATTTTTTAGTTGCAGTCAATTATTAATATTCATTTCTTTTTATATATTCAGTCAATTAGTAATATCATATTCATTTTCAGTCGATTATTCTTTTTTTATTTTCAGTCAATTAGAATAATAGATGCACTGATATTTTTACCTAATAATTAATGATGTAGAATATTATTATTGAAATATTTTCATTCCATTTTTAATTTACCTTTACTATTGTTTAAAATTTAAAATATGTGTTTACTATTGATGATGTAGACTATTATTATTGAAATATTTCCAATTCATTTTTAATTTACTTTTACTATTGATGATGTAGAATATTATTATTGAAATATTTCCGATTCATTTTTAATTTCCGTTCCATTTTTTAAAATTGTGAAAGATTTACGATTTAATTGTGATTTGATTTATTCTACTGTGTAATATTATTGTGAAAATTAAAATGCAATTATTTGATCATTTCCTTTTCCGTTTTAATTAATTATGGATATTTTTTTTTTATTTTCAGTCAATTATTAATATTCATTTCATTTTTCAATCGACATAATTTTCGTCTCTTTTCTATTTTTAATTTTCAATCAATTATTAATATTCATTTCCTTTTTCAATTTACCTAATTTCTATTCAATTTTTAATTGATTGTGTAAAATATTATTGTGAAATATTTCTATCATAATAATTACAGTAATTACTAATAACGAATTATAATTAATATTATTCTACCATAATAAGTACCATATTACTAAAATGTCCATAGGGTTGGGCATGAACATTTTGGAGGATATTGCTTTTATATATAGTATAGAGTATAGATATAGATTATTATTATATATTATTATTATTATTATTATTATTATCACTATTTTTGCAAACATTTATAATAGTCATTATTATCATCACTATTTTGATATGTACATATATATAATATAATATATATACTGTACAGTACATATATATGCATATGTATTATATGGATAAATATTAAGATGACTAAGATGAATGACCCAAGTTTGTGGTATATATAGCCATGAAGCAAAGTTCATCCAGAAAATTGTTGAAGATATCATTACTAAATTGGGTCCAACAAGGTCAACTGATGATCCAAAACTCGTTGGGGTGAAGCATCGCATACAGAAATTATATCCACTGATAGGCATCGGGTCTAGTGATGTTCGCTTTGTTGGAATACATGGGATGAGCGGGATTGGAAAAATAACTATTGCAAGAGCCCTTTATGACAAGATCTCGATGAAATTCGAAGATTCTAGTTTTATTCATGAAGTTAGAAGCGAGGCAGCCAAACATGGTCTGGTGCACTTGCAACAGAAACTTCTATCCAAGATTCTTTCGGTAAAAGATTTGAAAATAGACAATGTCTTTGAAGGAGAAAAGATGATACAGCAAATTAAAGGATGCGTTGCAAAAGAGTGGTTATTGTTCTTGATGATGTTGATCACAAGGATCAATTGGAATCATTGGCTGGAAACAGCGATTGGTTCGGTACTGGAAGTAGAATCATCATAACAACAAAGAATAAGCACTTGCTTATTAGCCACAAAGTGAACATTATGAAATACTATAAAATGGGTGTGCTAGAGGAAGCTGAAAGCTTTCAACTCTTTAGGCATCAAGCATTTAAGAACCAGGTGCCGCCTAGCAAGGAATTTGAGGAACTCGAAGCTCGAGTGGTATACTATGCTGGCGGCCTTCCTTTGGCTCTTAAAGTTTTGGGTTCTTTCCTGTATGGTAGAGACATTACTGAATGGAGAAGCCAAGTGGAGCGACTTAAGGAAATCCCAGAAAATGAGATTTTAGAGAAACTTAAAGTGAGCTTCCATGGTCTCAACAAAATTGATCAAAAGATTTTCTTAGACATTGCGTGCTTCTTTAATGGGAAGAAGAGAGCATCCATAACAAGAAAACTTAACAGTTTCAACTTCCACTCTGACATTGGCATAAACATTCTCAGAGAGAAATCTTTGATAACTATTTCAAAAGGTCACGTTTTGATGCATCAATTGATACAAGAAATGGGGTGGTCTATTGTTCGCCAAGAAGCTTCAGATGACCCGAAAAGATATAGCAGGTTGTGGCTGCCTTAGGATATTTCTCAACTACTCATAGGAAGTGAGGTAAGTACAGTGATCATCTGATCTGTATGTAAACAATATCGAATCCTAGCTTTATTTTAATTTATGGAATTCCTTTTTAGGAATTTGTTTTCCTGTGAAATTAATGTCAGGGTACAGAAAAGATCGAAGGTATAACATTCAACTTGCAGGCTGCAGCAAATGTGGAAGTTAGTAGTGAGGCCTTCACGCACATGACAAAGCTAAGGCTTCTCAAATTTCACAATGCAAATGTTTCTCAGGTCCCTAATTTTCTCCCTGGGGAGTTAAGGTGGCTCCATTGGCACGGATATCCTTCAAAAATTTTGCCTGTTAGTTTCCAGGGACAAAAACTTGTTGGTCTTAAAATGCAATATAGCCGTCTCATACAACTTTGGAAAGGCTTGAAGGTTTATCTAATTATTTCTCTTCAATTTTCTGCTTTCATATGATATAGGATTCTTATTTCTCTTTAATTTTATGCCTCACTTCTACAGGTTCTGAACAATTTGAAATTCATGAATCTAAGCCACTCTCAGAAACTAATTAGGACTCCAGATTTCACAGGAATCCCAAATCTTGAAAGGTTGATTTTGAAAGAGTGTACAAGTTTGGTAGAGATCCATGCTTCTATTGGATTCCTCAAGAAACTTGTTTTACTTAACCTAAACCACTGTGTAAATCTTAAGAGGCTTCCTGAAAGCATTCATTTAGAAAAGCTTGAGACAATGATCCTATCAGGCTGCTTGAAACTTGAAAATTTCCCAAAAATTGCAGCTCCCATGGCTTGCTTGTTAGAAGTACATGCTGAGGCTACTGCTGTAAGAGAACTACCATCATCGATCGAGTGGCTCACAAACCTTAGGCTAATAGATCTAGGCTATTGCAAGCATCTTGTAAGTCTTCCAAATAGCATTTGTAGATTGAAAGGTCTGCAAACTCTCATTCTCTCTGGTTGTTCCAATTTTGGCAAGTTACCAGATGATTTGGGGCAAATGGAAGGCTTAGCAGAGCTGTATTGTGATGACACAGCAATCCAGGAACCACCACCATCCTTTTCACTTCTAAAGAAGCTCAAGTTCTTAACCTTTCGTGGATGTAAACCTTTGGCTTCTCAATCGCAGCGTTCTCTCTTCCTCTCTAGGTTGTTGCAGCCAAGAACTTTTCGAGATATCAAGGCTTCACCCTCTGTTTCTCTTTCTGGTTTATCTTCATTGGTACAACTTGATATTAGTTGTTGTAGTATGTTTGATGGAGGCATTTGTTGTGATCTCGGGGAGTTGCCGTCTTTACAAGTTTTGAATCTTAGCAAGAACAAGTTCGTTAGTATCCCAGCCGAATCCCTGGCTCACCTCACCGGACTTAAGAAACTTGATCTCGTTGGATGCTATAGGCTTGAAACTTTGCCAGACCTTCCTTCAAGTATAAAAGAGGTTTATTTAGATGAATGCAAAGCTTTGAGAGGCAACATAGATATGTTTACAAAATACCCAAAGTTGTCACGCATTTCATTCACTAGATGCATTCAACTACTTCAGAATCCACGTTATAGTGACGTGGTTGATGCAATATGGCAACACTTGCTCAAGGTAACTCAGCTCGATCGTTTGGTAATTACTATAGTGCAATGCTTTATTAGATCTGATCTGTCTCACGAATTGAGACCTGTGAGACGGTCTGTCAAGAAATTAGCCCTATGAACTAATAGTGATTGGTATGATCTTTGTGACACAGGGACTATCTGTGGCAGATCGACATTGTAGTGTCTTTTTCCCGGGGAATTCGGTTCCTGAGTGGTTTACCTACAAGAACTTGGGACTTTCAATTTCAGCAAACCTGCCTCAGAATTGGTATAACGATAAATTCATGGGATTTGCTATTTGTGTGCCTGATGTTAGAAGCATTACTTGTGTTTGTTCTTATGATGTGAGTGAAAAGTATGGGATTGAAGTGGTTTTTGGTTACAGAAGTCATGATGGTGATGAGAATTGCGTTTTAACGTTTATTGGCATGGTAGGGAGTGAAGAGTATATGGTTTCTGAGCGCAGTTGCTTGGCCTATTTGTCATATGGCTCTTTGATTTTGCCTGGATGTGAAGATCCTAATGAATGGAGCCAAATTGTGGTTGAGGGTGTTGGTGACTTTGAAGGCATTGGAGGTTATGGATTGCAGCTTGTGTATGAGGATGATGTTAAACAGGCTCAGGATCAAGCTGTTGAACTGCTTATGATCCAAAATGACTCATCTTGATATTTTTGGCGGTAAAAATTCAGATTTCAAAAAAAAAATTGAAAGTTTGATTTGTTTTATATATATATATATATATATATTTGCCTTGTTTGTTCTTTTTGGCATCATGTTTCAAAACTCATTCTCTTTATATTTTTCGTTTGCTCATTGCTCTTTAAGGAAGTACAAAGTACAACAAATGGATAGGATCGGTTCGGATGGTCGGAGGTTCAAATGGTTCAAATTTGATTATTTAAACTTTTATGTTTTTAATTGTAATTTTTTTTTTTTTGGAATACAAGGGAGGGGGATACCCAAATAAAACAACGTGAGAGACTACTGCTCCTCATGGATAGAGCGCACAACTACCCCACCATTCTTATCGTTTTGCACCAAACATTCCGAAAGGAGGCTTAGTAAGAACAATCCTTTCCTCAGCACCAACATCTGCCCTCTGTGCCAACCAATCTGCAACTGCGTTTTGTTCACGGAAAACATGTACAAATGTCCTCTCTTCACCTCCTCCTATCATTCTTCTGTAGTTATCAAGGATTCTACACTCTGTTTCTCCTATCCCAATATCACTGCACTAACCACATCGGCATTATCACATTGAATAAAAGATCTGTTGATGCCCCTCTTCCTTACCCATTCTAGCCCCATTTCAAGTGCCATTAGTTCTGCTTCCCTTGGATTGTGAGCATTAAATTTCTGATTGCATCCAGCAATCCACTTCCCATCTCTAGTTTTTAACCTTTCAATTTTATGTTGTTCGGTTTGGTCGGTTCGATCGGATATTCAAATAGAATTTGGGTAGTATACACTGAAAAAAGAATTAATAAATTTTAACAAAAGACTTGAAAATTGAAAATATATATCATATTTAATATTTTTTTTCCATATTTTCATAATTCCAGTAAAGTGTACACTTCAATACTTGTATAATAGTGTACTAAATTACTAATATATAAGTATGTTAGCAACTTAGTAATTATTATACAAAATTGAAAATCTAAAATAAAAAATTACTATAAGACTATAATCTAAATAAAATCTGCAGATTTACAATTTACACATCACAAAAAACTTACAAGCCAACTACTAAGTACTAAGTAATAACAATATCAAGTTATTCAAATTTCAAATTAATACAGATTTACGATTTCATCATTCATGATTGATCCACAAAATATAAAGCTATCAATTTCCCATTAGATTCCAAAATCTAAAACCTATTCTTCTTCCTGTGAAAACTTGAAAAAATTAGTAAGGTAAATAAGCAAGCAACAGAAAATAATTAAACACTAGCGATAATTATAAAGTTAACTCAGTAACCTTTTTATCCATATCAATGTTTTAATTAAGGGCAAATTGCTATAATAATTCTAGATGTAGCTAGGAAAAGCAATATTACCATGAACATTGAGTAAAATACTCAGTAGTTATACCATGAACCATGGTCTACAATGCATTGTGTACTATGGGTCATGGTTGATACTACAGTTGTGTTGAACTGATACTGTAGTTGTGTTGAATGGATAATACAGTTGTGTTGAAAGGGAACTGCAGTTGTGCGGAACAGAGGCTGTTTCATCCGTCTGGAACTGCAGTTATGTTGAATTGATACTGCAGTTGTGTTGAACTGATACTGCAGTTATGTTGAACGGATACTGCAGTTGTGTTAAACGGATGAACGACCTCTGTTCCGCGCAACTGCAGTTTCCTTTCAACACAACTGTAGTATCTTTTCAACACAATTGCAGTATTCGTTCAACACAACTGCAGTATCAACCATGACCATGGTTCACAATGCATTGTGCGTCATGGTCCACAGTACAATTTGCGCAAAACACTAGCTACAGTAACTTTTATTTCAAATCATAGGTATGAGCAAATATATATCATATTTAATATTTTTTTTCCATATTTCTAGAATTCCAGTAAAGTGTACACTTCAATACTTGTATAGTAGTGTACTAAATTACTAATATATAAGTATATTAGCAACTTAGTAATTATTATACAAAATTGAAAATCTAAAATACAAAATCTACTGAAGAACAAAGAGACAAGCAACGCCTCCACTAGGCTCGAATCCACCACCTCCCGTATACAAGGAAAGGTTTGATGCCACTGGACCACAAGGCCCTTGGCAGTGTGCATGTATATATATATAAACAAAAGTATCATTTTCCCGCCCATTTTAGATAAATAAAAATTATTTTGAAATTTAAAACCAATCAACATAACATTACACTACTTAACAAAATTAAATCATATTTAAGGTATTAAGTAAATACCTTAAATTCGATACATGTATATATATAAAGCTTACCAAATAAATTCATTACTAATTTATGTATACATGTAATGACTTTATTTTGTAAACTATATATATATATATATATATATATATATATATATATATATATATATATATATATATGTCCTAAATTGTTATAAGCTTAGAAAATTATATATTATACATGTTGTCATAAAAGAAATTAAAACTTTGTTTTTCCAAATGTATATATGTCTGTCTGTGTTTAATTATTAAGTTATAAAATGTTTATAATGACTAAAGTTTATTTGCAATGAAAAAATTAAAATTAAAAAATGAAGTTCTAATATAATTACAATGAACTAATTGTGTTATTATATATTGGTTTCTTAAAAAAACGCTCTTTGATTGTTAATTTAAAATAATAAACATGTCACCCGTGTTAGAATAGTTTTTGTAATCCAAAATTAATTGTAATGGTCTTATTAATAAATATTAATATCACAAAATAAATTGTAATAGTCTTATTAATAAATATTAATACCAATATTGAATCGTTATTAATGTGAATTGATATGTCATTAAATGGCATCATATTTGTGCTTGTTATGCTTGCTTTTTATTCAAATATTATGTAAAGAAATGTGGAATAACTCTTAATTTGTTGCATTTTGTTTGAAGGAAGAAATGACCGAGCAAATAGCAAACAAGCATGAAAAGGTGTTAATCTTTGGAGAAAACGGGGCTTTAAAGCATAAGGAAAGCACCAAAGGGGACACCGGAGAACAACGGAGCAAAACGAAGGCGTGGAAGTCATTGTGAAGAACTCACGCTGACACTCACACCGTGAGTGTCAGCGTGAGTCCTCAGTGTGGTTTCTGATCAGAAACTCACGCTGAGACTCACGGTGTGAGTCTCAGCGTGAGTGCTGATCAGAAACTGATCATTGGACTCACACTGACACTCACACCGTGAGTGTCAGCGTGAGTCTCAATGATCAGTTTCTGATCATTGAGACTCACGGTGGGACTCACACCGTGAGTCCCACCGTGACTTCTAATCCTGAAAGGTGCGAAATGGCGCAAATATTACCCTATAAATACCTTGGTTGGTTATTTTGAACATACTTTTGAATTTCCAAATTTCCCATTTAGTTTTTCTCTCTAGGAACCTTTAGAAAACACTTCCCACACTTGTAATCTACCATTAATTAGGAGATTTAGAAGAAGAATCGACTTGTATTTCCAACATTCAACATCAATTTCAGATTATTCATTCCATTAAATTATCAAGTTAAGTTCTTTATCTCATATTTTAGCATTTATATTTCTTAAAGTTTCTTTTGAATTCCATGTTTATTATTCCAATTGCTTTCAGTTTTACATTTCAAGCATGAATAGTTAAACACTTTTAGGATTTGAATTGAACTTCCTTGAATCCCAATATGAATTAAATTGTATAAATTAGGTTTTGTATTGTCTTAATGTTGAACTTGGCTATGAATTGGGTAGAATTGAATTGACTCTTCATAATTATGGCCAAATTATGCAAGAGATGTTTGGAATTGGTGTTCCACCTATGAGAATAGGGCTACACCATAGCCATACCTCTCATATTTCTTACTCACCTTTGAGAAAAGGGAGTTTGAAGGAAATAGGCACAAAGTGTTTGTTAAATTGCCTCTTCTAACCAAGTTGCCATGAGAATGGGACTTAGGATTAGTTGATAGTTCAATTGATCACGAGAGTGACATTGGCACTTAAACCATTTCCCCAAGTTCATCATTTAGACTTACATAACTTAATCTTTAGACACAAGGGATTTTATGCAAGGATGTTTGGTTCAAATCTCTATTTCATTTATTATCTTTTAATTCACTTACTTGTTCTCCTTATTGATTTCTTAAACATGCAACAATCCAATATCTTTAGGTTAGCTTTCAAACACTCTATGAACCCGTGTTAACCCCTTATTACTCAAATCCCCTTTAAGCCATTCCTTGAGAACGATACTCTTATTTTTAATCACCACTAAAATTACAACTTTCAAATGGCGCCGTTGCCGGGGAATGACATCGGTTTTTGAGTAATTAGTCCATTTGGGTTAACATGGGACATCATTCAAGTTAGAGAGTCTAACCATCATCATTTATTTGTTATTTTTGCAATTTACTTTGTTTGTTTTTGAAGTTTTTGGATACTTGAATTATTGTTACTACTCTCACAAGCAACTACTTCTAGTTGCAAAACACTATCATGTCTTTGTGATTGTAGGTTGATCCTCTATGATGTATTCTCAAGCAAGATACCTACAAGAGGATTACTATGAAGACCAAGGGGGATATAGGCAAACAAGGGGAGGATGCAATGCTCAAATTTCTAACCCCTATGGTTATGAAGATGATGAGGAGTATATAGCACAATATCAACCAAAAAGGCCACCACCTAGGACATATGATGAGTATGATGATCCACTAAGATGGCAATCACCAAGGGCTCAATATGATGTTATGGAATACGGTGATTATGACTATTTAAGGAGAGACACCTCTTTTGATCATTCAAGGGAATACCAAACACCTAGGTATTACCGGGATGGTTATAATGAGGAATATCATGATCAAGAGGACTACTATTATGAACATCGAAGGTATAGGAGAAGTGCATCAGACCAAAGCTACAATTTCCAATCTTACCCCTCTAGCCACTATTATGAGGATGAGGACTACTTTCCACAAAGAAAAGCCATTCATTCTCAATCCTATGACTCCTACCCACCCCAAACCTATTCTCTGCAATCTTACACTCAAAACACACCTCTACCCAAAAAGAAATTCATTGATGAGCACATGAATGAGCATTGGTTGGAACCCAAACCAAGAGACCAAAATGATCCCTACAAAACCATTGAGGAACATATGTTTGAGGATATGAACTTACAAGTGATTTGTCATGCTTGTAAAGGCCCTCACTATAGGTATCAATGCCATAAGTACCTTTATTGTAATAAATGTAAGGCAAAATTCTCATGTGAATGTAGGGACAAGCACCAGAGGGATGGAGTTGGTCAAGGGTGCAATGCCAAGCCGCAAGGAAAGTATGGATTGAGTGAGGAAACTTGGGCATTGGCGAGGCGTTTGGGAATCAACATTGTGCCGGATGATAGCATGGAGGAGAATATTAGAGTGACTCCAAGGGTTGATCAAGGTAAGCATAACCGTACGAAGCAAGTGAGTTTCAAAATGCCCTTAGAGGAGGTCATTAAAGATAAAAGGGAGAGTGAGCTAGAGATACCCGTTAGTGAAGAGTTGCAGGACCAAGAGAGGGAAAATCAAGATGGGGGATATACAAATGAATTTGAAGAAAAGAAGGATAAGGAGGTGGAAGTAGTGTTAGATGATGAAGAACCTCTTGGTGATACCTTTGAACTGTCTTTTGGTAAAACGCTTGATGCACATTGTGGTAAGACTCTCCATTCTAGTTGTGGTAACACTACTCCTGGTAATAATTGTGCTAAATCATGGGGTGATATGTGTGATGATGATGATTGTGATGACATTGATGTTCCTACTTTTGTTGATAATTGTAATGTTGATTGTGATAGCACTTGTGTTGAAAATATTGGTGTTGATATGATTAGTGAAGTTGTGAATGATGAAGGGAGTAAATATGAGAATGTTGAAGAAAAGGAGAAAACTGAGAAAGAAGAGAGAGGGAATGAGAAACAAGAAATAATGGTAGAAGGAGTTGAAAAAGAGAATGTAAAAGAAGATGTTGGGAAAAAGGAAGAGATAAGGGAAGAGAGTGTTGGGGAGAAAGTTGAGGAAAAGATGAAAGATGATAAAGAGGAGTTTAAAGAAGAGAGGAAAGAGGAAGAAAAGGAGAATGTAGAAGAAAATAGCATTCTCTTTGACGTAGATAGTTGCCAACCTTTGGAGGAGAGTGTGTTATGGGTAGACTTAAAAGAGTTTATGGATGCCCGACACTTGAGGGCATATCTAGAAGAGAGAGTGGATGGGGAGAAAGGACTCGTTCCCATCCAAGTGTGCTTGAATGATGGATCGATAGTTGCGTCGAGCCAAGGACGTTAAACGTGGCGCTTTTTGGGAGGCAACCCAATGTTATCTTACTTTTCGTTGTTTCTTGTTCCATTGTTCGTGTTATTTTTCCCATTTGATAGGTAAACTCTTGATGATTCACGATCTTCTAGAAGGTGGAACTTTGATGGAAAAGTAATTCACTTCTTTCGGCTATCACTCTAAGGGAGTCCCCCCATCCTCTACTCCATATTCTTGCATGATTTAACCTTAACACGTTCATATGATTGTTTCATTGTTGCATGCTCTACCTTATTTTGTCCCCACCCCCACACTAGATACTTGCCTAATGTTTTGTCTTGCTTGAGGGCAAGCAAGGTCTAAGTGTGGGGAGATTAGTTTAAGTAGTTGTACATGCTTGTAAATACCGTTCCTTTTTCCTTTGTGATTTGCAATTGTAAAGATGAGGTAAATAGGCTATGCATTTGAAATTTTTAATATGTTATTGTTCATTTTACTTTGTAAGTGTGGAAAAGGGGTGTTGTAGGCTCAATTGGTTGAAAATGTTTGGAAACCATATCCCTTACACCGTGTGAGATTTGTATAGGACCCAAATATGTTTTTAATTTAATTTTGCATGCTTGTTTGTGGTTCAATGCGCAATTTCCATAGACCTCGGTTAAAGATATCTCGAAATGGGAGTGTATACGGTAAGGTTTGTGGTAAGTAAGGTGGTATGACCTGGAATTGAATTTTATTATTATTATTTTTTTTTGGTGTGACACAAGGCAAAAGGAGAGATTTTTCTTTTGGTGAGATTGTGTGATTCCCTACTCCCATTGTAAAAGGCATGAGGGGTTGAAAAGAGTCAATAGAAAAAGCTAAAAAAGACTTTAAGCTATCCTTGCTTGAGAGGGAAAAACATGAGGTGAGCCATCTCGTAGGATTTGGGCAACCATTGCACAGACTTCAAAAAAGCGTAGAGCTCTACGTGAAGGTGGTTGACTCAACGGGGTATCCTAGAGGTGATTAGAAAATAGAGAGATTCTCACGCTAAGCCAAAATGCGTGGAGAGGCTTGTGTCACACTATCACTATTGTTTAAATGGGTCTTTGGGGTCGAATGAGGCAAAGTTGGAAAGACCGTGTGCATCGTTCCCATTAGTGGGCTCAGCTTGGAAGGCCTGTGGAAATTGTGGATTGAACCAAACCCCTTTGCTTGTGAATTTATATGATTGAGAGATTTTACCATGCAAAACAGTGAGAGACCTTGGGGTTTTTGGAGTCCTTATATTTTGAGCCAATTGAGGGTACCACACTCACTTTCCCATTTTTACAAAGTAGGAAGAGGAATAACATATCATTGACTTCTGGTGCACAACTTATTTATTTGCTTGATCTTTGGAATTGTATGGTTGCTTTTGAAGGGGCTTGGTATTTCAATCTGCTTAACTTGGTTTTGTCTTGCTTGAGGGCAAGCAAGGTCTAAGTGTGGGGAGATTTGATATGTCATTAAATGGCATCATATTTGTGCTTGCTTATGCTTGCTTTTTATTCAAATATTATGTAAAGGAATGTGGAATAACTCTTAATTTGTTGTAATTTGTTTGAAGGAAGAAATGACCGAGCAATGAGCAAACAAGCATGAAAAGGTGTTAATCTTTGGAGAAAACGGGGCTTTAAAGCACAAGGAAAACACCCGAGGGCACACCGAGGAACGAAAGAGCAAAACAATGGCGTGGATGTCAATTTGAAGAACTCACGCTGACACTCACACCGTGAGTGTCAGCGTGAGTCCTCAGCAGGGTTTCTGATCAGGGACTCACGGTGTGAGTGTCAGCGTGAGTTCTTCAAATTGACATCCACGCCATTGTTTTGCTCTTTCGTTCCTCGGTGTGCCCTCGGGTGTTTTCCTTGTGCTTTAAAGCCCCGTTTTCTCCAAAGATTAACACCTTTTCATGCTTGTTTGCTCATTGCTCGGTCATTTCTTCCTTCAAACAAATTACAACAAATTAAGAGTTATTCCACATTCCTTTACATAATATTTGAATAAAAAGCAAGCATAAGCAAGCACAAATATGATGCCATTTAATGACATATCATGAATGAATATTTGGCACACTAAATTTTATTCTGCAATGTTGGTTAAGATATCTTATTTAACTATTTCAAATTAAATGTTACTTTTTGATTGCTTTTTTTTTAATGTCTATAATAATACTAATTTTGTGTACAATTATTCAATATGTTGAGAAAATAATTATGAACAGATACTGCATTATAATAGAGTCAGTAGTATTAAAAAAGAAATAATAATCAACTGAAGAATTTTTATTAAAGACTGAAATTACATCGAATGACATATTTACATCATTTCTTAAATAATATTGTATACTTTAAAATCATTTATTTTAAAGCATCAGCTACCACATTATCCTCCCTAGGATAGTAAGAGATACACACCATCCAATTATTATTTTTTATTATAAATATTATAATAATACTTTATATTTAATTATATAAGTTTAGATCCTGCAACGCACGAGACAATATCTAGTTTTAAATTATTACAGATTACAGATTCATCATTCATGATTGATCCACAAAATATCAAACTATCCATTTCCCATTAGATTCCAAAATCTAAAACCTACTCTTATTCCCGTGAAAACTTGAAAAAATTAGTAAAGTAAATAAGCAAGCAACTGAAAATAATTAAACACTAGCGATAATTATAAAGTTAGCTCAATAAGCTTTTTATTCATATCAATGTTTTGATTAAGGGCAAATTGCTACGATAATTCTAGATGTAGCTAGGAAAAGCAATATCGCCATGCATGAACATTGAGCAAAATACTCCGTCCGTGCCATTTTTATGTGTCTGATTCGGTTAAGATGTTTGGCTGAAGTTATTTCTAATCCAATTTTTCATAATATTAAGTTTAGTATTGGTATACAAAATTTATATATTTAGAAACTACACTAAAAGTACTATTAAACACAAAAAATCAAATTTAAAAATAAGTAAAAAATGCTAAAGAAAATAAATAAAGAAAAAATAGTTGGTTTGGCCAATGAATAGTAATAAGTAGGACAGATAAAATGAGACAGATGTAGTACTAGTTAATCCTTATTTCAAATCATATGTGGAAGCTTCATCATTGCTTAAAAAAAGAACAAACATAAGAAAATTTGCCAAATAGGAACTTTATCAGGTTTATAGTAGTGCACAAGGGCCTAAGGCATCAACTTACAAAGTTACCAAACATCGAAATAGGGACAATGGGCAACATTACCATTTACCAGATTTACAACAGTGCAAGAGAAGCAACTAACAAGTTACCAATTCTCAACAAATTGGAACAAGATTAGTTTGCATTTGACAAGACAATTAATTAATTTGAGACAAGAATACGGCATGTATTGATGTAACTAGTTTTTTTTTTATGTGCGATGCGCAAAAAGTAGGTGTCCAATATTAATATTTTTATTAAAATTTTAAATTTATTTAGATTTTAGTTATTTAAATTATTGTAAATAATAATAATAATATTATTATTAATAATAATGTAAAATATTTTTATAAATTTTATATTTATATTTTATGAAATAACTAACATAAACTCCAATATATAATGTGTATATATTATTATTATTGAAAAAGATAAGAAAATATATGGTGGATGCATGTACATAGCAATAGTGGAAAAGATAACGGAAGTTATAACGGTAGGGGTATGTTTGTCCAAAATATTGTAAAGTACAACTTTTATAGCATAACATATAAAAAAAACTTAACAAAAAAAAAGGACATAAATGAAGGGTATAACCTTCATTCACACTTATTATGTTTTGGGTCACACTTGTGTGAGACCGTCTCACGGATCCTTATTCGTGAGACGGGTCGGGTCGGGTCGGGTCAAAGCACCATGCAAATGTCATACTTATATGCTCAAATATAAAACTAATCAAGAATACAATTTTTTTATCTTATAATAGAAAAAGTAATACGTACATTTTCCATAATAAGTAATGTTGACAAGTGGCCCTTACTTATAAGGGCAAATATAATACTTTTGAGGAAAAATGTAATACTTTTAAATCAAAATATAAAAGTATTGTATTTTACTTTAAAAGTATTACATTTACACTTATAAGTAACCAAAATTTTATTCCTAATTAGTATTGCATTTGAGCATATAAGTATGACATTTGTGCATATAAGTATTACATTTACATATTGACCCGACCCGACCCGATCCGTCTCATGGTGAGACGGTCTCACACAAGTTTTTGCCTTATGTTTTTGGATTTGGATATAAAGTATAAATAATAAAATTACAAGAATTGTAGGCAGTGTAGAACCACCAGTCCTGCACTTCCTCCCACAGCACTTAACTCTACTCGCTAGGATTTTGCTCACTTCTCTCTACAATAGTCGAAGTGATAAAATGTAAAATCCAAAACTAAAACTCCTCCCCTAAAATTTCCTAAACTAGGACTTAATTTTTTCGGAGTGACTCGTCCACGCACGAGTTTACGTGTGGATCATCTCTGGACTTTCTCCACGCCTTGTCCAAGCGTCTGCTCTCTCCTTCGATCTTTTCTCCTTTGCTTGTTTTGCTTGTCAAGTTTACATGCTTTGCGTTTACATCTCTGAAACCTATAAAAACATTATAAATGTGCCAAGAATAGAGCTTGCACTAGATTTGCACATAAGAGCTTAGAAATGTCATAAATAGTTTACAAAAGGATGCAAAATCATTTCTAAATTACCCCAACTTAGACCCTTAATCTAGTTATCTTTGGAGCTTATCAAAGCCCCAACAACATTAATAATGGAGTTGAACTTGGTGACAAATTGATAGACAGGGATGACTTTTTTTGATGAAGCTACTAATGTCAATTGCAATCGATGTGCAAAACAACGAACATAATAAGCATAATGACATTTATCCAATATTAAAGCTTTCAATCCGATCCATTCTATTCTCCACGCATGTTACTTGCACCATCATAACCTTGTCCCCGAATATTTTGAACATCAAGATTATGACGAGATAAGATAGAAAAGATATCTTCTTTCAATGTTGATGCACTAGTGTCCTTAACATGAACAACTCCAAAGAAAAGCTTGTATAAAGCCATGGTGTAAATTGATCCGGGATGTACGAATGATCAAATACCATAGTGTGCAGTATATATAAGATGATATATGAAGGTAGAAAGGTGGGAAATGGCTTAGTGAAACCAATTCTTTCTGTTTGTATTGTGAATGAGAAACATTGAATGCCTTACAATGAAGGGTTAGGGCCTTTATATAGTTACAGGCCCTGACCCTCGAGGAATATAATATAATATTTTCTAAAGGACACTCGACATTTCACATTATCTAAGGATCACTTGTCCTTTCGAGATATAATAATGCATTAAATATACACTTCAGATTCTTACGTGTAGTCCTTAGGGTATTTACCCATCACCATCTCTATCAACAAATCTTAAAACAATTGACATTTGTTCCTTCTTTGATTTATCTCGAGCTTCATCAACAATGATACAAAACTTTGCATCACCAATTTCTTTTCGGATAGCATGTTTTACTTTAGTTGCCAACACTTGCAAAATTTGTTTTTGTATATATTATATTGTTGGTAATGTATATATATGATGCATTTCGTAGAGCTTTATCAAAAACTTTTGTTACTTCATCATTAAAAGAGGCAATGATACTCAATAGCTCTAAAAAGTTTTCACGGTTCATTGATGTTATTGACTCATCATGACCTCTAAAAGAACATCCTTGAAATGCAAGTCATTTCGTTGCCTCAATTGAAGTTCTCAAGCGAAGTCTATTCTCTACTATTTATTGAGATGTGAATTTCTCAATATGTTGTGCGATGTGTGCAGTTCTGATTTCTCGATCTCCTGGGCAACCGTTCTTACTTGAGCGTGCTCATACACACACACAAACACATACATGTAGGGTCCCGTTTAGCTGTGAATATCTCTTAACGTGAGAACATGCAGATATTTTTAGTCAAGCATGGTAAATGAATTTCAGATCAACTAAGTGTTTAATGTTACGTATCAATTAGCATTAAGTTCCAATGAGGAGTAAAGAAGATCAGCTAGCTGAAGTAGGACCTAATAAACTCAATTTC
>CP025659.1:18193921-18236161 GCA_003576665.1 Ipomoea trifida | reverse complement strand
AGCAAATTAAAGAATACACAAGCAATGACAAAGAGCTCAATAAATTAAAGGCATATATAGACAAGCAGCAAAAGCCATACGTACAAACGCTAATTCAAAGCAAATATCACATTACATGAAAGAAATTTCGCAGGAGCATATATGTTTATCAAATTAAATTAGGAATCTTGAGATGCCTCTGCCTTTGGTGGAAGGCGAGGGAAATAAGAATCTATATAATGCCTTTTCTTCTTTACGTGGCGTGATCCATTGAAAACTGCAAGAAATAATCCCATTTTACCAAATTGGGAATGAGAGGAGTTGCTTTGACTCATCGCTGCTTCTTCATCACAATTCAGAGGAAATTAAAACAATATTCTAAAATGTAATGGTAAATAGTAAAACAAATTAAAGGATACTTAATCTGTTATATATGTTACGTTGTTTTTAGAAGATCACCTCACTTTATGTCACTAGTTGAGAAATATCCTTAGGTACCCACAACTTGTTATAACTTTTCGGACCCTCTGAAGCTTCTTGTCAAAGTATATGCCAACCCATTTTTTGTATTACTTCATGCATAAATACACCACCTTACCAAACAACTATCAGACATTTCCATACTCGTACCAAAAGAGCGAACACAAGGTGTCAACCCTAGGCTCATAGGGAAGTGTGACGCATCCTTTCTATCCGAGCTTGGCACTAAGCGCAAACTCAACCGGCGGGTGCCACAAACAATAATGGACATGGTTGGCCAACGTAACCCCGAGTTGATGGGTGGGGACCGGGGACGATGGCCTTTCTGTGTTGCTCGAGGACAGTGTTGCAAAATTCCCGCATAGACACCAATTAATCTTAGATAGCGTATCACCTTAAATGGTGGTCTAGGCGGCTGACCGGCGCGACCGCCTAGGCCGCCTAATTCACGCCTAGGCGCTGACTGCCTAGGCCTCCTAGGCACTGACTAGACCTCCTAGGTATTGACTAGGCCGCCTAGTTGGTCAATTAACTATTGTTTTTTTTAAATGGTTATTTCACTCAAAATAACATCATTTTGAGTGAAATAACCCTAAATTGTACAAACTTTAGTTATTTTTTAGGTTAATATTTAATATTTTAGTATTAACTATTAAAATATTATATAATTTATATTTATTAGTCTTTAAAAAATAAAAAATACTTAAACAAACTTTTAAAAAATAAAAAATACACTGATACCTAGGCGCCAATTAATCCACACCTAGGCGCTCCCCGAGCGCCTAGCTATTTTTTCAACCATGCTCGAGGATACCCTACTCCTTTGTAGCTCCTCTCTTTTGGCTTCATCTTATATCTTTCGGACGATGTACATCATTTTGTCTTTTGTGCAACTCCTTTTTCCAATTTTATAGGTGGACTTTGAAAATTAATTTCATATTCACCCATTATTTATTTTGAGGGTATGACACATCAATTTCTTTGTCTCACTTAAGAAAACTCAAATCTTTGGTACATGAATTTAAGATCACTTTAATCTCAGATAATTAAGGAGCAGCCAAACTCAATTTCACAGAAAAAGGAGCAAACAACACACAAGCAGTGGCAAATTAAAGATAGAGCTCAAAAAATTAAATAAAAGGCATATATATATATATACCTATATAGGTATTTTAGAGAGAATCGAAAATCTTTCACTATCGCCCCTTCCACCACTTTAAAACATCAAAAGTGGCAGATTCATCATCCTCCACTACACTTTCACAACCAATGTGAATATGGACTGCCTTGTATCCTTTGAGTGAGGATTTTTAAGATTGGCCATAATGTGGTTCTTTAAAGATGATGTGCCATACTTCTTAGATTCACAGACAAACATCTTTTTTCAATAAAGCCAAGTGGCCTTAAGTACTTTCCCCTCAGAATCTAGGATCTTTTCATAGTGATCCCAGACTTTGGACCGAGACCCAATTTTCTTCCTCTTCTTAGCAGCAGGAACAACATGAGTGACCATAGGCTGTTGAGTATTTGTCTCAATGCCTTGGGGTTGAACTCGTTGTTCATCTACTGTTGAGGTTGGAAAAGGTCCAGACCCACTGATATTTTGATTGCTCTCTATCTATATAGATGGGTAATTGAGCATCAGAATTCACCATTCACAGTAGAACAGAACAACATAATCAACAGATAATTGAGATAAACACTAATAAGGCTTCCACCATTCACAGTAGAACATAACAACATAATCAACAGATAATTGAGATAAACACTAATAAGGCTTCCACCATTCACAGTAGAACAGAACAACATAATCACGATTCATAATGCATACAGTTACATTTAATATTTACAAATTACATTTAACAATTTACAATAGACTTCCACCACCACAAGTACACTGTACACTACAATACATTTACAAGTTACAAATTTACAATATACACAATTTAAGGGTCCTCTCACCATAAACTTGAAAGTTGCAACCAATCAACCATAATCATGAATTCCTTTTCTCGAATTCTCATAATCTTATGGCACTGCCCATTGCCCACAAATTAGGGCTCAACAGGGCTTCCACAAAAAATCCAGAATCATAATTCATACGGACAATACGGTTACATTTAAAATTCATAGTAGAACATATATCATAATTTTTACAAATTCATCACATATGAAAAGCCCCAAAAATTAGGGCTAACATGATCAGTATGGCTTCCACCATAATAATCATTCATACAGAAAATGTCCAAAAATTACTCAACAGTCAACCATCAACATTCATTATTCATACAGGAGGTGGTGGGTTCGAGCCTCAGTGGAGGCAATACTGATTCTTGTACTTCAATAGGTTGAGAAAGTAGTTATGAACAGATACTGCATTGTAATAGAGTCAGTAGGTAGTATTCAAAAAAAGCAACAGACTGCAACAGACTAACAGAGAAACAAACTAACAGGCATCACACATATGAAAAACCCAAAAATTGGCAACGCAACTATGCAACATCAGTCTAGAACATATAAAATAAGTTATAATTACTTGTTTTCTCAATTTTTTCCTCTGAGAACGAGGGCTTCAAGCAATCAAGCCTTCAAATTAGGGTTTTGGCAAGGGGCTTCCACCACCGATTGTGTCGCCGTCGAGACTAGACCACCAGCGATTGAGACTACAGAGGCCAGGTTTTGCACAGAGAAGGGGCTCCCAGCCTCCCACCACCACCAGAAGTCCACACAGAGAGGACGAGGGACTAGAGACTAGAGACTAGAGACTAGAGAGAAAAGTACAGAACTCACTATTCCAGGTCTCAAAGAGTGAGACTCTAAGAGAATCAGAGTTGAGAGTTGAGACAATCGGAGAAATGGAGGAGAATGGAGAACAGTCGAAGACAGAGAAGTGAGAGGAGTCTCGAGTAGGGCTGCGCAAATGAACAAAGTGACGAACCCTAACCTCTAAATTATATATATATATATATATATATATATATATATATATATATATATATATATATATATGCATTCTAAAACGACGCCGTTCTATATATACATATACACAAAGACATATAAAGTTCGGGTTTCAGGCGGGTTCGGATGATAAATATCCTAACCCTGCCCGATACCCTTTTCCCTTCTTCAAATAACGGATGCGGATCGGATATCCGATCTCGGATTCAGATGCCTGCCGAATTGATTATGCGAGTTCGAGTTCGGGTTCGGACGGGTCATTCGGGTAGGACGAGTTTTGCACAGCCCTAGCCACAAACGTTAATGGGCATGGTTACGTTGGCCAATGTAACCCCGAGTGATGGGTGGTGATGATGGCCTTTCAGTGTCGTTTGAGGATATCCCAAGCAAAACTACTCCCTTGTAGCTCCTCTCTTTTGGCTTCATCTTATATCTCTGGGATGATGTACATCATTTTGTCTTTGTGCAACTCTTTTTTTCAATTTTATAAGCAAATTTCGAAAATTAATTTCATATTCACCCATTATCCATTTTGAGGGTATAACACATCGATTTCTTTGTCTCACTTAAAAAAACTCGAATCTTTGTTACATGAATTTCATATCACTTTAATCCCGGCTAATTCATGCATATATACACGACCTTCCCAAACAACTATCAGACATTTCTCTAAGAGAACCTTTACACCAATGACATAATGGAAGTTGAAGCTCTCAAGTCTTCTTATTATGGATGCTTTCTTCTTTCCATTAAAGAATGTCTTCAATTATTTTCTCGATGAACTTTGCTTCACGCCTATATATACCACAAAAGGCAAGAACAACTCATAAAAGAGAAATTAAATTAATGAAGATGCTGTCTTAGCTTGTTTTTTGGGTTGATACTTGCTAATGGCTAACTTCAAAAATTGACCTCTAATAAACATAGGCATGCAACTTCAATTTATAACCAACCAGGGAACACTTGAAACATTATCTTTCGACGTATATATGTAGAATACATTTCAAAACATGTTTATTTTCACTTGACAAAGCAAAAAGGTTAAACAAATCAAAACATTTAAGAAGATGCTTGCTAAATAAACTTGGATGCCTTTAAAAATTCTCAATAAGGTACTTAAAATTTTTGCTTAGCTAGAAAATCTTCTCATGAACTCAACTAATGAAGGCAGATTATATAGGCAACAAACGAAATCTACTTTCCATCATTAAACAAAATCTGGAAGTAATTAGCTTTTATATATTTCCTTTAAACAATTCCTCCATTAGCAACTATAGGGAGGTTATATACTTATATGAAGTTAATGAGACTTTCATTACCATTATTTAATACAATAATTTAAATTAAATATTAAATTATTTCATAGGAATATGAAGTTAATGTGCATCATTTTGTCTTTGTGCAACTCTTTTTTTCCAATTTTATAAGCAAATTTCGGAAATTAATTTCATATTCACCCATTATCCATTTTGAGGGTATGACACATCGATTTCTTTGTCTCACTTAAAAAAAACTCGAATCTTTGTTACATGAATTTCATATCACTTTAATCCCGGCTAATTGATTCAATTAGCGTTAAATTTCCATTTTTGATCTTAGATTTATAGGTGGCATAACCATTTTTTGTTCTCCGCCAACAAAATCGTTAAATACAAAATAGTTCAATAACACTAGCTAGGACCAAATTAAATGTAAATGTTCTAATAAAAACGACTAAAAATAGACTATCATTTAGGACCAAAAATCGAATTAACTCTTTCCATGAGTAGAGAAAATCAACTAGCTGAAGCAGAGTCAAACTCAATTTCAGAAAAAAAGGAGCAAAGAATACACAAGCAGTGGCAAACTAAAGAGCTCAATAAATTAAATAAAAGGCATATATATAGCCAAGTTAATTAAGTAGTGAAAGAAATTACATATATATTTATCAAATTATATTAAATCAGGAATCTTGAGATGCCTCTGGATTGGGAGGAGCTGCTTTGGGTCATCATTGCTTCATCACTCTGTTTAACATCATCTTCTTCATAAATAAGCCGCACTCCAAAACCTTTGTGTACAATGTTTTTGGAGTAACCTTCTTCCGAAGAAACCTCAAATTGGCACCATTCATTAGGACTACCAACCCAATTAACGCCTAAGTATAACATCCATTTTTCAAATGAGTAATAGCCCAGGCAAGTGATGTTAGAGTCCATATATTGTTTAATCCCCATAAAGCCAATCCCACCTCCAACAAATGCCTTTTCACCATCTGGAGTTATCAAACTGCACTTGGCATTAATCCCATATCTAACACCGAGATTAGGATAACGCAGGATGGGTCTTGAAGTATTTATCATCTCAGAAACAACACACAGTGCAAATCCTACAAATTTGTTATTGTACCAATTTTGAGGCAGGTTCACTAAAATTGAAGGCCCCCAGTTCTTATAGGTAAACCACTCAGGAATGTTGGTGCCAGGAAAACAGATATAAAAATTATTATCTTCAACAGATACTCCCTGTATGTATGTGTCACAAAGATTAGATTGTATCAGTCACCACTAAGCCAGTTCATGTATATATAGGTATATACTACAAGTACTAATTAAGGAGCAAATTAAACGATTTATAGGAGTTACTTACCTTGAGCAGGTGTTGCCACATTGAATCAATCATAATCTGACTGTTACCTTCATCCTGAAGCAGTAGATCACATTTAGTGAATGAAATCTGGGCCAAATTCTGGTATTTTGTAAACGAATCTATGCTTCCTTTCAGAGCCACGCATTCATCTAGACAAACAGTTTCTAGACTTGATGGAAGCTGTGGCAAAGTTTCAAGCTTCTCGCAACCAACCAGAAAAAGTTCCACAAGTTTTGGGAGGCGCGAGATGGCCTCAGCTGGGATGCTAACAAACTTGTTGTTGCTAAGATTCAATAGTTTCAAAGAGGACAAGGCTCCAAGGTCAAAAGGGATGCCCCCATCTAACATACTACAATCTCTAAGATCTAATTGTACCAATGAAGACAAACCAGACAGACAATGTAAGGATGAAGCCTTGGTATCTTGAAAGGTTGCTGGCAACAGCAAACGATGGAAGAATGAATACTGTGATCGAGAAGCCGGAGGTTTATATCTACTAATTGATAAGGTGTTGAGTTTCTTTAGACGGGAAATGGAGGGCGGAAGTTCTTGGATCGCTGTGTCACCACAGTAGAGCTCTTCTAAACATTCCATGTCTCCCAATTCATCCGGCAATTTGTCAAACTTGGAACAACCAGAGAGAGTGATAACTTTCAGACCTTTCAATCCACAAATGCTACTTGGAAGGCTTGTAAGATGCTTGCAATAGCTTAGATTTATTAATCTAAGGCATGTGAGGAACTCGATGGAAGATGGCAACTCTCTTAAAGCAGTAGCTTCAGCATATAAGTCTAACAAGCAAGTCATGGGACCGCCAATTTCTGGAAAACTTCCGAGTTTTAAGCAGCCTGATAGGATAAGCGTCTCAAGCTTTTCCAAACAAATGCTCTTGGGAAGCTTCTTAAGATTTATACAGTTCTTTAAGTTTAGTATAACAAGGTTATTGAGACATCCAACAGAATCATGGATCTCTGTCAAACTTGTACACTCTTCGAGAACCAACCTTTCAAGATTTGGGGTTCCTCTGAAATCTGGAGTCCTAATTAGTTTCTGAGAGTGGCTAAGATTGATGAACTTCAAATTGTATAAATCCTATAGAAGTGAGACATAACAGAGAAATAAGATTGCTTGAAAGTGACACTCTGAATGAAAAAAGGAAAGATAAATAAAAAATTAATCAGATAAACCTGATAGCCTTTCCAAAGTTGTATGACACGACTATATTGCATTTTAAGACTGACAAGCCTTTCTCCCTTGAAGCTACCAGGCAAGCTTTTTGAAGGATATCCATGCCAATCGAGCCACCGTAAATCGTGAGGGAGAGAATTAGGGCCATGAGAAGCATTTGCATTCTGAAATTTGAGAAACCTCAGATTTTTCATTCCCGTGAAGGCTTGACTACTAACTTTCACGCCTGTTATAGCCTGGTAGTTGAGTGCTATACCTTCGATCTTATCTGTACCCTGACAATTCAAAGGAAGACAATATTCTAAAATGTAATGGTAAATAGTAAAACAAATTAAAGGATGCTTAATCTGTTACATTGTTTTTAAAAGATCACCTCACTTCCTGTCAGTAGTTGAGAAATATCCTCAGGCACCCACAACCTGCTATAACTTTTTGGATCCTCTGAAGCTTCTTGTCGAACAATATGCCAGCCCATTCTTTGTATTAATTCATGCATATATACACGACCTTCCCAAACAACTATCAGACATTTCTCTAAGAGAACCTTTACACCAATGACATAATGGAAGTTGAAACTCTCAAGTTTTCTTATTATGGATGTTTTCTTCTTTCCATTAAAGAAGCATGCAATATCTAAGAAAATCTTTTGAGCATTTTCGTTGAGACTAAGGAAACTTCCTTTAAGTTTGTTTGTAATCTCATCATCATCTTTTGGGATTTCCTTAAGTCGGGCTACTTCACTTCTCCATTCAGCAATATCTTTGCCACACAAGAAGGAACCCGAAACTTTAAGAGCCAAAGGAAGGCCACCTGCATGACGTATCACTTGAGTAGCGAGCTCCTCAAATTCCTTGGGAGGCGGGTCTTGCTTAAAGGCATGCTGCCTAAAGAGCTTAGAGCTTTCACCTTCATGTAGCAAACTCATTTTATACAATCTCAGAGACTCAATGTTGTTGCTAAGGAGCAAGTGCTTATCCTTTGTTGTTATGATGATTCTACTTCCAGCACCGAACCAATAGCTGTTTCCAGCCAATGATTCCAATTGATCCCTGTGATCAACATCATCAAGAACAATAACCACTCTTTTGCAATGCAGCATTTGCTGTATCATCATTTTTCCGTCAAAGACATTGTTTATTTTCAAATTTTTAACAGAAAGAATATCAGAGAGAAGCTTCTGTTGCAAGTTCGCCAAACCTTTGGCTGAACCGTGGTTTGCTATCTCAGCTCTAACTTCTTGGATAAAACTAGCACCCTCAAATTCATTTGAGATATTGTCAAAAAGAGCTCTTGCAATAGCTGTCTTCCCAATCCCGCTCATCCCAAATATTCCAATAAAACGAACATCACTAGACCCCCGGCCTATCAATGAATAAAGTTTCTGCATAGGACGCTCCATCCCAATGAAGTTTTGATCACCACTTGGCAATTTAGGGCCCAATTTAGTAAAAATGTCTTCAATTATTTTCTCGATGAACTTTGCTTCATGCCTATATATACCACAAAAGGCAAGAACAACTCATAAAAGAGAAATTAAATTAATGAAGATTTACTTGCTAATGTCAAAAATTGACCTCTAATAAACATAAGCATGCAACTTCAATTTATACATAATCTTTAGACGTATATATGTAGAATACATTTCAAAACATGCTTATTTTCACTTGACAAAGCAACAAGGTTAAACAAATCAAAACGTTTAAGAAGATGTTTGCTAAATAAACTTGGATGCCTTAAAAAATTATCACTAAGGGTGTATCTGTACTTTTTAAAATTTTTGCCTAGAAAATCTTCTCATGAACTCAACTAATGAACATAGATTACATAGGCAAAAATGAGATCTACTTTCCATCATTAGACAACATGGGGAAGTAATTAGCTTTGATATATTTCCTTTAAACAATTCCTCCATTAGTAACTATAGGGAGGTTATAAACTTTTATATGAAGTTAATGAGACTTCCATTACCATTATTTAATACAATAATTTAAATTAAATACTAAATTATTTAATAGACATAATGGCTGCATAGTTGATCAAGAAAATGTAACTAAAGCTTATATAGGGATTGTGACATAAGAGATCGAAATTGAGCATGAGATAAAAAGAGTTTTATAAGATGTACCCATTTTCAGTCTTCAATTCTCGACCTGACAAATTGGCTACCTCCTCCAGCACTTCCCTCCATTTCTTCACCTTTTCTTTCTCAAACCTCATCTCGTGTTCAGCAAAGGCTTCTGCAAACTTGCCCTTTTGTTTCCTCACCGTAGATGGATCCACGTCATAGAAAATGGGAACAACAAGACCGTTCACTTTCATACACTCCATGATCTTCACTAGTTCCTCCAAACACCTCGTGGACTCAGCGTAGTTCTGGGAGAAAATGACGATGGCTATGTACGAGTTTTCGATTGCTGGGGAAATGGACTTCCCCCTTTTAAGCTTATCGTCATCTTTAAATGTATGAATCCCCCTTAGCTTCAAGGCACTGTAGAGATGGTCAACGAAGTTCTTGCCAACTTCGTCTTCACTAAAACTCAAGAAAACATCGTAATTACCGTATGAAGCGGAAGAAGAAGAAGAAGAAGGTTGTTCCATTGCATTGCAGTCTGCAGATTTGCAGTGACCTAGACGAAGGGAGGAAGAAAGGAACACTCTCTAGTCTCTAGTGAGAGTATGAAAGTAAATGTAACATATTTATACACGTGCATTGTGCACAACAAAGCCAAATTATACTATGGACATTGTGGACTTTGGTCGAAAACAGTATTCAGATTATTTTTGGTAATGAATTGATTATATATTTATTAATGAATAAAAAGTGTAATACATATATATAATATGTTAATTAATTGTAATAAGTACGAAGCTCCGTTACAACTTACGGCAGTCGTTTCTCCTACTTACTGAAACGACGTCGCCTTATGACCATGATCTACGATGCATTGTGGACCATGGTCCACGGTATAACGACTATTGAAAGTGATATAATTATTCTACTCCAATCTTCTCCTAACGTATATGAGGAATTAACTATAATCAATTCTCTAATACAAGCCAAAAATGTTATGGTCAAGTGGCATAATTGTAACTCTCCTAAATAGGAGGTCATAGGTTCAAAATCCGGTGGTTTGAAATATTACTTATAGTTGAGACTTCAAATCCTTGTCATTAAAATATTGTGACTTTAAACAAATCTCGTTGAGCTGTGGAATATTGATTTGCAATTGCTCTTCATCTTGAGCTCATATGCGTGTAGAATTTTGAGACCGGTATCCTTTTGGCTTATCTCTAGACCAAGGTATATTACTATATTATTTCACTTAGTATCCTCATGAACAAAAGTCCTTGAACTTCTTCATCTCTAAGATCAACTTATTTTCCTTCTTCTCTTAATCTCCTTTGCCAATCTGTAATATAATAAAATCTCTCATATTTGCAAGTCAGGCTAACACTTACGTATCTTGGAAAAATAGTGTCATCAACTACTTTTGAACTTTTGAAGAGGATGTCTTTAACAATGTTATCGAGATTATTCCTCCTCTTATCTTCAATGTTGTATTCCTATCTTGGCTTTGGAATGTATCTAGAAGTTTTAGCAGTTTGGTTGGCAGTTGTTTGACTTCGATGACTTGATAACTTAATTGTTATTTTTCATATAGTTTAGTGGATTATTTGTATTTTAAACCTACAGTTAACCTGTTAAAAATGTTAATTGCTCTTTTTTCCGGTTTCAGTGGCTTAATCCTCATCTTCTTTCCGCGTTCAGTGACTTATTTGGAAGTTATTTGAGTTTGATGGCTTAATTGCTGTTTTCCAAATAGTTCAATGGCTTATTTATACTTTATTTTTTTTTTATTTTTTTTTTATTTTTGGTTATGGAACTGGAACCATCCAGTTCCAAATTGAAACATGCGATTCGTGTTCTATTTAATCCGGAACTTGAACCGAAATCGAAACTGAAACCAACTGTATGACTTCAGTTTCGGTTCAGTTTCAACTGTAAACGGTTCAATTCGAACCGGACCATGATCATGGCTAAAGATAACATAGCAATGAGTCCATACATTATTGCTTCTTACAGCTTGGACTAATCATGTCGCGATCAACTTTTTCAAAAGTAACGAAAATGTAGGGTCTTTAAATGAGATTTTTGATGCCTTTATTATTATTTTTTGTGTCGGGACAAAGTGATGTTAAGTTTAAGATGGTGTAGTGATTGTGTTTGATGAATGATAGAATTTCATTAATACTTTTCTTCTTTTGCAGATTTGATCTATTTTTATGGTTTAATTTCATCAAACGATTATTTTTTTTTTTCTAAAATCCAAGACTGACAAAGTTCGGAAAATGTTTTTTATAAGTTACAACATTATTTTAATGAATTTGAATTCATAATACAATTTGTAATAACTAAATACCCATCACCAAATTGAATCCTAATGAAGAGGATGAGTGTACATTATACATTATATGCAAGGAAAATTCATTCCCTCTGCTCCATTCACTTTCAACTTTTCCACCTTGTGACATTATTGATCCACTCCACCGTCCTTTGAATTTCTTTACAGATGACCACCAAATTCTTCTAACAAGACAAATTCATACATTATTATTCCTTTACAGGTTGGACTAATCTAATAATGAACTTCGTTTTAACCACTTTCCGACCATCCAATCAACAGACTGCATCATCTCATTTAGATTTTATTTTTAGAATGTAGGTTGGAATAGAGGTGAGCAAATTTTTCTATGGGCATGGTCTTGTTGTGTAGATTATGAATACAAATTATACTTTTAATATATTAAAAGTATAATATTTGTGTTTGAATTTACATTATTAGATAGTATACAAAATAATGTACTTTCAATACTCAAACAATGTATTGATATGTATATATAGCGTATTTGTCTAAATTTTGAATAACAAAATTTTCATTATGTGCGCCAATGATGGATGTGTTGTATAATGTTCATTCTGTGCGCCGATCTATGCAATAGTGAATGGCTTAATCTGTGTGTTTGTTAACTTTGTTTATAATAGCGAATGAATTCTTTATTCTATGCATTAGTGAATGAAAAGTTGCATTGTTTATAATTTTATAATAACAATGAGCATTTTGGACTTTATATACTACTTATTCCCTTTGAATTATCCTGTATACCAAATATTAGAATTGAAATTCTCAGTAATTTTATTCCTGTAAACCAAAGACGGAAATTTAAACTCACACTTTATTTCCACATTATTCTTTTTTCCATTGAATTGTAATCCTTTCCCACCTAATTCCTTCCTTCCAACCAAACGCCATGTAAGTATATTTATTTTCACCATATCACATTTAGTTTTTCACTCATTCTTCATATGAATGAATTAATTGTAATTATTATAAAAAGTCCAACAACCCGTAATGTTTAATTATAATTACATTAATATATGTGTAATTATATGATTATCCATTATGTTTTCCGTTAACTTTTAACTTACCCATTAATTTCTATATGTAAGGTCTTAGGTTCGAACCTCATCCCACTCAAAGTTGACATAATTGTTGAACATATACTACGAATATGTTAGAGTATATTATTCAAAAGTAAGTAACTCACTATATTACTTTTACTAAATTAAATAAATTAGTAGTTACAACAAAAAAATAATACATATGCATTTCTTTAATTTATAATTCGATGTTTACAATGTCTTTATTCAAAAAAAAATATTCATTATCAAACATTTAAAAAGAGATATAATTTCATTAGTTATATTATCTATATTTTCTACAATACAAAGATTCCTTACCTTCAAATTTATTGATTAATTATATTCACTATATTGTTCATTGTTTTTTGTACACTATCTTGTAATTAAATATCAAATTTATAATAAAAGTAATGTTATATATTTATTTACCAAGTATTATGTTAATAACATGAAAAAAAAACAATTTGAAGCCATCTAATCATATTAACCTCTTATGGAGGAATTGTTGACAAATAAGACAATCAAATAACCCAATAAATTGATTTAAAACTCATTATTAAAAATGTCAATGTATGGCAATAGAACATTATGACACACTTGATGCATTGAAAAGATGCTGAGACTGCAACATTATTGGAATCAATCTTTCAAATTCATAGAAAGAAGAAATTTGAAAAATAGCTACCGTTGCAGCATTCATTAATCTTGTATGTAAAATACTTATTTTGCATTCTGTAAATATATTAGAACTAATATAAATTTTCAATTCATTTCATTTTCTACAATCAACTTGTTTGGATTAAAGACAAAATCAACATCGATCTTGACAACAAAAATAATTGGTATATAGGATATAGCCACTGTTTAAAAATGTTTATGCACAAAGTGACAAACTATTTAACTGCATGCATTGTGATGAAAAGGCAGCAGTGAGTACTCCAAGCTTAGTATCAAATAAAAAAAATTACAAAAAAAAAAAAAAAAAACACACACACACACACACAAATCAAGTACTATATTCATCCATACTAATTCTAAAAATATGAACTTCAAAATAAATATGTGCAAAATAGATGTAGAAACTGTTGATAAAACTAGACATATTGCAACATCAATATTCGAACTACATACATGCAAAGTTATTGTTGTTACTATCAAGTAAACAAGTTTACATTGTTCATTGTCTTTTACACTATCTTGTAATTAAATATCAAAATTATACTAAAAAATAATGTTATATATTGATTTACCAAGTATTATGTTAATAACATGGAATTAAAAAAAAAAACAGTTTGAAGTCAATCATATTAACTACTTAGGGAGGATTTATTGACAAAGAAGACATTCAAACACAATTGATCCAACCAATTTTATAAATTGCGATATATAATATTCGATGCTATAATTTATATAATTGTATATCGATCCTAATATTCTTAAAATATTATAACAAATTCATTTCGTGCAACGCATGTGTGAAAATACTAGTTGGTTTAATACTATTACTTAGTGAGACCAAACCAGATTGAATGCATAAATTTAACACATGGCATACACACCTTTGATAAAAAAAAAATTTACCGCCAAAATATGGAATACATAATTCCTTAAAAATAGGGATTGCAACAGTATTATTCGAAGAATTATCAAAACCAATCACAAAAATTTTATGAGTAATTTTACTGTAATTCTTTCGTTAGGATGCTCAATTTTCTTCATGTGTATTCTAAAAAGAACAAATTTTTGTTTCGAAGGTTGAGCTCTTTCGATCTCATCGTCCTCTGAAAAAGTAGCATTGTTAGAATCAAAGGAAGAATGAAAATGTTGAGAGTCATAAGAGGTAGGTTGAGGTTCATTTATGGCTAGTTGGAGATTTGGATTTAATTCTTGATAGTATATATGATTGTTGTTATAAAAATTTATGGTATTAATATTCACTTGGATATTCATGAACCGAATGTTGTGAATGTTCAAACAAAGGAGATTTGTCATGATTTCCACGACGACCACTAGTTTGGCCGTCATAAGAGAAAGATGCTTTGTTTGAACCATCTATTTATAAGTACAATATTGATAGAAGTAGAGTTGTAGAAATAAACTAAAATGTAAACTAAAGGAATGGAGAGTGGAGTCACAGACATATATTGAAAATGGTAGAAAGATTCATATTTCAGAGAATGGGAGAAATAGAATATTGAGAATTCGGTAAGAAAAGTATTTGTAAACTCTCTAATTTAGGGAGCTTGGAAGAAGGGGAGCGTTAAGCATGGAAGTCTGAGAAGTGAGAATGAAGTGAAATTTTTAAAAATTGACCGTACGATCGATTTAAAGAAAAAATTCCAAAATTTTTGGCAAAAAAGCTGAAAATTTCAGAAATACTGAGCTTACTGGCTAGTGCAGTAGTGCAGCAGGCAGCACGCGGCTTGCGTACTACAAATATTCCATTTCTAGTCGCAAAGGCCAGGCCAGTGGCCTGCTGGTTTAAAAATTGATTTTTTTTTTTTTTTTTTCCGTTATGGAATCGGAACCTTCTAGTTCTAATTGTATGATTTCAGTTCCGGTTCAATTTCAACTGTAGACAGTTTAATTCAAATCAAACCGTAATCATGGCTAAAGATAACATACAGTATTGCTTCTCTACAGCTTGGACTAATCATGTCGCAATCAACTTTTTCAAAAGTAACGAAAATGTAGGATCTTTAAAAGAGATTTTTGATGCCTTTAATTTTGTTTGTGTCGGGACAAAGTAATGTTAAATTTAAGATGGTGCAGTGATTGTGTTTGATGAATGATAGATTTTCTTTAATACTTTTCTTCTATTGCAGATTTGATCTATTTTTAAGGTTTAATTTCATCAAATGATTTTTTTTTTTCTAAAATCCAAGACTGAGAAAGTTTGGAAAAATGTTTTTTATAAGTTACAACATTATTTTAATGAATTTGAATTCATAATACAATTTGTAATAACTAAATACCCATCACCAAATTGAATCCTAATGAAGAGGATGAGTGTACATTATACATTATATATGCAAGGAAAATTCATTCCATCTGCTCCATTCACTTTCAACTTTTATTTCCACCTTGTGACATTGATATGATTGCTGAGCAAGAGGAAACAACATTATTGATCCACTCCACCGTGTCGTCCTTTGAATTTCTTTACAGATGACCACCAAATTCTTCTAATAAGACAAATTCATACATATATTATTATTGTTCCTTTACAGCTTGGACTAATCTAATAATGAACTTCGTTTTAACCACTTTCCGACCATCCAATCAACAGACTGCATCATCTCATTTAGATTTTATTTAATTTTTAGAATGTAGGTTGGAATAGAGGCCAACAAATTTTTCTATGGATCATGGTCGACGTAGTTGTGTGGACTATGAATACAAACTACTTTTTTAATATACTAAAAGTACAATATTTGTATATTGAATGTACATTATTTGATAGTATACAAAATAATGTACTTTCAGTACTTAAATAATATACTTAACGTCATGGTTGAAAAAATCGCTAGGCGCTTCTCGGACGCTCGGGGAGCGCCTAGCGCCTAGGACGCCTAAGCGGGGATTAATCGGCGCCTAGGCGCCCGTATATTTTTTTTATTTTTATTTTTTAAAGACTAATAATTATAAATTATATAATACTTTAATAGTTAATACTAGCTTTCAAAAAAAAAAGTTAATACTAAAATATTAAATATTAACCTAAAATTATCTAGAGTTTGTACAATTTAAGGTTATTTCACTCAAAACGATGTTGTTTTGATAGTTTTGAGCGAAATAACCCATTAAAAAAATGAAGAATATATAGTTAATCGGCCGACTGGGCGACCTAGTTAGTGCCTAGGAGGCCTAGGCGGTCGCCTAGCTGGCCAGCCGCCTAGACCACCATTTAAGGTGATACGCTAGGCGGTTGACTGGCGTGTAGCGCCTAGGCGGGGATTAATCGACGCCTAGGCGGGATTTTTGCAACACTGCTTAACGTACATAAATAATATACTTTTAGTATATTAAAAATATACTTTTTATTTATAGTTCACATAGCTCCGTGGACATGATCGAGGGAATAATGATTGGTAGAGTTGTAGAGGTGGGGGAAGTCCTGAGCTAGCACAAATTGGGACTGATCTAGTCTCATGTAATTGGCAAATTATACCATAAACCAGAGTCTACATTGCATTATGAACCTTAGTCCAAAATGACTTTTAGATTATGTGCGTGCAGTTAACATATTTTGTACCTTCAGTTAACCGTTTATGTACCTGTAAGTAAATTTAAGACGCATAATATGTTAACTGAACACACATAAAATGGTAAGTGGTTACAGACTCATAAACTGTTAACTGCAGGTATAGAATATGTTAACTACACACAGATAATATATTATTAACATATTTTGTACTTGCAGTTAATAGTTTATGTGCTTGTAGTTATCATTTTATGTGTTTGTAGTTAACATGTTATGTGCCTTCAATTAAATAATATATCAATTACAGACACATACATAATTTTTGGATCAGGGTCCATAATGCAAGATAGACCATGGTCCATGGTATAACAATTGCATGTAATTCAGGGCCAATCTTGGGCCAGGTCGGTCTTGGGCTTAGAACGTAACAAACATCCCGTGGGCTGGTTTTGAGCTATATTCGGAATTTTTATTTTTTTTTTTAAATATTAATAAGCGCTAATTCTTAGTACTTTTATGTGCACAATTGATATAAAACTCATATAATTTCATGTTTGGAAGCTAAATATGTGCTTATTTGATTCATTTGTGTCATTTAAGTGTTTTGGAGCAGTGGCGGATCCATAAATTTTAGTCAGTGGGGGCGAAAATTTTTCTGTAAAACATTTAGGAAATATAGTCATATTATTTGGAGGCATTGATTGTAGCATAAGGTAAATTGGAGCTCAATTTGGGAGATTCTATCTCCAATATGGATCAAGGAGGATATTTTAATTCTCAATTCTATATGGCCAATTAACATGAAGCTAAGGCTATGGAGATTTAATGCCACAACAAGGGTATTATGAAGCTCTAACCGATAGCCCATTATATCACTCAAGCCCCACCTCCTCAAAATTACTATGATGCTCAATCCCAAAATTCTTATCCACCATAATCCCACCCCCAAAACTCATACTCTCCATACACTCCAAACTACCAAACTTCTTACCCACAACAACCCTACCAAGATTCATTCTACCATTCCGAAGATCTATACCACGATTCATACTCTCAACATCTGCAAGATCCCTAATATGCTCCATATGATCAATACCCTCATACCCAACAAATATCTCAATCCTCTACCTACATTTCTTATTACAACCAAGAGCCACCTCAATTTTCATACCCACCACCAACCCAAGACTCACCGTATTTCAATGGTACTCAACCAGCATATATGATCATCAAAACTATTCACTGGAACCTCTAACACTCACTATGAGGGAATTTATGATACAATGGACAGTGGAGATGATGAAACTTAATGAGGCCACCTTGAAGAGTCTTGAAATAAAAGCGGGACAAATGCAAAAAGACTTGACCGAAAGAGTTCCCGAAAATGTTTCAAAACCTCAAGGTGATGATTTAATGCAAGGTGGAGAAGATCGAGGTGGTGATACAAGAGGAAGAGGTGAATATAATCAAGAGGAGAAAGTTGAAGAAGGGGAGAGTGAGAAAAGAAAGGAAAATTGCTAAATATTGGCCCCAACTTATCAATAATGATAACTCTAATTCTAAACCATTTTTCACCGCCTACTTTAGCTATTTTTGTGAACAAAGTGTCTAAACTTGAGTGGGAATTGAGACTCGTTTGTGTGTTTTGTGTTCATAGGTGAAATGGTTCACAACGGGTAGCAAAAGGAGCTTTTTGAAACATATTGGAACAATTTTGGAAGCAAGGATCCCACTCAAGGAAGGATAGAAGAAGCGGAGCGCTAACAGGAGAAGGAAACAAAGCAGGAAGCACCCCGGCCCATGGAGGTGGCCATGCGACTCCACTACCTTTGCCCAGAACCGCGACAGCCCCACGGCCAGCCACACGGCTCGTGGGCCTGGCTGTGGGACTTTGTACTGTTCAATATATAAGTTTTTTGTTGCATTTTTCACCCAAGTCCGAACCCTAGCTAGATAGTCTTAGCTTATTTTCCTTAATTTCCAAAGACATCAATAGCTTAGATTAGCTTAGTTTTACACTACTTACATTGAAGGCTCTTTATTGCGGATTGGAGTGGATTCCAACCACCATTTTCATGTTCATTTAATAGAGAACTCATTTACTCTTTCCTTTCTCTTCCTTTACATTTATTGCAATGTTGATGATGTTTTACTTTATCCTTGCTATGTTTATGTTTATAATGTGTAAGTAGTTAGCTATTGGGTTTAGATTAGGGTGTTATTGCCATTCTTGATGCTAGAAATGTGAAAGACTCAAGCCTCACCATTCTCAAACCCATTTTCTTGCTATGAAAATATGTTATATTACTACTTGAAAGAATAATGTGGGAATTTAATATGTTATATTTTTTGTGTACTTGTCATTTAATAATAATAATATTAATAATAATAATAACAATGAGCATTTTGGACTTTATACTACTTATTACCTTTCAATCGTCATGTATACCAAACATTGGAATTGAAATTCCTAGTAATTTTATTCTGTCCAACCACTGAAATTTAAATTCTCACTTTATTCCCACATTATTCTTTTCCCATGGAATTGCAATTCATTTTCCACCTAATTCTCCCCTTCAACCAAACGCCTTGAGGGTAGTTGGCTTATAACTACTCCTATGTGTATAAATAGAATCCTTTGGTCATGCGTGGCTATTTTTGCTAAGAGTTAGGTGAAAGGGAGTACTAGTCATTGTTAGCTTTGCTCTTGTATAGATTGTGTGAGTCATATGTGCATTTAAACTTAAATATACAAAGTTGGGGTGATTTGTCGGTAATATCATGTCTTTTTTTCCGTTGATTTCCTAACTAAAATCCTAAACACTTGGTCTAAGTGTACACTTGGGGAAGGCTTACTGCCTTCAGGCGTTTGGTTGGGAGGAGAAAATTATGCAGGAAAAGATTTCGTGGAATTGCAATTCAATGAATAAAGTAGGAATTGAAATTACAGTGTTTGGTATGCAGGAATAGAGTACAGGACATTGAAAGTTAAGAAGCGAGAAAATGACTAAAATGCCCTTATGGGTGGTGATAATTCTTTCAATAATAATAATAATAATAATAATAATAATATAATGATAATAATAATAATTCTTCCAAAATAATAATAATAATAATAATTCTTTCAAAATAATAATAATAATAATAATAATAATAATAATAATAATTCTTTCAAATTAAAAAAAAAAAGAGTATGGGAAGAGGGACAAAATTGTCTTTACACCAACAAAATTGCCCTCATCCCCACCAAATTGCAAGTCATGGGGTCCCATGAATTGTAATTTATCATTTGAAGGGAATTGCAATTCACTCCAACCAAACAATGTAGTTTGGAAATTCATTGAATTGCAATTCAATGCCTCCCAAACTATACTCAACCGAACAAGCCTTAAGGTTGAGGTAGGTTGTGCACTCGTGTGGTTTGCTAAGTGACAAGAAAACCAAGCCATAAGATCTTCCTTTGTTCTTCGTCAAAAAACTTGTTTGGTTGTTGTCGAAAGAGTTTCAACATGGAGAGTAAAGGAATGAAATAAAGACATTGCTTATATTTTTGGATTAATATTTGATCCACCGCCGATGTATGTGTGAGCATATATATAACTATAATATAAATATAAATGTGCAGTCCAACTATAAGCTTAGGCTTTTAGTTGAGATGGAACACATGTTTCAATTTGGTATTAGAGCCATGCAAAAGGTTATGGGTTCAAAACTCTGCGCCTGGCACGTGTTGCTTGGGCCCCAGTTGAATCGAGACCTTTTTTACAAAAATATTTAAAACTTGTATATAATTATGAAATTCTTTATTTCTTATTAACAAAATATATACACTTTCCTAAACATATTTATTACTTAATTATTATATATCTAATTTCCTAATCATATTTATTATATCTATATATTAAACACTGAAGAAGATATTCGTTGTGTTTGGCAAAACTTATTTAGGATCTTATAGCTTATTTTAAGCTACTAATAAGCTATAAGCTTTGTTTAGTAATGCTCTCAAAATAAGCTAGTAGTTTAAAATAAGAGCTTATTTTGAAACGCTACTTCAGGTAGCTTTTAAAAAAATAAGCTAGTAGCTTCTTAACTTTTTTCCATCTTTATCCTTATCTAAAAACATAATAAGTCTCAATCAAGGTTATATCCTTGATTTATGTCCATCTTTTTGTATGTTAATAAATGTATACATTTTGCTTTAAATGTTGTACACTTCAATGTTATTAGACAAAAATGTCCCTACTACATTCTTGTTATACAAAACTACCCTTACACCGTTATAACACCGTTAATTTTAACTCCATCATTATTACCATACACCTATATCTATTATATCTTTTTCCTATTCTTTAATTATCATTTTATTAATATAATTATATAATTAATTTAATGATTGATTATATTTTAATTAAATTTCTATTAATGGTAAATCATATATGTGTGTATAAAATACATATATTATTTGTGTATATATAATTCGAATTATAAATTTTAATTATTTGTATTTATTAATGTTTTAATATTGGGCATGAGTTTTCGCGCATCGCGCGTACAAAATATTAGTTATTTAAATAAATGACATCATTTATCCCTCCCAATTAAAACTCTTTTGGCATTTTTTTCTTCAATATGTTTCGTTGTAATTTTAATTTGATATTTGTGTTTGAACAATAATTTTTGTATCAACTAATTTTATGAATTATAAACATTTTGTTTTACTTTATATATTTTTAAATATATGTTCTTACTTTATATTGTATTAAATTATATTGATTTCATTATTTTTTTATTTTAATATGTAAACAAACCTATTTAAATTTAAAATTATTTAACTTTTATGTAGATGTCCTTTTTAGTCTTTTTACATTTATCAACTTATCAAAAAGCTAATTTTACCAAACACTTTTAAGCATAACAGCTAACTTAACAGCTCTTCATATTTCAGCTTCGAGCTTACAGCTTTTAAGCTTTCAGCTACTTTTTAGCTTTCAACTACCATTTCAGCTAGGTTTGCCAAACATGGCTTCAAATTAATATGTTCGTGAGTGTTTAATATATAGATTTAATAAAAAAAATGATTAGGAAATTAGATATATAATAATTAAGTAATAAATATGTTTAAAAAAGTAGATATATTTTGTTAATAAGAAATAAAAAGTTTTCTAATTAAATACAGGTTTTAAATATTTTGTAAAAAAAATGACCCGGTCAATATTGATTTTTTTAAATGATGTGGCATCTTTTTGATAGACGCCAAAACTACATAATTATCTATAATTAATTAAGTTGATTTATTGCCAAAACAAAGATTTGAAAGGTGCAGCTATGCACTTTCATGATATTTTGCTAACAAATTGCAAAAGAGCTTCGTGTGGTATGTTTTAAAAGATTTTCACAAGATCAAAGGCTGAAATCAACCAAGGAAAGCGTGAACGATATAAAGAAAAACCAATCCAAACAGGGACACGCAAAGACCAAGCCAAAAACAACAAAGGAAACGAAAATAGAGGAATTCTCGTCCACAAGCCTCACCACGCGTGTGAGTGTGCGTGAAATTATTCCAGTGAGCATCCACGCATGTCCACACGCGTGTGGACTAGCGTGGACGGGCACCAGAACTCTGTGCGATATTCTAGTATAAAAGGGACATTTTAGATAATATAAAGAAAAACCAATCCAAACAGGGACACGCAAAGACCAAGCCAAAAACAACAAAGGAAACGAAAATAGAGGAATTCTCGTCCACAAGCCTCACCACGCGTGTGAGTGTGCGTGAAATTATTCCAGTGAGCATCCACGCATGTCCACACGCGTGTGGACTAGCGTGGACGGGCACCAGAACTCTGTGCGATATTCTAGTATAAAAGGGACATTTTAGATAGGGGAGGGGGAGTCTTTTGTCAATTTTTCACTTCTCATTTTTAGATTATGGTTAGATAAGATTAGTGGGAGGAGGAAGAACTCATTGGAGAAGAGAAACTTGGATCTCCATAGCTTTGGAATCCTCTTGGGTAAACTCTTTCATTGTTATTTGATTTCTCTTTGGAATTCTCCCTTGCACTTTCATTTTTCCTAAAGATATTTGCTTTTTACTTCGATCTTGTAAATAAGCTTTGCTATTTGAATGAAATGATGTTATTGAAGCCTATGAAGGGCTAGTCCTTAGGATAGGGGCTAGAAAGGATGGAGATTTTGTGTTTATGATCTAAAATTGTGAATGAGTTTGATTTCTTTGGGATTGTTGAAATTGTGTGTATGTTTTGGATGAACTTGTTAGATCGAGGACCCCGAACTCTTCAAGAATATAGGATCATCCCTTTGGTGAGATATCGCAAAGGGATGGGAGCCCCACTACCCACATCTCCCGCTCTCAATCTGAGAAGATGAGATCCGGAGGGAACTTGTAGACAAAGTGTTCGATAAAATTCCCCAACCGACTGAGGATTGGGAGCTTGAGTGTGACGCCACTCAGGACAGTGTTCCAAGCTCCTTCAACCATATCTCAAGGAAATCAAATCTCTCCCGTATGCTTTGAACCATTCTCCACGACATTCTAGCCCCCATCCGCCTTAAATTCACATTTACTTTTTAAACCAATGATGAATATAATGATGAATGAAAGTATGGGTGTGTAAATGTCGTTCCGCTGAGGATTGGGATTATGGCAAGAAATTGTATGAATTAAGAAAACTAGACACTAGAGTACGTGAATCAACTAGAATCTAAGCAACTAATAACTGAATGATGAAAATTAAAAGAAAACAATTGACTAAGGAGATAACTGTATGATAAGGGAATGACCAGATTAGGGGGATTGTAACCTTGATGTTCTAACAATCTCAGAATTAGGGAAAGAATAATTAACCTAGGGATGTATGGACAATGCGCATAAGAATTCAATTCAGCTACTTTCGTAATCAATAAACAGAATTAGGCTACAATTGTCCCACTGTCGTGATGCATCAATCATAACCTTAAGCTCCTAAGCATTGTAAACCCCCAAAATTACCCCTATTCTCATAGTAGGAAAATTAGGTTGAAATTGGTAAGACTCGAGGTCTCCATCCAACTTTCGTTGTAATGAATTCCTCTCCTAGACTAGCAATTAATTGTAGCCATCAATCAATAACAAGTAGAAAGCAAATCCCCAAATCAACATAAACCCTAGGTAAAAGATTCAATCCCTTTATGCAATAATCACAAATTGAACATCAAGATTAACAATGGACCCCTAATCCAAACCCATAAGCGAATTACTCACGCATGATTGAAGTAAACAACACAAAACAAGAATTAACTATTGAAATCATAGCTGCAAGATTAAAGAATAAAAAGGGAAAACTTTACTAACAATTCTTGAGAGCAATTTCAATCCAAACGATGATTCCAAGCTCCAAACTGAATTCAATGATGTAAATCTGCTCTATTCTATGCTATGGAAAACTCTAAAGAAGGGAAAAATTGCAATTAACTAAACTAGGGCTCAGAATGCCCCAAATATCAGAAAATCGCAGAATAAATACTGGACAGCAGCTGGGTCGCGGCCACCATCACGGCTGAGATCGGGGCCGTGATGTGGCGTGGCCAGCTGCTTGTCCGCGGTGGAGGTCACGACCGCCATCACGGCCGTGAGGCGGCCTCCTGGTCCTCTTCTGTCTCCTTTTGTGCTTCGTTGCTCCGTTCCGTCCCGGGGTAGATTCCTTATGTCTCGAAAACTAGTCCAAGATGACTGAAAATCCTTCCTTTGCTCCTTATTTGTGAACAAACTAAAATTGACCAAATGTAACACACAAACAAGCCTTAAATGTATCAAATAAACAATAAAACTCCTGAATCGTGGGGCAAATAAAGGTATAAAATCATATGTATCAACCAACCCAACCTTTGCACTCTCCCTACCTTACTTATTTAATTCCTACATCCTCTACTATAGTGTTATCTAAACCATACAAGATAGGAAACCTACATTCTCCAATTTGCCATCCACGTGAGACACGACACTCGGGAAGTTCAAGACTCTTCATTTTAACATCACCCTTCATTTCATATCTCTTATCACACCTCACAACGTATCACTGCTCTTCACTTTTCCTTCACCGCCGGTGGTGTATAGCATCTATACATCGGCGGTGCATCAAATATTAATCCTATATTTTTTTTATTAAGAGATGCCAAGTGGGATAAGGAAAGAAATGTATAGAATTGCAAGAGACAAATATATAGAACAAATTCAAAATTTCAAAAAATTTTGAAATTTGAATTTGACCACCAAAACTATTTAACCACTTTGGTGGTCAAAAAGTTAGGTCTTTTTTTGTTTTTTTTTTTAAACAAAGTTAGGTCTTTGTTGAGTTTAAAAAAGTTCGGATCATCCTTTTATGTTAGTCAAAATTTATGACAACCTTACATGGTTGAAAAATGTATTTTTAAAAAATTTTAAATTTTCAACCAATCTTTTGAGTTATTATAATTTTGTAATTCTCCATTGGTGTGATTTCTTCCAAGATTAATTGTATCCACTATGTCTATATACAATCATATATTTTATTTTGTATAGAATTTTTTAATGTTAATACATAGAGATTTTCTTTGCTCACACTGCTATTTTGAGAAGATCACTTACCTCATCTGAGGTAGCCACCACTTGTTATATCTTAGCTTGTCGAATCATCTTAATCTTCTTGGAGAACGACATACTGGCCCATTTCTTGTATCAATTGATGCACCAAAATGCCACCTTTTGAAAAAAGTTAATAAACATTTATCAATGAAAGCCTTTATACCAATGACAGAAAAGAAAGTTGAAAGTATAAAGTTTTCTTGTTATAGATGCATGCTATCTTCTTTCCATTAAAGAGGCATGCAATATCAAAGAAAATATTTTGAGCATTTTGTTTTTTAGACAAAGAAAACTTTAACAGGGCATTTGGTCAAAAAGAGAAAATTATGAGAGAAAAAAATTATAATTCCGTGAAAATTCAATTCTCTTTAACCAAATAATAGAATTTTTATATCATGAAATTTGATAGGAATGAAATTACAATTCCATCCTACCAAACACCCCATAAAAGTTTTTTCTATAATCCCACCTTCTGCGTTTCCTTAAGTCGGTCTACTTCACTTCCCCATTCATCAATACCTCTACCATAAAGGAAGGAACCCAAGTTTATAAGAGTCAAAGGAATACCACCAGCATAGCGTATGATTTGAGTCTCAAGTCCCTCAAATTCCTTGGTATTCTTGGTAGGTGGATATTTCTTAAAGGCATACTGCCTAAAGAGTTGAGAGCTTTCACCTTCATCTAACACTCTCATTTCATAATTTCTCATACAGTTAACTTTGTGGCTATTAAGCAACTGTTGTTTCGTAGTTGTTATGATGATTCTACTTCCAGCACCAAACCAGTCATCATTTCTAGCCAAACACTCCAATTGATCCATGTGGTCAACATCATCCAGAATAATAAGCACTTTTTTGCAACGCATCCTTTGTTTTATCGTCATGGTTCCATCAAAGGTATTATTTATTTGCAAATCTTTGGTAGAAAGAATCTCTGAGAGAAGAATTTTTTGCAAGTCCACCAATAGCTGGCTTTTAATGTCATGAATAAAACAAGAACCTTCAAATTTACTCCAGATTTTGTCATAAACAGCTCTTGCAATAGCTGTCTTTCCAATCCCGCTCATCCCATATATACCAACAAATCGAACATCGCTAGACCCCAAGTCTATCAGTGAATCCAATTCCTGCATACGAGGATTCATCCCAATGAGGTGTGGCTCATCACTTGACGATTTTGTGCCCAATTTAGCAATGATATCTTCAACAATTTTCTCAATGAAATTTGCTTCATTCCTATGCATTATATTCCACAAGCAGTAAGGTACAACTCATAAAAGAGAGAAATTAATTACAACATATATATAGAGAGGGGGAGGGGTCAAGATCACATGAGAACCAAGTTTTCTATGCAAACATGGGTAAACTGCACAACCAAGTAATAACAGTTGCACAATCACACATTACGAGTTAAAATTTAAATTAATTACAAAATTGTCACAAGATTTATTTTAATAGTACTCTACGATGTGTTTGGATAGTCATATTTCAAGTGCACAATCATTCATTACAAGTTACACATACAACCAGGTAGTAGCAGTTGCACAATAGAGAATTAGATTGTGTAGAATAGTTCTCACAAAAGAGTGGTTCTCATTTGATCATGACACTCTCTATATAATTATATATTTTCTTTTCCGGTGGCCGGGCAAGTTCAAATCATTAAGGCCCTGGTTGGTAAATAATCAGTCTATCAGCCAATTTTAACTTATTTGACCACTATTAGTTGTTTGGTTAATAAGTTTTTTGTAACTCCAAAATGCTCTAAAATTCAAAAGGCTATTCAAAGTAGCATTTTCAATTAGCTTTTTGAGAAAAGAAATTATACCAAACAGCTATAGCTAATCTATCAAACAACTTTCTACAATCAGCTAATGTTATCAACAAATCATACCTTCCAATCCAAACAGCGAAGAATCTAATGTTTTTTGAAAATGCCCCCTCCTAATAATTTGGAGATTAAAATTGCAAGATAGATAGAGTTTAAGATACCCGTTTTCGAGAATGTGATGGGGTAAATTGGCTACTTCTGCGAGCACTTCCTTCCATTTCTTCACCTTTTCCCTTTCATTCTCAAACCTCTCTTCGTGTCTATCAAAAGCTTCTTTGAAACTGTCCTTTTGTTCCCACACTGTTGACGGATCCACGCCATAGACAATCGGAACAACGATCTGACCCTTCCCCTTCATACACTCCACGATCTTGGCCAGTTCCTCTAAACACCACGTAGAATCAGCGTAGTGCTTGGAGAACACGACGACGGCAATGGATGATTCATCGATCGCCTTATTGAGCGCCGGCGAAATGGACACTCCCGTTTCGAGTTTCTCGTCGTCTTTGAAAGTGTAAATATTTCTTCGCTGCAAGGCATTGTAGAGATGGTCAACGAAGTTCTTGCGAACGTCTTCTCCTCTAAAACTCAAGAAGACGTCATAATAAGCAGGATATCTGGCAAGAGAAGGTTGATCCATTGCAGTGTATGATTCATAGTAGTCGAGCTGTAGAGGGAAGAAGAAAACAAGACTCGCTCTCTACTATGCAAGCAAATGTATGGCCAATAATGTGTCTGCACTCTGCAGAAGAAAGGACCCTACAACCTGACTTAAAAAAATAATAATAAAAGCTTTATGATTGTAGTAGAATGCTTTTCCTAATAGTAGAATACTAGAATGCTATGTAGCTACCCATTAATGAACGGTCAAGATTTATTGCCTAGTTTTTTGTATTTTTTTTTTTTTTGGTTATATTATAAACTCTAATCTCTAATCTCTAATCTCTAATATAATAAAGCCAAACATTTTTTGGCAATAAAAATAGAAATAAGTTCCCGCCCACGGGATTCAGCCAATCAGAGAATCATATCCCCGTCGGAGCACAATTTGAACATTGGATCCCAAAATGTCCTGCATGGAAATTGGACCTCAAATAGAGTAAAGTGGCATTCATGACGACAAATTATGCTGTGGATCCAGGTTCACCTTGCAAGGTGGACCTGGGTCCAAAACTACGTCGTTTTTATCCTTTTTTTTTTAATAATTAGTAAACATATTGCTGAATATAGAGTTGTCCAAAAATGCGTGAATGTAGAGGTTTCAAAGTGTGAATGTAGATTTATGATTGTATGAATATAGAGTTGCCCAGAAATGTGTGAATGTGGAGGTTTCAAATTGTGAATATGGAGTATTGAAATCGTGAATGTAGAGTTATGCATGTGTGAATCTGTAATAGAGTTAAGAAGTTCTAGCAACTTGTAGCCCTGTAATGTGTGAATGTGGAGTTCTCAAGTTGTGAATGTGGAGCATAGGACCTGTGAATATAAAATTTTGAATGTGTGAATGCATAACAGTGGTAATATACTTACTAAACATATAATCCTGTAATGTGTGAATGTGAAGTTTACAGATTGTGAATGTAGAGTATAGTGTATGTGAATGTAGACCCAGGTCCACCTTGCAATGTGGACCTGGGTCCACGGCATAACAACCCCATCCATGAGTTGGACTTTACTTTAAAGAAAGTCGTCGGACTCAAGGAGTCCGTTTTATCCTGTGTATATCAGACTTTTTTTTTTTTTTTGGACTTTGAGTTGTTTTTTTGGACTTTGAATTTTTTTTCTTTGGACTTTGAGTTGTTTTTTTTTTTGGGCTTTGAATTTTTTTTTTTCAAGTATATCCCCACAATAGTTATCAGCTTTGGGTAAAATCTAAATACCTCATATTCCATCACCGTACCGATGAACAAAGAGTTTTTTTAATTATTGATTAGACATGATTATGGATAAAGAGTTTTTTTTTTGTCCTGCATTATTGAAACGAATTAACCGAGAATCAATACGATGAAAATAATCAGAATGGACTCAAAGAGTTTTTTTTTTTTTTTTGTGCATTATTGAAACGAACCGCGATTTTTTTTTTTTTTTTTTTTTTTTTTTGTGGTGCATTATTGACAACAAAAAATACAAGACTTTGTTAAGCATAGTATAACGATAAAACATGTCCAAAAAATAACCGAAAGTGATATTATTATATAAATTTAATTGTGAAGCATTATGATTGATTTTCATGTACACGTCGAAAAACCTTATCTATTTCTAATATTATGTGCGTGCATTCGACAACGTTATTAACTTGTGGTCTAAATCCTATGCAGTGTGATAGGAATTGTAAAGTCCAAACTCACAGGATCCAATAACAATAACAAACTATATAAACAAATTAAATAATGCAAAGCTTAATAATAAAGCGCATTAATTAATTTAGAAATTAACACAACACAATTGCACGTTTGATTTGAAGTTCCAGAATGTGGTCTCCTAGTCAAATTAAATAATTCGGTAGCAACTATCATACAGTACATAATAGGAAACATATATAAATTCGAGGTGATAGTGCTAATGTAGTCGAGCAATGTAGACAATCACCATCGGCTGCTGATTTCATCCGTGTCTAAATAAAAATTAGCATTAGTTAATTGCACAATATAAAAGCATAGACAATTCATATACAATGTTTTACCTTTGGTGTCGGGGATCCGGTTCCACAAAGCGGTGGCTGGCGTTGTCTTGTAGGCCTCCTTGGCTGCTGCAGTTGTTGCTCTTCTTGAACATTTGACTGCGACTGTTGAGACTGTATGTTTTCAATGCCGCCTTGCACGGATGAAGATCCAAATAGGTAGTCGTGGATGAGGTGTTGAAGAGGATTTGAATCGAATGACGGTCTCGGGTCTTGAACATGGAATAGACCCTGACCTACTTGCGATGATGACCCAGGCTATGTAAGATCATACACCGCACTTAATGGGGTGTAAAAATCGTCATGCCCAGATTGGCCATACGCTGTGAAGGAAAATAATTAAGTTGATTTTAGAGATGAAGAAGTTCAAGAACTTTAAGATGGCTAGTGGAGAGAACATAACTAAAATGGAAACCAAGTTCATGAGGATACTAAGTGAAATAATATACATTGGTCTAGAGATAAGCCAAAAGGATACCGGTCTCCAAATTCTACACGAACTACCCAAGGCATATGGTAATTGAAGGTCACTTTCATACGTGACCTTCGAGATCTTAAGACCATAACAACTGTCCAACTCTTTCGTGACTTGAAAGCATATGAGCTCAAGATGAAGAGCAAGGATTATGATGAAGATGATGAACCCAAAGCCACAACCGTCATTGCAAATCAATCGTCCACTTTATAAAAGGTTAGTAACTCAGCTCAACAAGATTTGTTTAAAGTCACAATATTTTAATAACAAGGATTTGAAGTCTCAGCTGTAAGTAATATTTACCCCACCAAGTTTTGAACTTATGACCTCCCATTTAGGAGAGCTACAATTATACCACTTAATCATAACGTCTTTGGCTTATATTAGAGAATTGATTGTAGTTAATTTCTCATATACATTAGGAGAATATTGGAGTAGAATGATTATATCACCTTCAACAGTCATTATACCGTGTATCATAGTCATAAGACGACGTCGTTTTAGTAAGTAGGAGAAACGGCTGCCGTAAGTTGTAACGGAGCTCCGTAATTGATACTACAGTTCATCTCAAAAGATACTGTCTCACATTTGTTTGTATATTATCGAATGAAAATGTCATTATATCGATATGTAACTGTAGTTGTGTTGAAATGTAACTGCAGTGTATATAAACTGATACTGAATAACAGTTTCACATTTTTGGGTGTATATTGTCCAATAAAACTATAGTTATATCGAAATGATATTGTAATTGTGTTGAAATGAAGCTGCAGTGCATTATAAAAGAACCTGTAGTTCTATTGAAAGGAAACTGAATATCAAATTCACATATTTGAGTGTATAATATTTAATGAAACTGTAGTTATATCAAAAAGAAATTGTAGTTATGTTGAAATGTAACTGCAGTTGTGTTGAAATGTAACTATAGTGTATATAAACTGAAAGTGAATGGTGCCGAACGGAGGCCGTTTCAACCGTCTGTTTTCATTAATCAAAACGACATCGTCTTGATGCATGGTCCACAGTAAAATTTGCGCACCTTCAAACCACTATTAACTTACATGTCTCATTTAGTTTAGTTGCACATAATTTTCACCATATCTACCTGATCTACTCCCGCACGCTTTTTTATCTGGCTTAATTTCTTGAAAGTTTATTTTCCGCTACACAACTTTTTATTCTTGACTATATAGTTAAGTGGTCAACAATAACCTTTGCAAAGTGTTAAAAGTTTAACTTAGTCGAGTGAAAAATCTTTGATTTTAATTTTTAAAAATTAAGAATTTTTTTATTTTTTTTAAAAGTGTATTCACACTCCCTCCACCTCTAAACTTTTTCTCAATCAAACCGGAACCAACAGGTTATGCCAAATAATAAAAACAGAAAATTGTAATTTATGCCCTTCATAATATGTCAATTATTAATGTCACCCATGAATTTTTAGTGATTTAAATATTGCCCTTCAATTTTCAAAAATGGTACATATATTGCCCCTCTTGTGGTGTAAATATTGCCCCTCCTTCGTTATGGGAGGAGCAATATATGTACCATTTTTAAAAATTGAGGAGCAATATTTACACCACTAATAATTCAAGGGTGATATAATTGTCATATTATGGAAGGATAAAAATTACAATTTTACCTAATAAAAATCTTGAGTCAGCTTGGCCCATAACTCAAAACATTAAAAATATTTATTTATTTTTTCAATTCTTTATTTAGACATATTAAAATAGAGATTATTCATACTCCACTAGCGACTAGAGAGTGTCAATTACTTTCTTTCTCCCTTCGTCTAGATCACTGCAATGGAACAATCTCCTCCTTCTTCTTTCCCTTCATGCGGTAATTACGATGTTTTCTTGAGCTTTAGTGAAGAAGAAGTTGTCAAGAACTTTGTTGATCATCTCTACAGTGCCTTGAAGATAAGGGGGATTCGTACCTTTAAAGATGACGATAAGCTTAAAAGGGTGAAGTCCATTTCCCCAGCAATCGAAGACTCGTACATAGCCATCGTCATTTTCTCCCAGAACTACGCTGAGTCCACGAGGTGTTTGGAGGAACTAGTGAAGATCATGGAGTGTATGAAAGTGAACGGTCTTGTTGTTCCCATTTTCTATGACGTGGATCCATCTACGGTGAGGAAACAAAAGGGCAAGTTTGCAGAAGCCTTTGCTGAACACGAGATGAGGTTTGAGAAAGAAAAGGTGAAGAAATGGAGGGAAGTACGTGCTGGAGGAGATAGCCAATTTGTCAGGTCGAGAATTGAAGACTGAAAATGGGTACATCTTAAACTCTTTTATCTCATGCTCAATTTCGATCTCTTATGTCACAATCCCTATATAAGTTTTATAGTAGTTAACGCCTCGTTAGCATTGGTTGTTTAAGCTGTGGTAGCTTATTTAATTTCTTTTGATATTTTGTCAGCTAGAATCTTAGGGTGTACCAGCTGGTACATATCTTCGGGTTTGATAGTGATGGTGTGTTTTCTATTATGCAAAGAAATACAGATGCCTGCTACGTGATAATACTAAGGTGGTAAAAAATACAAGGCACTCAAAGTTGTAAAGTGTGCTCGGTGTTCATCGGGTTTTGGATAGGTGCCTAAGTATATATAAAAAAATTTGTTTTAAATTTTAATACCAAAATATAAATTAAAAGACCTTTCAATTATTTTAGGCTTTAAGAAAGCATAAAAGACTTTTCATTTACTTCAAATTATTATATTTACTAATCTTTTTACTTACTTAAGGCATAAATACTAAAATATAGAAAGTAAGACCTGGCAAATAAATAAAAGAAATTATTTTTGCCTTTCATTTACTTCAAGGCTATCAATGCAAACAAAAAAAAAATCCTGACTCTTCTCTTCTCTGTGAAAAAAAAAAAAAAAAAAACTAGGCTGACTAAGTTGAGGTGGGTGTGGACTCGGCCGAGGTGGGTGCTGATTCGGTCGAGTTGAGTTGGGTGCTAATTCAATCAAGTTGAGTTGGGTGTCAACTCGACCAAGTTAGATGCTGACTCATGATCAGTCAAGTTGTGTGCCAAGGGTACCTAGTCAACTGGCCGACTAAAAGGCATCTAGGCTTGAAATCTCCTCGGCCGATTTTTACAACAATGGCTAATATGTTGTTATATTGTAGCAAATTATATTCATTGATTGGATTGTTGGATTATTATCTAAAGCTGGTAAAATATATCAAAACCGAAATCATTATATTGGTTCTAAGAAATTTTGCTGTAATTTAAGGTAGGATTATGTCGTTAAAGTGTGTCTTGGATCTTGCTATGATTAAGGCATAGCACAAGATTCAAACATAATATTTAGTGATGTGGTGGGCTGAAAATAATTTGCACAAAACTCCTTTGGGTAAGTTGCATGGTAGCTACGGTTATTACCGTAGTGAAAATGGTGGAAAAATGGCAATTTTACAGATACTTTTTGTGTGCCATGGATATGATTCATTTCTTTAGTTACATTTTCTTGATCAATTATGCAGCCATTATGCCTATGAAATAATTTAATATTTAATTTAAATTATTGTATTAAATAATGGTAATGGAAGTCTCATTAACTTCATATAAGTATATAACCTCCCTATAGTTGCTAATGGAGGAATTGTTTAAAGGAAATATATAAAAGCTAATTACTTCCAGATTTTGTTTAATGATGGAAAGTAGATTTCGTTTGTTGCCAATATAATATGCGTTCATTAGTTGAGTTTGAGAAGATTTTGTAGCTTGGCAAAAATTTTATGAGTTGTTCTTGCCTTTTGTGGTATATATAGGCATGAAGCAAAGTTCATCGAGAAAATAATTGAAGACATTTTTACTAAATTGGGCCATAAATTGCCAAGTAGTGATCCAAACCTCATTGGGGTGGAGCGTCCTATGCAGAAACTTTATTCATTGATAGGCCGGGGGTCTAGTGATGTTCGTTTTATTGGAATATTTGGGATGAGCGGGATTGGAAAGACAGCTATTGCAAGAACTCTTTTTGACAATATCTCAAATGAATTTGAGGGTGCTAGTTTTATCCAAGAAGTTAGAGCTGAGATAGCAAACCATGGTTCAGCCAAAGGTTTGCGAACTTGCAACAGAAGCTTCTCTCTGATATTACTTCTGATAAAACTTTGAAAATAAACGATGTTTTTCAAGGAAAAAAGATTATACAGCAAAGGCTGCGTTGCAAAAGAGTGGTTATTGTTCTTGATGATGTTGATCACATGGATCAATTGGAATCATTGGCTGGAAACAGCTATTGGTTCGGTGCTGGAAGTAGAATCATCATAACAACCAAGGATAAGCACTTGCTCCTTAGCAACAACATTGAGTCTCTGAGACTGTATAAAATGAGTTTGCTGCGTGAAGGTGAAAGTTCTAAGCTCTTTAGGCAGCATGCCTTTAAGCAAGACCCGCCTCCCAAGGAATTTGAGGAGCTCGCTACTCAAGTGGTACGTCATGCAGGTGACCTTCCTTTGGCTCTTAGAGTTTTGGGTTCCTCCTTGTGTGGCAAAGATATTGCTGAATGGAGAAGTGAAGTAGCCCGACTTAAGGAAATCCCGAAAGATGATGATGACGACTATAATTAGTATTTTATGTGTCTTTATTTAACATATTATGTGTTTTTAATTTATTTATAGATACATGAATAATTAATTGAAGGTATTTTTCAAAAAGAAAAAAGTTAAAGGTACAAAATATGTTACTGCACGCAAATAATCATTTAAAAGTTATTATGGACTGCGGTCCATGCAAGGTAGAATCGGTATAATTTGTCAATTACATGAGACTATAATGTATGAATTTAAATGAGATGATGCAGTCTGTTGATTGGATGGTCGGAAAGTGGTTAAAACAAAGTTCATTATTAGATTAGTCCAAGCTGTAAAGGAATAATAATAATGTATGAATTTGTCTTATTAGAAGAATTTGGTGGTCATCTGTAAAGAAATTCAAAGGACGACACGGTGGAGTGGATCAATAATGTTGTTTCCTCTTGCTCAGCAATCATATCAATGTCACAAGGTGGAAAAGTTGAAAGTGAATGGAGCAGAGGGAATGAATTTTCCTTGCATATAATGTATAATGTACACTCATCCTCTTCATTAGGATTCAATTTGGTGATGGGTATTTAGTTATTACAAATTGTATTATGAATTCAAATTCATTAAAATAATGTTGTAACTTATAAAAAACATTTTTCCAAACTTTCTCAGTCTTGGATTTTAGAAAAATAAAAAATAAAAATCATTTGATGAAATTAAACCTTAAAAATAGATCAAATCTGCAAAAGAAGAAAAGTATTAATGAAAATCTATCATTCATCAAACACAATCACTGCACGATCTTAAATTTAACATTACTTTGTCCCGACACAAACAAAATTAAAGGCATCAAAAATCTCTTTTAAAGATCCTACATTTTCGTTACTTTTGAAAAAGTTGATTGCAACATGATTAGTCCAAGCTGTAAAGAAGCAATACTGTATGGACTCACTGTTATGTTATCTTTAGCCATGATTACGGTTTAATTTGAATTAAACTGTCTACGATTGAAATTGAACCGGAACTGAAATCATACGATTAGAACTGGAAGGTTCCGATTCCATAACGAAAAAGAAAAAATTCAATTTTTAAACCAGCAGGCCACTGGCCTGGCCTTTGCGACAAGAAATGGAATATTTGTAGTACACAAGCCGCATGCTGCCTGCTGCACTACTGCACTAGCCAGTAAGAGCATCACCATCAGCGTTTTATTCTTAGATATTCAAACAGTAAAAAACTAATGAATAATTTGACAATTGATGTGGTGCTCAGTTATTGGCAAAATTGAATCCCTGCAAGGAGCGGTTTTTGTCAGACAAAAAGAAGAAGAAAACAGAGGCAGGGGTATAATTGCATGGGCCCGCATGCGCTGAGAGTCTTTATTTTTTTTTTTTATTTTCTTTTTCTGTTCTGTTGTTCACGCACCTTCTTCTTCTTTCTTTCTTTCTTTTTTTTTTTTTTTTTTTATTTACTTTGTTTGTTTTTATTGTTTATTATTTTTGTTTTACCTTTTTTTAAATAAAATACCAAATTTAATATTTTTGAATTAACTTTTGAATGATTTAATTATAATAAAAATTTAAAATGATTAAAATAAAAAAGCAACAACGAAAATTAATTTAAATGTTTATAATGATCATTTTAATTAAATTTAGGTGTTTTATTTTAATTAATTTTTATAATTATAAATTTATAATTCAAATAAATAAAGAAATAATTAAAATATAGGATAGAAAATGGTGGGTCCACAAAAAACTGAGAAAAAACTTTAAACTGATGTGGAGAAGAGTTTTTGTGATTAAGTACGTGAGTTAGTGGATGATGATGTGAATGTTGGGGCCCACAAATAACTTGGGAAAAAACCTCAACTGATAAGAGCATCCTTAGTAGTGCGGTTATTTTGCGGTTTTTGATAAGTTTTTGTAAGTGTGATTAGGAAAGAGAAAATGAGAAGGAAATAAAAAAAATAAAACAAATATGATTTTTGAAAAAAAAAAAACAAATAAAATATCAAAGGGCAGCCACGTGACAAGCTTAGAGTGGAGAATCAATTGAAATGGCCCACATTTCTGCAATATCCATTTCATTTGCAGAGGATGCATTTACCCTCTCTCCTCTATGGTGTCAACTTTTTCCTCAATATCTGTGTATAAACTACTGATGTAGTTGCCCTAATAATGCTCTAAGAACATCCTCATCAATGGAGTTATTTCACGTGAGAGGTTTTTGTAAGTGTGATTAGGAAAGAGAAAATGTGAGAAGATAAAAAAAAAAACAAAGAAATCTGATATTAAAAAACAAAAAAAATAATAATAATAAATCAATGCGTCAGGCGCGCCCAGCGGGCGCGTGCACTGTGCGGCTGCTGTGCGCGGTGCACAGCAGCCAATGAAAATAAATGAATGCTTTGCTAATTTACTGTTCCATGATCTGGGTTATAGCATAAGAACCAAAACCTTTCTCTTTCCTCTTCTCTCTCCATCCATGTGGCAAAATTCTGACATTATTCTCTCCAATATCCATTGATAATGTTGCTCTAAGCTTAGTATTTCTGAAATTTTCAGCTTTTTTGCCAAAAATTTTGGAATTTTTTTTTTAAATCGATCGCACGTTCAATTTTTAAAAATTTTCACTTCTCAGACTTCCATGCTTAACGCTCCCCTTCTTCCAAGCTCCAACAACACTATAAATTAGAGAGTTTACAAATACTTTTCTTACCGAATTCTCAATATTCTATTTCTCCCATTCTCTGAAATATGAATTTTTCTACCATTTTCAATATATGTCTGTGACTCCACTCTCAATTCCTTTAGTTTACATTTTAGTTTATTTCTACAACTCTACCTCTATCAATATTGTACTTATAAATAGATGGTTCAAACAAAGCATCTTTCTCTTATGACGGCCAAATTAAACTAGTGGTCGTCGTGGAAATTATGACAAATCTCCTTTGTTTGAACATTCAAAACATTCGGTTCATGAATTTCCAAGTGAATATTAATACCATAAATTTTTATAACAACAATCATATATACTATCAAGAATTAAATCCAAATCTCCAACTAGCCATAAATGAACCTCAACCTACCTCTTATGACTCTCAACATTTTCATTCTTCCTTTTGATTCTAACAATGCTACTTTTTCAGAGGACGATGAGGTCGAAAGAGTTCAACCTTCGAAACAAAAATTTGTTCTTTTTAGAATACACATGAAGAAAATTGAACATCCTAACAAAAGAATTACAGTAAAATTACTCATAAAATTTTTGTGATTGGTTTTGATAATTCTTCGAATAATAATGTTGCAATCCCTATGCTTAAGGAATTATGTATTCCATATTTTGGTGGTAAATTCTTTTTATCAAAGGTGTTGATAGGGTAATTGGGTACCCGACCCGGAACTATTGGCAGCACCAAGACACCTCACCCCTCAGCATCAATGCTCAACGGTTCAACTCCTCAGCATTGATGCCCAACGTTCAGCTCCTCAGCATTGATGCCCAACGTTCAGCTCCTCAGCATTGATGGCCAACGTTCAGCTCCTCAGCATTGATGACAGACGTTCAGCTCCTCAGCATTCAATACCTCAGGTATTGATGTCCAACGGTCACTGAACTGAAAGGAATAAAAAGGCTCACAACCACATAGTGAAGGGGGGACACTTCTTACACTTCTTACTAGACAATAGATATTACATTCACTTGTACACTGAGCACTAGGCTCAATATTGTTCTCAAGTACTCAAACACTGTACCATCTTACTTCAATAATACTCAAATTACATACCCGATAACCCATTATTACCGTCTGGTGTGTATGCCATGTGTTAAATTTATGCATTCAATCTAGTTTGGTCTCACTAAGTAATAGTATTAAATCAACTAGTATTTTCACACATGCGTTGCACGAAATGAATTTGTTATAATATTTTAAGAATATTAGGATCGATATACAATTATATAAATTATAGCATCGAATATTATATATCGCAATTTATAAAATTGATCTGATCGATTATGTTTGAATGTCTTCTTTGTCAATAAATCCTCCCTAAGTAGTTAATATGATTGACTTCAAACTATTTTTTTTTTAATTCAATGTTATTAACATAATACTTGGTAAATCAATATATACCATCATTTTTTTAGTATAATTTTGATATTTAATTACAAGATAGTGTAAAAGAGAATGAACAATGTAGTGCAGGGCCGAATTTTAGGGCGTGCAAGATGTGCGACCGCACAGGACCCCAAAATTTTGGGGGCCCCTAGACAATTGCGCAATTGGAATAATGCCCAATGTTTATTTTTAAATAAGTACTTTAAACTATATCAATGCAAGATTATATTGGAGTAGTTTTTTCTCTACATGTTTCATGTGTTGTGAGATGTGTGTCGTATATTCTCATGTGAAAGTATTGAGTAAATATTAATATTTATTATATTTGTAGAAGGTTAATGAGTAGTACATTTTGTTCTACTTTCATAACTTGTTTACTTGATAGTAACAATAATAACTTTGCATGCATGTATGTAGTCCGAATACTGATGTTGCAATATGTCTAGTTTTATCAACAGTTTCTACATCTATTTTGCACATATTTATTTTGAAGTTCATATTTTTAGAATTAGTATGGATGAATATAGTACTTGATTTTTGTGTGTATGTGTGTGTGTTTTTTTTTTTTTTTTGTAATTTTTTTTATTAGATACTAAGCTTGGAGTACTCACTGCTGCCTTTTCATCACAATGCATACAGTTAAATAGTTTTTCACTTTGTGCATAAACATTTTTAAACAGTGGCTATATCCTATATACCAATTATTTTTGTTGTCAAGATCGGTGTTGATTTTGTCTTTAATCCAAACAAGTTGATTGTAGAAAATGAAATGAATTGAAAATTTATATTAGTTCTAATATATTTAAAGAATGCACAATAAGTATTTTACATACAAGATTAATGAATGCTGCAACGGTAGCTGTTTTTCAAATTTCTTCTTTTTCTGAATTTGAAAGATTGATTCCAACAATGTTGTAATCTCAACATCTTTTCAATGCATCAAGTGTGTCATAATGTTCTATTGCCCTACATTGACATTTTAATAATGAGTTTTAAATCAATTTATTGGGTTATTTGATTGTCTTATTTGTTAACAATTCCTCCATAAGAGGTTAATATGATTGGATGGCTTCAAACTGTTTTTTCCATGTTATTAACATAATACTTGGTAAATAAATATATAACATTACTTTTTATTATAAATTGTTGGAAAAAATAGCATACAATGGCATTTTTAGTGGCTATTTTGTGGTACAAATATATGTGGGGTCCACTTCCGATTTGGGTCGGGTCAAATTGGATTCGGGTTCTTCGTAGTTAGACGAAGAGATTGATATATGGTACGCACAAAACGGATAATGGGTGAATGAGAAATTGGTTCTCAAAGTTGACCCATTTGAGTTGGAAAAATGGTGGGAAAGCTTTGAAGTAAGCTTTTGTCCCACATTGGTTTGGGAAGTGGGTTTGCACCACTATTTATACAAAAACATTTCTATGGCTTAGTAAATTGTATAGCATAAAGGCTCTTTCTCGCGCGCAGTTGGTGCAAATCAAATCCCAAAATGTGTCCGAAAAGGCTTGGACTCGTGTGCGTCGGCACCTGCGGTAACATTTTTCCAACATGTAGCTACCGAACTCGGGGGTAAGTCTTCGGGTGACTTGGTAACAAGAGGACTTAAGAATTCGAGTCTTAAGGCATTTTTCTAATTTTTCCAACATGTAGCTACTGAACTCGGGGTGACTTGGTAACAAGAGGACTCAAGTAGAGGACTTAAGGATTCGAGTCAGTCTTAAGGCATTTTTCTAATTTTTCCAACATGTAGCTACTGAACTCGGGGGTAAGTCTTCAGTCTTAAGGGGACATAAGGATCTTAAGTCTTCGGGTGACTTGGTAACAAGAGGACTCAAGTAGAGGACTTAAGGATTCGGGTCTTAAGTCTTCGGGTGACTTGGTAACAAGAGGACTTAAGGATTCAGGTCTTAAGTCTTCGGCCCTCTGGTACTCCTCCGGTTCTCGTTTGTGATCGTTCAGAGACTTAATTCATCTGTTACAGAATTAATTTCGTATTAATTCTAATTTTTAAATTTTGAATTAAATCTCAAGTAATGGTCAGCTGTTACAAGAGTTAAAAATCTGATTTAATTATCAAATTAATGCCATGGTTAATTGCTACTTAATCTTCAAACCCTATATATATATATTCGTTGGTGGAAGCAGGAGATTTGTAACAACAACAACACAAGACAACACACACAACATATTGTTTTCTCTCTCGAAACTCTTCTTCTACTCATTTCTTAAATTGTGTTCATACCGTTTGCTCTAGTTCGCTGGGTTCACTAGTTTGGGTGCTCAAACTGTGAATCGTAACACGTTTTATCCTGGGAAACCTAGGCTACAACGCTCCTAGCACTTTTGGGAGGTAGCGAATAAGGTTTTAAGGAAAGAGTGTTTCGCTCGACTCGTGTTAACCCTTTCCGTTCATCCCTTTCGTTCTTCTCATTGTTATTTTTCCCCAGAAATATTATTTTCGTAGTAATAATTCTAATTATTCCCAAACAGTTTCCCAACATAAATTTGATATTTAATTACAAGATAGTGTACAAAAAAACAATGAACAATATAGTGAATATAATTAATTAATAAATTTGAAGGTAAAGAATCTTTGTATTGTAGAAAATATAGATAATATAACTAATGAAATTATATCTCTTTTTAAATGTTTGATAATGAATATTTTTTTTTTTGAATAAAGACATTGTAAATATCGAATTATAAATTAAAGAAATGAATATGTATTATTTTTTGCTGTAACTACTAATTTATTTAATTTAGTAAAAGTAATATAGTGAGTTACTTACTTTTGAATAATATTGTGACACCCCAACCTCACACAGGCTGAGATAGCTAAACACTTAACATAAAGCTGCCAATCTCAACCAACAAACCAACATAGCGGAAGCAATTTAAACTTAAGGGCGTCATGCCACACCTAGGTATTAACAAAGCCTAGATGCACAGGCTAAACAAGAAACGATCTAACTATTATATCATAAAGTCTCAAATCAATCCTCCAACATCATCCATAAAAATCCAAGACAAAAA
>CP025659.1:18177397-18192921 GCA_003576665.1 Ipomoea trifida | reverse complement strand
CTTACAAATTGAACACACCAAGCCAAATAAATCATTCTGAAAAATCCTATTTTGATCCTATTTTGATTAGAGTGTGACGAGAAGATCGGGCCAACGAGATTCGCATCACTTAATCTAGGTATCTTTGGCACTTATCATTCGGCTATTACTAGCCTACTCCAATCTTCTCCTTAAACTTCTATGGAGGGTTGCACTATTTTCAAGTACACTCCCAAACGTTCACGCTTTGAACACGAAGCCAACCATGAACTCCACACCAAGTTTTTAAACTCAACACGAGTACCTAAGTAATGGGCGGGATGGGTTGGCCCGGCGGGCAAAACCCGTTTTGACGGCTCTAGGCATGAGTATATGTAAGTGCAATATTTATAATGCACATTAGTGTTGGCATAATTAATTGACAAACCTTAGTATAGTTTATTTTATTTTATTATTCTAGGTTGACGTGTTCAAAGCTCAACAAAGGCAGATTTGGTTTATCATGTGTTATGGGTTTGTTTTTAAATATGTGGACAATGTTTATTCAAGGAGTTAATCTAGCTTTTGGAAGCTGCTTTGATTTTCCTAGTTTGTTGGGTTTGATTTAAATAAGTGGACAATGTTTATTCAAGGAGTTATTCTAGCTTTTGGTTGAGGAATATTTGCTACGTGGGATGCTATTTAAAGGAAGGCTTATGAAGTTTCAAAAGGCAACTTTCCTATTGAGAATTACGAGACAGTGTGCTAAGAGTTCTTTCACGTTATTCAAGCAACATCCGTGTTTTTTAGAGTTCGATTCATCGTTCATGTACTGGTGCTGATTCAGCAAGATTGAGGCTGCACGAATCCAATCACGAAGAGATGTTTTGAAGATTACTTTTGATGAATGTTGATGTTGTAGGTGTTGGACCTTGTATCTGTTTAGCATTTCATCTCCCTATAATCTTGGCAAACATCTAGTGGATTGGGCTTGTCGTGGGTGCCCCGCAGAAGTAGGAGATTTGGCTCCGAACTGCGTAATCATTTGCTGTGTCCTGGTTTTACTTTCTTTATCTTTTTATCCTTTTATGTTTTAATCAAAATAATTAAAAGGTTAAGATAATCTGTTTTAAAACTAAGTAGAATCATAAGGCTTCGTACATTCAAGATTCACGATTATCAATTTCAGTATAGTTATTTAATGGCCAATGGGGAGTGTTATAAATACTTTATTGATGGCTTTTAAACTTGAGACTCTTCATTTGCTTTCTACTTATTACATTGTTTATGTTAAGGATATGAAAGGTTGTATGGATTAGTATAAATTGATAGTGAAGGTTTAATGAAATGGATCTTGGCCAAAGACTTTGTGGTCAAGTGGCATCCGGTGTTTCGATTAACACTTCCACATGGGTGATGGAAGTGGGTTTGAGCCTCAGTGGAGGTAAATACTACATTGTAATATTGTTCCATTCCACTTTGCAATATTGGTTATTGTGTTATACTTCTCTCTCTACTCTTCCATTCCACTTTGCAATATTGTTCATATGTACAATCGACACGTTACCGTACAACTATCACACAGAAATTGAGCTAACTAGAAAGCCAAATTACAACAATTTTTATGTTTTTCAACCATTGAAAATAATGTGGTGACTTATATAAACAAACACAAAATTAGTCTCGGATTTTACCAGCTATATTCCCCATTAACTTATTTTAGAACCCAACACTACTCAGTTTCCTACTACAATACCAGTTTCTAGTTTTGCTCTCGTTAGGTATATATGCTACTAATTAAGCCAGGCTAAGCTCAACCTGAACTCACCATCTTTTAACTTTCAAATCTATTTTTTTTATACCATAGACAAATAGAAAACCCATATAATGGCTCAGTGACCCATGTGCTTCAAAAACAGAGTTGTTGCACTTCTCAAGCTCAATAAATATCAAATGCAACTATTGAAATTGGTGAATAAGAGATAGATTAACTCAATGTGATAGCTCAAGTGGCAAGTGAGCTCATTCCCCCTAGGCCAGCTCCTGTGCCTCTCGGAGCAAACTTGGGTGGACCCGGACCGCTAAACGGACGGAGAAAGACACAGTAAATTTACCAAAAAAAAAAAAAAAAGAGATAGATTAGGAGCACTATGTAAGCTTTAAAGCATATAGAATCTTTAGAACACAATGATTTTCACTTATAATGTGTTAATGTTTAATGGAGAATTGGAGATACATGAATCCATGCGTCCTCTATTAATATTTGGCCCACAATTAGCTTAATAAAGCACAAATCAGGCCTGGCCAGATTACATACGTATTTGAGCCCAGCCCAAAAATAATCCTGATGTCTATTTGGGCTACATTGAGACCAACCCTAATTAACCAACCTTAACCCCGTATATTAATTATTAATACGGAGTATTTTGTTTTCCCTTCCCTCCATTCATTCTCAGTCTCCGCTGCACTGAAGCTTAGGGTTTTTGGTGTAAACATGGCAACTGCGGCGGTAGAATCGGTTCAGTGTTTCGGACGGAAGAAGACTGCAGTGGCCGTTACCCACTGCAAACGCGGCCGTGGCCTCATAAAGATCAATGGCGTTCCAATCGAGCTCATCCAGCCGGAGATTCTCCGCTACAAGGCCTTCGAGCCTATCCTCCTGTTGGGGCGCCACAGGTTCGCTGGAGTGGACATGCGAATCCGCGTCAAGGGCGGCGGTCACACCTCCCAAATATACGCCATCCGCCAGTCCATTGCCAAGGCCCTCGTCGCCTTTTACCAGAAGTACGTCGACGAACAGTCGAAGAAGGAGATAAAGGACATACTCGTGCGCTACGACAGGACATTGCTCGTTGCCGACCCCAGGCGCTGCGAGCCCAAGAAGTTCGGTGGTCGCGGTGCTCGTGCCAGGTTCCAGAAGTCTTACCGTTGAAATTTTTTTTTTCTTTTGCTCAACATTTTTATTTTTGCTACCTTAATTATTCAACTATTATGTGCTCTTCTTAATTTCCCATTTGGATTGAAGGATTGTTTTGTCTCACTTGGGTTTTTTAAAAATATAATTTCAGAAGCCTTCAATTCTTACTTCCCCATAACTCGGCTTTATGATCATATATCTTAGTTAATTTAGTAGTAAAAGCTTTTACTTTCTGAGATTATGTGCGTTGCTGCATCTCTCTTGTGTTGAATAGATGTGGTTAGGTTTAACCTGAGGCAGTGATTCACAGAAATTACTGTAGAGGTCTGTCTGGGTACAATTTGGTTGTTAATCCCAAGGCTTGGTTCCTCGCAAATGCCTGCATTGATGTTTGAGTACTGAATATGCTTAAGTGCTCCCATGTTTCCCTTTTTAAATTGAAAAGGGCCTAAGCGGCTAAGCCTTTGAATCTCCTGGGGAAAAAAGGGGTGGGCAGTGAAACACCAATTAAATTGGAGATTTAGTCTTTATACATAAATAAATGTGAATTATAGGATGTTTATAGTAGAATTTCTGTTGATTATAGTGCTGCTGCAAGGCTGTTTGAATGTGCAGAAAAGAGAAATAAGGCAGGGATTTAGGACTTTGTGTGAAATGAGGGTGGATGGTGGTATGCATAATATTCTTCACTGCATAGGAATACCCCAGCCCTTTCATTATAAAGTTGAAACTTGGAGCCATGGCAACCAGGCTTTCAACAGTTGTAGGTCCAAGGCATTTATCTTAAGGTTGAACCCCAATTCCTAGTCCAGGTTGGTCATGTAAAATGGGTAAGCTTTTTATTCTCAGGGCCTAGAGTTGAGGACTTGAGGATGAGGTACATGGTGAGATAATATTTTACTAGTAGGAATCGAACATTACTCCATACCTCATTCATTGTAAGTTGGATCAAGGCATACCAAATAAGATTGATTTAACCCAAACCATGAGAAGAGAGCAAACTTGTCATAAATAAGCTTTGTTCGTAGATTGGAGACTATTAACTTCAGCTATATAATTCTAATGCTTTATCTTATATATGGTATTTTAAATTAAAAAATATTGATATTGATTGGGTTAAATTTCTTGTCTTTTAGTCCATTGTTAATCCACTCCCAATTCATTTTTTGCCTTGAGGGATTACAATTCATCTAGTCCAGAATTTACTCCAGTTTTATATAATAAATAAATAAATTGACTGTAAATGTAAGGGTGTGTTTGGTTTACAGGTTTAGCTATTAGGAATGGTATCAAAGTCATTGTTATTGTTTTTGGTTGACGGGTTTTTAGGTCACTATTATGGGTTTTGATTACTCCCTCAATTGCAAAACTCATTCCCCAACAAAGTAAGGGTTTCCCTCCCTTCCGATTTCGATTCCCATATCACTATATGCGAACGAAACACACCCTAAGTATAAACATCTTCAAAATAAGACGAAGTAGATCAAACTGGTGAACACATGAATACTAAGATATGATTGGTGAGTTCATTTCGCGACTCATTATTTACCTCCGCAATGACTCTAGGGGTGGGATTCTGTGACTTTGTGAGCTTAGAATTAGTTCGGCAAAGTTGGGATCGCCTAAAGTTTTTTTAATTTAAAAAAAAAATAAAAAGACAACATAGATCATATCACACAGTAAATTACAAATTTTTATACCCTACTTTCAATTGGACCATAATAATTCTTTGACTATTTATATTTATCGGTTTTCATCTTTGATTTTTAATTTAATCATAAATGGTTTATTGATTATTGATTTTATTCTAAATTTGTTCATTTAGTTAAATATCTATTTAATAAACATTAAATTTATGTGTAATAATTTAAAGTTTGGTTATTCACATTTCCACTAATGATAAATCCAATATATTAAGTTTATAAACTCAATTTGTTCATTTCGACAACTAGTTAATTTTTAAATTATTACATTTAAATTGAAAGTCGATAATGAAAATTGATAATTAACAAAAATCAATAGTCAAGGGATCATTTATGGTTCAATTGAAAGTCGATCATAATAAGAATTGATAAATGTGAATACTGAAGACACTATTTCTAGAATTAATTCTTATTTATTTATGATTTTCGACTTTGAATTTGTCAGAACTAAGTTATTATTCTATTTATAAAAATGACACTCTTACTTTTTCTAAATCTATTTTTAAGTATACATGTGCTCATTTGCTTGTGAATTGGGTGATTTTATTGTATCTTCAAAAGTTATTTATATTACCATAATTATTTCTATTTTTTAAGAACACATCTAAATAAGTAAACATGGGACTGTAGTATAAAACTCACTCGAGAAAATTGCACTTTTCGTTACTTATGTGATAATTGTAGAATTCGTCTATAATTGTCGATCATGCTTACTTTTCATCTTTAAATTATCATTGGTGTTACATTTTTCGTCATTTTACTAACTAAAAATTATGGACAAAATTTGCAACTTTAGTATAGTGTAGGGACGAAAAGTGACACGAAAAGTTAATATAAGGACGAAAAGTAAGCACGAAAAGTTAATATAAGGCCGAAAAGTGCAAAGCCAAAGTTTAAGGGCGAAAAGTGAGTACGGCCACACTAGACGAATTTTAAAATTATTCTATTACTTAGGGACAAAAATGTAGTTTTTCATTTTTAAATTGTTGTTCCTGCCGTGTAAAATTACAAAGTCATTGATTAATGTAACATTGTAGCAGCATGTTTTTAAGATGTTTTACGACTCAAAAAGTGTTTCCCCTTTCAAATGCTTTATCATTCATATGTGATAACTTTCCTTTTCTATTTCTCGAAATGAACTTTCCCAGACACATGAGATAAACACATGACAACATTGAAAACAACCCACAAGGTTATTCCGCGCCAAAAACAAAGTTTTTCTGTTTCTTTACAACACCACAACTCATAAAGCAAAATCTTGAACTTGTCTCAACTAAAGACTGTTTAGTTCAAACGAGGTTTTAAGATAATGTAAAATTTCTAAAATAAACTGTTTTCGAATATCTAATATTCTATAAAGTTGTTTCATATTTTCATGAATTAAAGAATGCCATATAATTTCCAAAAAAAAAAAAAAAAGAATGCCATATAACATTTCAATGCTTTCGTATAGAGATTTATTTAATAGAAAAATACTTATTTTTTCAAAAAAAAAATAGAAAAAATACTTGATGTAATCCCAAAATTTTACTCCCACAGTCCCACTTGTATTCAAATTTGATTGGAGAAAGAAAAAAAAAGAATGAATAAACATAATGATCCCCTACTAAATTGAGTAATCAAAGCATGCCAAATCATAGGAAGTATAAAATGGGAATACAAATTGGGAGTACATGTAGAATTACTCTATTTAATATAATGTATGTAACGTTTTCGTATTATTATTATTATTCTTCTTCTTCTTCTTCTTCTTCTTCTTCTTCTTCTTCTTCTTCTTCTTCTTCTTCTTCTTGTTCAAATAGATGTATTGTAGACACATAATTCTAAATTAAAGAAATACATATGTATCATTTTGTGTTGTAGCTACTAATTTATTTAATTTAATAAGAGTAAATAGAGTGAGAAACTTAATTATCTCAAATTTGATTGAGATGAGGTTCGAACCTAAGATCTTTCTTATAGAAATTAATGGGTAAGTTAAAAGTTAACAGAGTATTAACGGAAAAGAGAATATTTAACGGAAAACTTAACGGATAATCATAAAAGTAAGGTTAAATTAGGTAATCTCTATTAATAATATTAATCTGAATTATCTTAGCCATCTATTTGATTAAATAATTCATCTGAACCATCCATTTGATTACCGCCATTTTTTCTACCCATTTTAGACCTAACTCTCTTTGGCTCTTATTAGTATAGTAGATATTATGGTTCTATGAGATATAATTATTCTAACAGTTGGTATCTGAGCCTGTATAATCTCTGCCTGGTTCTTTTAATTGCAATAATATTTGCATATGTTTGTATACACTATTGTATAAATGTATAATTGAGATAACAATATGTAAATAATTTTGTGTTTGTAATTATTTTTTTAATTTTTATTTTTTTTGCATATGTTTGTATACACTATTGTAAATATTTTTGCATATGTTTTTATACACTATTGTATACTCTTCAGTTATTACTCCATTCGTGCTTCTTTTAATAGATCTTAAAACACATAAAGTACATAAAAATCTTAATAGTATTATCCTATTTAAAGCTTTATCCATAAGTAAATCTACATTATTATAGATCAACCAAACGATTTTACTTCAAATATGAGAACACATGAATTAGGGAAGTTTCTTGGGTAAGAATACTAGTTCTCTGGCCCTGGCTTAAAAGCTTTGTTGCTAGTAGTCCCCTTGCGACGTTACTCTGTCTAAGGAGTTGGTTTTTAATGGAACCTTAGTACCAACCAACTTTCCTGGGAATATACTTAAGGATTGTCTATCATGTTTTGGTTTAATTTATTCGATTAGGCTTTAAATACCCTAGCCATCGTGATTATGTTTAGTTTTGGTCAATTAAAGAGTAGCTACAACATCTTTAATTTACTGAAATTACATATTAAGTATTACTCACATAAAATTTAGGCAAGAACCTTGTAGTTAACTCTGCGTAATATGGCGAAATTTAGCCTACAAGTAATTTTGTTATATTTGTAGGGTTAATTAGGATGAAATACTAAACTATGATTATAATTTGCCCACAGAGATTATGTATTGGCATATAGTTTGGTAGTTTTGTCATTAAAGGTGGAAAAACTAAACCCTAACCATACCCATTCCATTTTCCACCATTCAATTTTGATGGATTCATTATACGTAAAAATTTAGCCCACAAGTAACTTTTATGGCATTCGAGTTTGTCTTTTGCATAATTTACATTTGTAGTATTATGCACTTCAGTTACTCTCTCTCTCTATTTTGTGCCTCGAAAAATCTAACCAAGCCTTCATTATTATTTTTTATAGCAACTCTACCCATTACTCAATCAATAACAATTGATATTCCTATGCTTAAAGATGATAATCACCAAGAGTGGAAAGACGATATCCTTTGATACTTAAGGTTGTTAGAGTTGGATTTCGCTATTCACAATAAAGAGCATAGTCTTGTCACTAATGACAGCACTGAGGCTGCCAAGAAATTTCACGCACAATGGACTAGATCCAATCGGTTGTGTGTGTGTTTCATTAAGACACGAATTTCAAGCTATATTCGTAAGGCAATTGACTGTTGTGATACAGTCGGAACCTTGTTCAAGGTTATTGATGACTTATTTGCTACATCGAATACAACTTTGGCAAATACTTTAATCATGAAGTTTTATGGTCTTCGTCTTTTCACTATTAAGGGCACGTGCGAACACATCATGCAAATAATGTATATTGCGGCTCAACTAAAGAAGTTGGGAAAATCTTTGACAAATTCTTTTGTGGTGCATATTTCACTTAATACCCTTCATCAGGAATACAACCCCTTTAAGATTTCCTGCAACACACATAAGGAGGATTTGAATATCAATGAGTTGATAGCCATGTGTGCACAAGAGGAACAAAGGCTTGTTACTGAACTTGGGGTATGCTCCATCTTCTTTTGTATGTTATGAATCCAATATGTCAGAAGTTAATACTAATTCTTGGTGGGTTGACTCTAGTTCAAAAATCCACATTGCAAACTCTTCGCAGGATATGACAAAACTGAGATAGTCGACGGGAACTGAGTGTAGCATCTTCTTTGGAAAAAAGATTGCATCACCAGTGGAAGCTGTCGAAGTTTGCACTTTAGTTTTGAATAGTGGTTTTGTTTTGAATAAGACATTCTATGTTCCTAGCTTTTCAAGGAATATAGTTTCAGTTTCTAGAATTGTACCCTTCGGATTCAATTTTGAATTTAATACCAATTATTTCAAGTTATTTCAAAATTCTACTTGTGTTGGTACTAGTACATTGTCTGATGGTCTCTTTCGTCTTAACTTAAAGAATGATTCAGCTTATAATTATTTACACGTTCAAAACGACACTAAACGGTGCAGTATTAACGACAATTCCTCAATTTTATGGCATTGGAGATTAGGTCATATCTCCCTTGAGCATATTAAAAGGTTGGTAAAGGATGTAGTACTATCTACTCTAGACTACACTAACTTTGAGACTTGCATTGACTGCGTTAAGGGTAAGCAGACAAACAAGTCAAAGAAAGGTGTCAATAGAAGTTCGACGTTGTTGGAAATTATTCATACTGACATATGTTGTCCTGATATGACAATTCCCGGTCAAAAATATTTCATCACTTTCATTGATGACCTCTCACAATTTTCCTATGTGTATTTACTTAATCATAAACTTGAAGCATTGGATGCCTTTACATTATTTAAAGCTAAAGTTGAAAACCAATGTAACAAGAAAATTCAGATAGTTAGATCTGATAGAGGTGGTGAATATTATGGTAGATATACTAAAAATGGACAAGCACTTGGTCCCTTTACCAAGTTTTTTCAAGTGCATGGGATTGTTGCCCAATACACCATGCCTGGTTCTCCAGACCAAAATGGTGTAGTTGAAAGAAGAAACATGACCCTTCTGGATATGGTCCAGAGTATGCTAAGCAACTCCAAGCTTCCAAAGTCGTTGTGGGCTGAAGCACTTAAGACAACAACATATATATTAAACCGTGTTCCAACCAAAGCTGTCCCTAAGACACCGTTTGAGTTATTCAAAGGTTGAAAACCGAGTTTGCAACATATGCGTGTTTGGGGATGTCTGTCTGAGGTGAGGATTTATAACCCACACAAAAAGATGCTTGACCCAAAGACCATTAGTGCTTTCTTTATTGGATATGCACAATCATCAGTGGGAGCATCGATTTAAAGGCTTAGTTCCTTCTTTTGATCATACTGGCTCTCAGCCTTTTACGTCATCTAATGGTGTTGTACTTATCCGCAGTGTTCTTTCAATTTCGCCTACAAATATACCACCTACTATTGAGATTCCACAAGCTGTTGAGGCTCAGCCTTTGGAAGAAACAATTCAGGACTTACAATAACCTCCTGAACCGGATTTTGAGCCAATGGTTGAACCAATTTAGGATTTACAGTAAGTTCCTGAACCGATGCAGACTGAGCCAATTCAAGAACTGTCCCCAGTTCCTAAAGAGGTTGTTGCCCCACAGCCTGTTCAAGGTGGTAGAGGTCCAACTTTAAGACGATCTACACGGATAAGAAGATCAATAGTTCCTAGTTATTATGTCTGACATAGGAGCCGAAAATGATCCCAAAATGTTTTCTCAAGCCACAAATTGTGCACATTCAAACTTATGGTTTGAAGCTATAGGGATGAAATGAATTCCATGAAGAGCAATGTGGTTTGAGATCTTGTTGAGTTGCGTAATGGGCCAAGGCCATTGGCTGTAAATGGATTTTTTAAGACTAAAAGAAACTCATTAGGCAACATTGAGAGATACAAGGACAACCTTGTTGCAAAGGGATTTACTCAAAAGGAAGGAATCGATTACAAGGAGACCTTTTCTCCTGTATCAAAAAAAGATTCACTTCGAGTCGTTCTGGCTTTAGTTGCACATTTTAATCTTGAGTTGCAACAAATGGATGTGAAAACTGCTTTCCTTAATGGTAATCTAGAAGAGGAGATTTATATGAAACAACTTGAAGGTTTCTCTTCTAGGGGTTGTGAGAATTTAGTCTGTAAGCTTAAGAAATCCATATACGGTCTAAAACAAGCTTCCCGTCAATGGTATATCAAATTCGATGGGGTAATTTCTTCATTTGATTTTGTTGAAAATACCTTAAATCCTTGTATATACTAGAAGGTGAGTGGGAGTCGAATATGTTTTCTTGTTTTATATGTGGATGACATCTTACTGCCACCAATGATAAGGGGATGCTTCGTGATGTGAAACAATTTCTTTCTAAGAACTTTGACATGAAGGATATGAGTGATGCCTCTTCTGTTATTGGCATTAAAATCCATAGAGATAGGTCCGGGGCATACTGGGTTTATCTCAAGAAACCTATATAAGAAAAATTTTAGAGAGATTTCAGATGCAAATTTGTTCACCAAGCGTTGCTCCCATAACAAAGGGAGATAAATTCAATTTGGACCAATGTTCGAAAAATGATTTGGAGAAAGAATCCATGGAGAACATCCCTTATGCTACAATGGTTGGGTGTCTTGGATATATTCAAGTCTGTACAAGGCTGGACATTACTTTTGCGGTCGGAATGCTCGAACGTTACTTACACCATCCGGGATTAGATCATTGGAGAGCTGTGAAGAAGGTTCTAAGGTATATTGTGGCTAAAGAATTTTATCTCTGGGCTTAGAGTTATGAACTCTATATATAACTCATTGAAAGTCTATTGTGACAACTCAGCTGCAGTCTTCCTAGCTAAGAATGGCAAAAGTGGGAGTCAAAGTAAGCACATCGACATCAAGTTCTTAGCCATTAGGGAGCGTGTTAAAAATAAAGTTGTAGTCATTGAACACATTAATATTGAGCTGATGTTAGCCGATCCCTTGACTAAAGGCATGCCTCCATTTAAATTCAAGGATTTGGTTTTGAAAATTGGACTTTCATCCAGTTTGTAATTTGTATATACATTCAGTTTAATAAAATTCTTTTGCATTCAGACAGTTTTCTCAATTAAGTGTGTACACCTTCATGTTATTGAGAAAATGTACTTAAGTTGGACTTGAAATAAACATATGGTTTGTTTCATTAAGTTTTCTTTCATAATTAAGTGCTTAAGAGCAGTTTGCATTTCATCATAATGGATACTACTCGTATTAATGAGGACATGTCACTATGGTTGGTGTTTTTCTGTTCTTGGGCTAGGGTGTTTGCACCAAGTGGGAGAATGTAATGTTTTCCTATTATTATAATTATTATAACATTAGGATAAGTTATGATAATATTTAGTGTTTGATATATGGTGCAACACTAATAACCTTATAACCTAATAGCTAGACTTCCTTTATGATTACGAGTCTGGTTAGGATTTAGGAGACCTATTGATATACAACAACCACAATGATGTACAGTGGTTAATAAGGTCACAAGTCCTCTCATTGGTCACACTACATTCCTCATACACCATCTAGAGAGAGCTGAGCAAAGTGAGAGACAAAATACTTACGTAAACTCTGCAGCAGTCCAGATCACTCAACCTTTGTTGATTCAGAGCTATGGCTGCAGGTTAGTACGATCCTTATTATCGCATATTATGGTTCAATTCAATCTTGTTGAAGAAGATCTACTTACAAGCTCTTTGATTTGGATTTCAATTGTTATTGTTTAGGTAATGCTCTAATTCTACTTTGATTTGCTTTACATTTTGATTTCAATTCCTATTTCCAATTTGTGCAATTAGGTTAAGTTTTCATTTTCGATCATGATTAGGTAACTTCTTCATTAGGAATTGAATTGTGAAGTGACATGATGCTAAGTGTTGGCCTTCATTTCTAAACTATGAGATTGTATTGTGTGATTGGAGGGATTGTTCTTGTTCATTGTTGATGGATTGTGTGTTTTCCTCAAGGGTGACCATCTCATGGAATAATCTAAGGCATCAAGGTTAGGCAAGATTTTGCTAGACTTGATGTAGCTCATGTCAATTTTGGTTTACTATTCTAGACCTAGAAAGTGTGAGTAGGTTAAGTGGCGTAGGCAAGGTGTTTGATAAAAGTCCTATAAGCTCTTTGGTTGCCTAAAAGCATTCCAAATCTAGGGAGAACCTAGTAGACCGATTGGTGAAAGGTATTTGCAAAACCACCTGGGAATAACCAATCTAGCAATGCTATTCTTTTAGGCCTTAGACACACGATGATGCATCATGTCCACTTGCAATTCAATTCCTAGTTTCTTTACTTGATTTCTATCTTTATTCCTTTGCACTCTTACACACTACAACAACAATTCTTTATTCTTTGATTGATTATGATATGACGAATGGGGAAGTTGCATTTTATTCTCTAGACTAAAGACTAGACAATACTTTTAAATTTGGCCTCCTTTGATATCGACAAAACCCCGAGGGCAACCCCAATCATCTTTTGATTTTACCGCACCAAAAGAACGTAAATAAAGTGGTGCCTTTGCTGGGGAGGCAAACTATTGTTATTGTCTAGTTTTTTTTATCTTTGGAATATTTGCATGTTTTGTCTCCATTTCACTTGTTTTTACTTTTGCTTGTCACTAACCTCCCTAAGGACTACTTCTAGTCGGGGAGGAAACTTTGCTTTCTTTCAACTTTGTATAGGTGAATGCAAACGAGGGCAAGAGGCAACCAAGGCCTAATCCCTCTCAATCTTGAGATCAACCGAGCAATAAGAAGGAGGAACACACACCAAGAAGACATGGCTTCCACAAGTGCCAATAGGGAAGGATCCCATGAAAGGGGGGATCCCACCTCAAACACCACCCCACATTCCAAAACATCCACCCGGAGAAAGGGGGAGTCTAAATCCCTCTTGAACCCACTATTGAAGAAGAACCTCACTTGGAGAATGTAGGCCACCCGGATCCTATTCGGGTAGAGGAGTTCTATGATGCCCCGAATGATCAAAGGCGGAGATCCATTGCTGACACTAGTATAGAAACAGGCATTTGCGTCCAGAGTTTTGGATTATCTGCGTCCGGAGTACTCCGGACGCATATGCCGGAGAAGCAGTTGCCATGGACTATCTGCGTCCGGAGTTACCCCGGACGCAGATAGCAACCAGCTGCGTCCGGAACTGCCCCAGTTCCGGACGCAGCTGATTTTTTTTTTTTATTAAATATCAGCTGCGTCCGGAACAGGGTAGTTCAGGACGCAGCTGACATTTTTTTTTAATATGCTATTTATTTTACCCTAAATAATTTTCTGTAGCATTTACAATATAATTCTTGTCCAGTTCTCAACACATACACATCAAAACATACCAACTTCACAAATCTCAAAGCTAATAAATTCTCAAAACAATAATCTATATATCATCTATCCAACAAGTTCACAAATCTCAAATCTACTTCATAGTTTTCAACATCAAACCACACCACATCAAAACCATACACCAAACATCAAACCACACCACATCAAACTACACCTATCCAACACTTCAACACTACAAAGCTACTTCAAAATTTTCAAAACTTCAACAATAAATCAACTTCAACACTAGCTACTTCAAATCTAAATATTTCTCACCAATTCAAAGTAAAACTAAGTTACCAAAATACTTAACACACATACCAAATAAAACATAATAAGTAAACACATAATGTTAATAGTAAACACATAATTTTAACACATACCAAATACTTAACAGATACATCATTACAATTTCATAAAACATAACACATTCATCATTACATCATTACAACACTTTACCTACACAAAATGTCATAAGCATTCTTCACAAAAGTATTTAGCCCAAATTTCACGAATTTCATGGATTTGATTCTCCGTGTAGGACTTTGACCCCGCAAACGCCTACAAAAATTTAAAAATTATCAAATTATTAGTTTTAACATTAATAAAAATATATTTTAAAATTCTTTAGTTTTATTAAATTTTACTTACCGATGCTAAATCTTCATACTCATAGTATTGAGTGCATATCTCAAACATAAATCGCAAGACATAATATCCGCACTCCACACTACCGGGTTGTGTAGGACACTACAAATTATAAATTTTGATGTATATATATTAGAAAGTTAAACAATAAAGCATTACTAATAACCTTATAAAATATATAAAACAATTTTGATATATACCTTAATTTCCCTCCATTTTAACAAATTTTTAGCTCTTTGTCCTTTTAAATTTGTTGTTGACCGAAATGCATTATAATATACTCTCATAAGGTGAATTCAAAAGAATAATAATAGTTAATAATAATAAATAAATATTATTAAGAGTTACTTACACACTCAATGGGGCCTTAATCTCTAGGTCGCGGTTACATGGCAGTGGGTCTAATACATAGACCACATTTGATTTCATGCAAATGACCAAAAGCAACCAATGACTTCTACATTATTTAAAAACAAATATGTTAACGCAATTCACAAATAAGTCAATTAATTTATATAAATAACAAAGAATATAAATTTAGTTTTCTTACTCTTGATAGTATGGAGCCAAAATAAATCTCCGGTCCTTCTCTTTCTCAATCGCATGCAAGAGATAAGAAACGAACGCGTTGTAATTATTTTTGAGACTATCTTTTGAAATCTTCCTTGGGCATACAAATCCAATTGATGACACTCCAACTTTTTTGCATAGCCGATAAAGACATCTAAAATGTAAATAATTAGTAAATCAAATGATAAAAGATAAAAGACTAAAGACTAAAGAAAAAAAAATACTTATATTATAAAGACTTGTATTATGGACACATCGAGTCATTGCATTGTCAGCAAGTCTTTAATGTTGTCAAACATCACGACACCATCCATATTTGAATGATGGAATATGTCCAACACCTCCTGTAATACCCCGAAAATTCCTACTACCCTCTTGAATATTATAAGGGGTTATTTTCTTATTAAATAATTATTTAAATAATTATAAGTATAATTATTTCCTATGGGCTTGGGATTATATACTCTTGTATA
>CP025659.1:18144528-18169043 GCA_003576665.1 Ipomoea trifida | reverse complement strand
CATGTGCGGACTTCGGTCCATGTGCGGACTTCGGTCCATGTGCGGACTTCGGTCCATGTGGTGACTTCGGACTTCGGTCCATGTGATTGACTTCTGACTTCTGACTTGTGACATATGGTTTAACTTGGTTCGATGGTTGGTTTGGTTTTGGTTGGGAGGTTGGAGTTGGGAGATCATTCTTGGTGGGTTGTTGTGAGTCCCTTGTGTATTCAGTTGGTACTTTGTGGTTCTCGTTGAGTGGGATGTTTCCTTATGATTGTGTTCAGTTGATATTTCGTTTATGGTTCGTTATTGCCTTATGCTTTCGTTATTGGTTATTGGCTTTATTTGATTGAGTCTTGGTTTGTGATTCTTTCAGTTTATCCTTGTTGAGTATCGATTTGCACTATTGTACAGTTCGTTGGTGTTTATATTCTATATGGGTGTGTAAACCTATTTACAAGCTTATGTATATCTATATTTCCTTGCGGGTGTGAATGGTGGTTGCTTAGCATTCTTTTGCTAATGGTTCTTCGTGTGTTTTCCAGGTTTGCCTTAAAGTCTATGCGTGAGCGCGATAGAGATACACCCGTACGAGGAGGCTTAGATAGTGGTTATGTTTTAGTCTTATGCCTTGGCCTGTGTGCCATTTGAGATGTTGTACACTTTGGTTTAGTTGTGGGATGTTCTAAGATGCATTTGAGAATTCTTATCGTTTATACAGTTCAGTTCTTTATGTTTAGCCTGTGCATCTAGGCTGTGTTTATACCTAGATGTGGCATGACGCCCCTTAGGTTTTAAATTCGCTTCCGCTATGTTTAGTTTGTTGGTTGAGATTGGCAGCTTTTATGTTAAGTTTTAGCTATCTCAGCCTGTGTGGGGTTGGGGTGTCACATTGCTGGTAGCATGTTAGTCTCAGCAGGCCAGTAGCTATAAGTTCCTCCAGTGATGACTTTTGTGATGGCATTTGCTCCTAGTACTGGATCTTCAATGTCACTTGCATCTATCCCAAGATATAGATTGATGGTTCGTGTGTCAAAGTTGTATTCTTTTCCTCTCAGCCAAATGCGACCATAGACTTGTGAGCCAGCGTCCTTGATAGTTGTCAGAAGATTTGCATAAAATTCTTTGATGGCAATGGGAGGATATAGCTAGTCTGGGTTGTTACAGACTTGACCAGATTTAGCTTTTCGAACACTAGCATCAGCTGACATTGTGACTTGAATTTTTCCACATCAAGATACCTTTCACTCAGAATTTTCCTTTTGTTGGTTGATTCCCATCTTGCAGCGTACTCATCTGACAGAAATTGAGGTGTGATTACTGCAAGAGGTGCTACAGCTGATACATCTGGTTGACCTTTAGGTTGTTGAGATTCAGAGGTGTTTTTCTTTCTCTTTTTGCTGGTGATTGTTTCCATAGAAACAGGTTGCTCTGCAGTTGGCTGTTTTCTCTTAGATTTTCTTGTTGGTAAGGGAGTTTCCTTTGGTTGATGAGCTGTGGATGACCTGGTTTTTCGCCTGGTGACAGGAGCAGGGAAGACTTGTATTTTGGCCACAGGGTTTTTGTCCACATGTTCCTCTTGAATCTTTTTCTTTCCTTTTGCTTTTGCTTGGCTTTTCTTCACTTGAGCCAAAGGTATGTTATCTTCCTCATCAGCTTGTTCTGCAACTGTAAGACTGGAGGATTTCCTGTTTCAAACTCAAAATCTAGTGGAGAATCATCAATGGGGATGATGGGTGTTGTTTCAGGATTTGGTTCAGATTGTGGTTCAGACCTAGTTTCATCAGTGTGAGAGTTTTCTGACTGTATGGGAAGGGGATTTTCAGGAAGATTCTGTTGTTCAGGATTTTCTGCTGGTGAGATTTGTGGTGATGGTAGAGGCAGAGTTTTGTCTTGTGTGGGTTCTGTGTTTTGTGGGATATTCAGTGGAACAGACAATCTATTTGTGAGGGAGGTTGTTCTTCTGTGTTCATCCATGATGTTAAAGAGGTCTATTTTAGTGAAGAGGGATGCAGGAGGTTCAAGTTGGTGAGGACCATATACTACAGCAGACTCTGGGATGACATTTTCAGGTATGGGTAAATTTTTCTCAATAACGGGTGATTTTTCTTGTTCATCATCTATCGGTTCCTGTTTGACAGACACTAAGGGCAAGGGTTTTTCTATAGCAACATTTTCTGGATTAGCATCATCCTCAGTATCTGATAGAACAATTATATCCTGAAAAATATTTAAGGCAGAAACTATGCTGTTCACGTATAATCATTTATATAAAGAGAAAGAGGTAGAGAGAATGTTTGAGAATAAACCTCAGAATCTTTTGCCTTAGCTATTTCTCCTTTCTCGACAGCAATCGGTTTGAGGAATCCTTTCATGACCAAATTGGTTCCCCTCCCGGAGGTTTCAACTTGTTGTTGACTATCATCACCATCTCCCGTGATGCTTGATGTTGAACTTCAGAGGGATATTTGTTTGTGAGTCTGGAAAAATCAAAGTATTGGGTCTCGTCTTGATCCATTTTGGAGCTTTTGTTCTTGGGTTCTTGATTTTGGGAGAAGTTTTTCGGAGGGTTTGCAGTTGAGAGCGTTTGATGATCTTTAGTTTAATCTAACTGCGGCTGGCTTTTCAAAGGTCGAAAGACTTCAAGGAAATGAAAAAAAAATGACCAGCTTTTTTGGGTCACGTGATGAGGCATGGGCTGAGTGGGAGTCGTGCTGATAGGACGGTTGGCTTCTCCGCAATTAATGCTATGGCAGTTTTGGTCAGTCGGGTACACTGTTCTTCAGATATTATATGCTTATAAAAGAAGATATTAGTAAAGCGCGAGAGAAAGGAAAAAGGAAAAAGATGCTTTTCTTTGATAAAGATGCGAGAAAAAAATACTAAAAGAAAATGTTCTACTTACTGTACTAGTTCTGTGGTCCATTGCACATACCAAGTTCTGATTTCAGAATGTTGAATCTGGTCAGATCCAAGGCCTTAGTGAATATGTCTCCCAGTTGTTTATCTGTTGGTATGTAGTGCATTCTTATGTCTCCACTTTCTACAAGATCTCTGATGAAATGATATCTGATGTCTATATGTTTAGTGCGGGAATGTTGGACAGGGTTTTTTGCAATATTGATAGCGCTGGTGTTGTCGCAATGAAGATCAGCACTGCTGAACTTTAGTCCATAGTCGTTCAGCATCTGTTTCATCCATAGGAGTTGAGTGCAGCAACTCCCAGCAGCTATATACTCAGCTTCTGCCGTAGATAATGAGATTGAGTTCTGTTTTTTGCTGAACCACGAGACAAGATTTTTTCCCAAGAAGAAACATCCTCCTGATGTACTTTTTCTGTCCTCCAAGTTACCTGCCCAGTCAGCATCACTGAATCCGAGTAGTTCAGTTCCTGAATCACGAGAGTGCCACAGACCATGACTCACAGTCCCTTTGACATATTTGATTATTCTTTTTTCTTTTGGATTTGCTTGGAAGCGAGCACACAGGCCTACACTAAACATTATATCCTGTCTGCTTGCTGTTAGATAAAGTAGACTGCCAATCATGCTTCGATAGAGTTTGCCTTCAACAGGCTTTGAGTCGGAGTCTTTTGTCAGTTTCAGTGTTGTAGAGAGAGGTGTCTTAGCTTCCTTAGCAGAGTCAAGGCCGAATCTTTTAACCAAGTTTAGTGCATATTTGGTTTGGGATAAAAATAAGCCCGTTTCCATCTGTTTCACTTGAAGACCCAAGAAACATGTCAGTTCCCCTATCATACTCATCTCAAATTCCATTTCCATGACTTGAATGAATTCTTTGACATTTGCAGAAGATGTTAACCCGAAGACAATGTCATCTACATAAACTTGAGCCACAGTTATGTGTTCAGTGGTCCTTTTAACGAACAGTGTTTTGTCTGCCCCGCCACGGATGTACCCATTTTTTAGGAGATATTGAGTGAGACGTTCATACCATGCTCTTGGTGCCTGTTTTAGACCGTAAAGGGCCTTTTTCAGTTTGTAGACGTAATCAGGATACTGTGGGTTCTCAAATCCTTTTGGTTGAGCCACGAATATTTCCTCATGGAGAAGTCCGTTTAAGAAGGCGGTCTTTACGTCCATCTGGTTCAGCTGAAAGTTCAGAATGCAGGAGACAGCCAGCAGTAGTCTTACTGACTCAAGTCTGGCTACAGGTGCAAATGTTTCTTCATAGTCAATCCCTTCTACTTGTGAGTAGCCTTGAGCCACCAATCTGGCCTTATTTCTGGCCACATTTCCCTGTTCATCGGTTTTGTTTCGAAAAATCCACTTTGTGCCTACTACATTTGCATCTGAAGGACAAGGCACAAGATCCCATACCTTATTTCTTTCAAATTGTGCAAGTTCATCCTGCATAGCCCTTATCCAATCTTCATCTTGAAGTGCTTCTTTGTAATTTTTGGGTTCAAGTTTTGATGTGTAGCATGCATAACCTGATAACTCAGCCAGACTACCTCTCAGCATTCCTCTGGTTCGAATACCAGCGGTGGGTGTTCCCAATATGTTCTCGGCAGGATGATTCTTTTGAACATGTGTGGGAACTTGTTTTGATATTTCAGATGGCTGGTGACCTGCATCTGTATTTGATTGCTATTTAGTAGATGATTTTGAGTCCTCTGATTCTGATTTTGGCTCAGATTTCGTGATCCCTTTTGTATTGTCTGATTTTCTTTGACATTGTTCAGTATCTGGATCAGTATCATCTTCTTCAGAGTCTGACTCAGGTTTCTTGGCTCCTTTTTCATTGGTTGAACTTGTTTGCATCTGTTCATGATCAGCGACTGGTAGATAGTTTCCGATTGAGTGCGGTTGATCATCAACAATTACATTGACAGATTCTTGAACGGTCTTAGTACGTTTATTGTAGACCCTGTAGGCTCGACTATTTGGTGAGTACCCCAAGAATATGCCTTCATCACTCTTTGGTTCGAATTTTCCAACCTTTTCTCTGTCATTTAAGATGTAACACCTGCTGCCAAAAATGCGAAGATACTTCAGATTTGGTTTCCTTCCTCTCCACAGCTCGTATGGTGTTTGTGACATTCCGGGTCTGAGATATACTCTGTTTATTATATGGCAAGCAGTATGAACTACTTCTGCCCAGAAATATTGAGGAAGGTTTTTGCTGTTTATCAAGACACGAGCCATTTCTTGAATGGTTCTGTTTTTCCGCTCAACTACTCCCTTTTGTTGGGGGGTTTTTGGAGCTGAGAACTCATGGCTAATCCCATTTTTGGAGCAAAAGGTTGAGAAGTGCTGGTTTTCGAAATCCCTGTCGTGATCTGATCTGATCCTTACGATTTTTCCAATATGCAACCCCTTTTCTTTTTGCAGTCTTAAGCACAACTTTTCAAAAGACTCAAAAGTTTCTGATTTGTTTCTGAGGAACATTACCCAACAAAAACGTGAGTAGTCATCAACACAGACAAGGATATATCTTTTACCTCCCAAACTTTCAACCTGTGTTGGTCCTATTAGGTCCATATGCAGAAGATCTAGGCATGAAGAGGTTCCTATATAGTTGAAGTGTTTATGTGGAGATCGGGTTTGTTTTCCCAGCTGACATGGACCACATACACCAGTTTCCTTTACTTTGAACTTGGGTACCCCTCTTACACATTCATGACTTATGAGTTGATTCATATCTTGGTAATTCATGTGCCCAAGTCTTTGATGCCAGAGTTCTGTATTGTCTGTTGAGGTGCTACAACACAAAAGGTTAGAAGACAGAGTATAGCAATTATCAGAAGATCTTATACCTTCCATAATAGCTTTGTTCAGGTTGTCTTTAACAATGCATCGATCTTTTGTAAAACTCACATTCAGCTTTTGATCACACAATTGGCTGATACTGATCAGATTAGCTTTAAGACCTTGGACAAGCAGCACTTTTGATAGTGGAGGTAGACCGGCTACATTTAGAATCCCAATACCCATTATGTCACTCTTAATCCCATCACTAAAGGTCACTTGTCCAGTGTATGGGTTTACATTCTTGAGGAATTCTTTACTGCCAGTCATATGCCTCGAGCACCTGCTGTCGAAATACCATTTTCCCTGTTCTTTGCCATGAAACATGGAATAGCAGACTAAATCAGATTTTCTTACCCAGATTTGACGACTGACTGGAGTGATCCATTTCTTTTGAAATTTTTCAGCTCTCTGATCATTGTAGAACCTGTAGCATTCTGGTCTTGTGTGGCCTTTCTTGAAACAATAGTGGCATATTGGACTATATTTCCTCAGAGTCTTCTGGTGGATTTCACCATTGTTCCAAGTACTGGTACCTGCAGGAACAAACTTAGTGGTAAGGAAGTTTTGAGTGTTTTGAGTGTACCCCAAACCATTTCGTATATTCGGTGATCTTCCAGAATCAAGGATTTGATTTAGAGTTGATGTAGTGTTCATCATTTGAATCTGCTTCTTAAAAGCGTCTAATTCTGCTGAGAGTTTCATTAATTTTGAGTTGGACTCGGATAGTTCAGCAGTTTTGTCAGCAACTTGTTTCTTGAGGGATTCCACGTTCTTTTCGAGAAACTCATTTTTTGAATTTGTGGTTGTGTGAGTCTTCAGAAGAATATCCCATTTCTTGTACAGTTTGATGTAGGATTGTTCGAGTTCTTCATAAGGTATTTTGTCCACATCTTCATGATCTGAATCATTGCCTGAGTCCAAATTTGGTTCAGTGACAACTGCAGCGAAAGCTACGAAATTTCCAGATACTTCCTCATCTTCATCTTGAGTTTCTTCAGAACATTCTTCATCACTCCAGGTTGTGGCCTTCATGGACTTCTTTCTTTTGAGATAAGTGGCACATTCCACTTGAATGTGTCCGAAACCTTCACACTCTCTGCATTGAATTCCCTTTTTGTTCCTAGTTTCCCCTTGCTGCCATTGATTCTGTCGAGCCGAATTTTGATTTTGTCCGTATTGATTATTTTGACTGAAGTTTTTCTGTTGATTCGAATTTGACGATCTTCCAATGGTTCGTGATGGATTCGACGAGGTTGAGGCAGCACTGTTAAGTCTGGTTTGTTGATTCTTGTCTCCCCTGTTTCGTTGATTTATCTGTTTAAGAATCTTGGTGAAGTTTCTTGTAATCATTGCCACAGATTTATCATCCAATTCATCACACTCTTCTTCAGATTCACATTCTTCTGCAATAAACACAACATTTTTGCCCCTTTTTGAGTTGTTGTCTTGTGACAGAATATCCATCTCATATGTTCTTAGATTGCTCATCAATTCCGCAACCGATTTTGTTTCCCAGCCTACGCTTTCTTGAATAGCAGTGACTTTCATTCTGAATCGTACAGGGAGAGACCAGAGAATTTTTCTGACGAGTTTGTCCGAAGAGAATGGTTCGCCCAATACGGCTGCTTCGTTCTTCAGCTCTTGAACCCTAGCATTAAATTCGACGATGGTTTCTTCATCTTTCATCCGTAATTCTTCAAATCTGGTGAGGACTTGCTGCATCTTGGTTTGTTTGACAGAAGAGTCTCCTTCATAAAGTTTTTCAAGAATTTCCCAGGCATCTTTTGCAGAACTGCATCCGGCGATTAACCCGAATTGACCCTCATCAAGCGATCCGGTAATGGTGTTCAGTGCCTTATTGTTGTTTTCGCTGTTGCTAATGTCCTCGGGAGTCCATTGATCAACTGGAATGAGAGTTTCAGACTTATCCTCGTGAGTCGTTTTGGGGTGAGTCCAGCCATGGGTGACAGCCTTCCATACATTTACTCCTTGTGCCTGAAGATAGATCCGGGTTCTTGCCTTCCAATAGGCATAATTTGTGCCAATCAATTGAGGCGGTCTAGTCTGTCCTTCCATATCTTCCTTAGATCAGACAGTAGCAAAACTCAAAGAAGGAGGTTAGAAGATAAGGAAAACAGAGAGATCAAGGAGATTCAAAAGATTGTTTTTCAAGGGAAAGGCCTTGAGACCAGCTCTGATACCATTTGAAAATACTCAGACTATCAAGTTCATTGATCTACGAGTTAAAAGAATCTTCCAACTATTAAATATAATTACTAGATTTGTTAGATGACCTTGTAACAATTTACTGAACTAGTGAACGAAATAGATCAGGAAATAGCATTCAGATAATCAGCAAGAAAATATCAAAGCAGTAAGAACACCTAGAATTGGTAACCCAGTTCGGAATCGCAATTCCTACATCTGGGTGGCATCACTCTGAACGCCCAACTCTTCATTGATCAATCTGGAAATGTGTCAACAGTTTACAGCAGAAAATCACACGGCAACACTAGAAATCATCAATCACCATTCTAAAGTTCAGCCTTGAAGAGTTGTGCAAATCTTGATCTCCCGATCTTCTTGAATTGAGGCTCCCCCTCAATTGTAACCCAACTGGCATTCAGAGTGATTGCTTGCCCAGTTCCTTATGAAGAAAGTGCATCTTGAATCAAAGGTAAGCTTTGTCAAGATATCGATTTATCTCATCCAAGAGAAGCTCCTTTTCATTTAACTCTTGTGTTCTTCAATTATGATCTCTCTCCGCATATTTCTCAGGGAGTTCTCTGCTTATATATGATGCCCGAATTCGGTTATATTCATAACTGAATCTATCGCTCTTCTTGTCTTCTTTGTCTTGTTCCAGTATTCTGTTCAGCACTTTGTCCATAAATTCTTCTGATCCTTCTGCTGAACTATAAGACGCTTTAATACAAACAAGACCCTATGTTATTTTGAACTATCTGCTGAACTAATGAATTGTCACAAGGACTTGTTACAAAATAAGGAGTAAAATATTTTTCTTCTATTGTAATTTTATTAACAGTTTTATTCAATTAGACTCAACTAAATTTTATGATAAAATTATTATCAAAATGATAGAAGAATCTAGTGACATAAAACTTGCCTGTGGGCTAAAGTTTTATTCAATTAGATCCATCTACAAGCTTATGATAAAACTATCAAATCATGTTCCTTTTCTCAATCCCTGTGGGTAATTAAGAATTATGATTTGATCTTTTATCCTGACTATTTACATAAGCTATGATAAAATCTACCGATAGGAGTTTATTATAGTTTATGTAATTAGTCACAAAGTGATCAAAAATTTCAGTTATGAAATTGTATTGACCACTTGACATATGTATATTTAAAGAATATTAATGTGCCAAGCTATTAATCTAATTTCCTTTCAATGCATAAAAAATACACACAAAAGAAACCAAACTAATACCTCAAAAATAATATTCTTTGAATACGTACATATATCAAAACTTTACAATAGAAGATGTCAATTCTCAATTTATTTCATAACCATATAATAAATAAATTGACTTTCCTATCTATAATGATAAAAACTCACCAAAACTATATTCTGATACATAATTGCCTGTGGGCTAAATTACGATCATATATAGTTTGGTGTTTTTACCCTAATTAATCATATGAACATAACAAAATTTCCTGTGGGCTAAATTTCATTATATCATATAATTAATCACAATCAATACATCTATGACTGTATGCGATCGTACAAAATTTCAATTAAATACTGTGGCTACTCTTTAATTAATCAAAATTATATGATCACTAGATGATTATCTTGATATTTTAGGCATCAACTGTAAAGCCTAAAAACAATTATGCAACAATGTGATAAACAATTCCAAGTATCCTCCCTGGTCATGTTTTCTCACACAAAAGGCATAATTGACGAATAATCTTTTAAATCTTAATAGTTCACCTTATGGAAAGACTTTTAATCTCAAGTGAACACCTTAAACGGTCTTAAGATGCTTAAACATAATGCACTACCGTATATAAGTCCACACATAAAGTTCAACTTAACAAGGAATTTTAATTCCTAACATATGCAATTCTAAAGGCATATATAAATTACATAACTAGAAAATATAATGTTATGCTAGTGAACAATTATGCATGAAAACCAACAAGCTCATATCTAAATAAATTGTACACCATTATAGCAATTTAAAATGAGCTATAAAATTATTATTCAAATAATAACATAAATCCAAAACTTGAAGGATTATAAAATTTGAATAATAATAATAATCTATAATAACTATATACTTTTCACAATTGAAAAGTTTTAACTTGTATGCCCAATACAAAAAGATTCAACGCATATAGTAAACTTTACGAGAACTAGCCTTAAAATTGTAAATTCTAATCATATCAGAACATATGATATGTTGACATTTACAAAATAGATTCTCACAAAAACAAATTGCATAATTTAAATCATAATATTATGCACTTAATTTAATTATATGCATAAAACAAACTCCATTAAAAATATGAATCAAGTATTCATACTCAATCAAAGTGGGCATCTCAATCCAGAAACAATAATGATAACAATGTTACGACATATTGATTCCTCAGTTCAAAGATCGATTACCGTTATTACTGAAATAACACTTATGTAACAGTAATATCTGAACAATCAATTTCCTCAATCGTAACCCTTGATATTTGATAGTAATAACTAAAAAATGTTACAAAATGTTATCATTATTAACACATATATTTTGGATCAAAAACCAGATTGTTTCAAAATTATGATTTCAAATCATACTATTAAAATCCAAAACTAATGATGATAGTAACGGTGCAAATCATTGATCCATCGATTCAAAAATCGATAATCGTTATTACTATAATAATTCTAATAATTATTACATAGTAGTAATAACGGAATAATCAATTACTTTAATCGTAACCGAACAACATTCAGTAATAATAATAATAATTATATTATTATTAAATGTTACAAAATATCATCATTATTACTCTAAATTTTGGATAAGCAAATTCAAAGGAATTTGAAAATATGATTCTCAAAATCATAATCAAAAATATTATGGCAAGACTAAAAATAATATCCAATAGTCATAAACACACAAGCTTTTTCCAAATTGCGATACAAAATCACACTCCATAATTAAAATATTATCAAATTATGACAAAAAATTTCAATGAATAGTCATAATCATCACATAATATTATAATAATTAGGAGATTTGAAATGGAAAAAACAAATTGCTAGAACCGCAAGCCTTTAATATTTTTCGAGAAAAATTTTAAAACTTAATAAAATTAAAATCCGAAAAACTTTAATGTTGAAAAATGTAAAAACTAATAATTTTCAACTTTTATTAACTGATATAAAGGCATAATTAAAAGCGGTTCTTGACTAAAACTTTATTGATGTTATTAACAAAATAACAACAATTAGTCACAAAAAAATACAATTTAACCTTTATTGCCAACAATATGATAACAATTGGTCCTAAAAAGCTTGTTCAATTACCACTAATATTATTATTCAATGGTGGAAATCATACTTTAATGACCCAGATAAGTCCCCAAATAGCTTGTTCAAAAAGGTTTTGAAGCCCCAAGAAGACAAAAGTATGTCAAAAATTGAAGGGGAAACCAAACTAGCTACCTTATAGGGTCACAATGAATCCAAAAATGAATAATATTTCAAAAAGAATTTATAAGCTAATAATATGCTAAATACATCTTTAGAACATGCTTTTCTAAATGCATAATTATAACTATAAAATAATTATAAATATACAAAGCATGATAGGATTATGCATATTAATATATTATTAACCTATATATTCAAAATAAAATGCAATACTTCAAGCAATTTATTATATACCGCAATACCGCAATATTAAATTAAAATTCATAGAACAAATTATCATTTGTATAAATATGAATAATAATTTAATGATTAATTAGGGTAAAAGCAAATGAACAATTAAGCTAGAAATAATCCAAATATGATGATGGAAAAATACTTAAGCAAGCCTAAGAACCAGAGAAGGCCCAAATATTATTATAAGTGAGCTCATTATTTAAAGCAAATCCATATGCTTTAAACAACCAAATAGGCCCAATTATAATAACATTTTTTTTTTAATAATGGTGCAGGTCTGGCCGAATTGGGCCAGACCCAGCCCAAACCAAAACCATCATCTTAAAAACTTAAAGACCCAAATAAACAAAACCCTAGCAGCTTCCTTGAACAACCAAAGCCAAAAACAAAAAGCTTCTGTCTTACCGAGAGGGGAGAGAGATCGACGGAAGACGTCCGGTCGGAGCCGCCGCCCACCATCGTCGCCCGAGTGCCGCCAATCCTCCATCACCAGTGCCACGTCCGTCGTCCGTTCTCACCGCGATGCCACCCGATCCCTCTCGCCGTCGACTGGAGCTTGAGGAGCAGCGACATAACCATCCCCTCGGTCGCCGGAAAAACCAAGACGCAGCAGCGGCGACCTTGGAAAGCCAGCCGCGTCACTGCATCTTCCGCCGTCCGCGGCTTCCAGCCTCGTCGTCTCATCGAACCCTCTTTCCTTCGCCATCGCCGTTGTCCGCCATTGCAGCCGCCATCGCCGCCGCAACGCCAGCGCCACCGCCGCCAAGCCGGATATCGTGATGACCTCCGTTGCAGCCGCCATCAACGATCGAAGGATTTCCATCGCAAATGCCATCGCCGATCGAAGGACCAGCGCCGGTAGCCCAGCTTCGCCGTCGCAGCCGCCATCGCCGGCGGTTGCAGTCGCCATTGCCGGCAGTTGAAGGTCCCAAATCAGGAAAAAACAAAGGTTTAGTTATTTGCTTTATTTTTATTTTAATTTTGAAATTATTCCCTGATATTCTGAAAAAACTATTTATAAAATGTTTTTCCAGAATAGTTACTTGAAAAAAAAAAACAAGTATATATATACATATATGAAACTGGATATATATGTTGATAGATACTGGAAAAGCAAAGTAGTGATATACGAACAGCATACATACTGATAGCAAGCATAAATATATATATATATATATATATATATATATATATATATATATATATATATATATATATATATATATATATACTCATATTATATAATACAAAATGTATATATATCATATTCAATTTAATCAACTAGGCAGAGATAAACAAGCTCTGATACCAAATGTTAGAATAAAATATACAATCATAATATATTGTAAATGGTTTGACCTGATAGCGGAAGCCATAGGATCGAGCATCTCCAGCCATAGTTGTTGTATATGTAGAAAGTTTGGTTGAGAGTGATTGTCTACCACTTTATCTCCTAAGGAACTAGATGGTGTAGTTGTCTAAACTGTTATAGGAGCAGTGGGAGGACCATGCATATATAGCCTACATGCCATCATTATAGGCTAAGTAACGGTTTCCGTTACATATGTTTTAAACCACATCATAATGGCCATAAATGGCCTATTACTTGCACCACTTAATAAGCTTTAACATATGGAAAATGTTACAGTTTCCTCCAATTTGAAATATACGTATTACGTAAATACTAAGTAAAATATATTTACATAACCTTATAATATATATATATATATATATATATATATATATATATATATATATATATATATATATATATATATATATATATATATATATATATATATATATATTATGTATGTATGTATGTATGCATGTATGCATGCATACATGCATGCATGCATGTATGTATATTATGTAAGGTTTTAGAGCCATCAAAACGGGTTTAACCCGCCGGGTTAGCCCGTCCCGCCCCACGAAAATGACGGGGTGGGCTTTGATATTTTGAGCCCGTATTTTGGCGAGCTTTTGAGCCCGTATTTTGGCGAGCTTTTTAGCCTGCCCCCGCCTAACCCACGGGCTTGGCGGGGGCTCGCCAAGCCATAATATAATATTATGAGAACTAAATAAATTATCATTCCCATTCTTCCATGTAATTACTATTGTAGTTTATAGTAACCTCTCTATATGATTTTTTATACTTAAAGGTATAAAAGTATAATTGCACAATATTAATATAATTACCTAATAATTATTATGGTAATTAAAAAATTAATTGTAAAGATATTAGTATAATTGAATAATAATTATTATGCTAATTAATTTGATAATTACTATATAATAGTATAATTATAATTAGACATGATTCGTTAGATTTTTTTTATAATTATAATTAATTTTTTGATTATATATATCTAAAAACTTAATAGGTCTAAATCAAGGTTATATCCTTGATTTATGTCCTTTCTATATGCTAATAAATTTGTACATTGTACTTTAAATGTTGTACACTTCAATGTTATTAGACAAAATTGTCCCTACTACATTGTTGTTATACAAAACTACCCTTACACCGTTACAACACCGTTAGTTTTAACTCCATCATTACTATCATACACCTATATCTATTATATCATTTTCCTATTCCTTAATTATCATTTTAGTAAAATCATTATATAATTAATTTAATGGTTGATTATATTTTAATTAAATTTCTATGCATGGTAAATCATATATGTGTGTATAAAATACCTATACTATATTTGTATATATAATTACAATTAAAAATTTTAATTATTTATATTTATTAATATTTTAATATTGGGCATGAACTTTCGCGCATTGCGCGTACAAATACTAGTATATATATATATATATATATATATATATATATATATATATATATATATATATATATATATATATATATATATATGTATGTATGTATATATGTATGTATGTATGTATGTATGTATGTATGTATGTATGTATGTACGTACGTACGTACGTGCGTACGTGCGTACGTACGTGCGTACGTAGGTACGTACGTGCGTGTGTGTTTATTTATTTATTTATGTTTATATATATACTTAAAAGTATAATATTATGAGAACAAAATAAATTATCATTCCTATTTTTCTATATAATTGGTATGATAATTTTATGGTAATATATATATATATATATATATATATATATATATATATATATATATATATATATATATATATATATATATATTTAAGGATGTGTTTGGAAAGCAGGGAAATGACTTCTGGAAAATGTTTTTCTTAAAAATGAGTTATTTTCCGGAAAATAAGTTCATTTTCGGTGTTTGGATGTACTCTGGAAAACTGCCTGTGTATGTTTGGTTCATTTCCGAAAAATGAGTGAAAAATGTATAATTATATATTTCTATTATTTTATCTAAAATATAAAAATATATAAACCAATAATATTTAGTAGAAATTAGAAATTAGAAATAATTTTTTTTACAAAAAAAAATTAAAAAAAAATAGTCGCATGAAGCCATTTTACGTTCCCGGAAAATGACTTCCGAATTCTGTTGACCACATTTTCCGGGTTACAAAACACACCCTAAGGTATAAAAGTATTTTTTTTTTTCTATTACAATGTAGTATATCTTCATAGCTACTTTCTCAACCTACTGGAGCACAAAGAGTCATGAGTTGCCTCCACTGAGGCTCGGACCCACTCCCATTAACTGGGACATCGGATGCACTAGACCACAAGGTCATTGAGTAAGGTATAAAAGTATTTTTTTTTTTTTTGAATACAACTGACCCTATTACATTGTAGTATACTGAGACTCAAACTCATGACCTCCCATCTAAGGGTGGCCACTACATGCCAATTGAGCACAAGGTGCTTGGCAAGGTATAAAAGTATAATTGTACAATATTAGTATAATTATCTAGTAATTGTTACGGTAAGTAAAGAATTAATTGTACAAATATTAATATAATTGACTAATAATTTTATGTTAATTAAATTAATAATTACACAAATATTTACATAATTACAATTCAACATAAATCGTTGAATTTTATTTTTATAAATAAAGTAGGAAAAAAAAAAGAGTAAATCCGATATGTTTTTGGGGATATAATACAGCAAGCTGCATCGCTTCTTGGTACGCAAAGAGAACGTATAAATATCTGTTAGCTATTCCGCCCATTGTTCGATAGCAGAAACATCGTCGGTTTGCTCTGCTCTGTAAATGGAGCCTCGTCGAACTTCGCGGGCAAACCACCCTATCATCCGCCGGGTGGGCTTTTTTGCTCCAGGGCCACCCGATTCTGACCCTGTCGAACATCTCGCATCACTGTCGCAGTCCCCCGGGAACACCTTATCTCCTGTGATGATTATTCCTCACCCGCTCCACGCCTCCGACGCTCCCTCCCGTTCCGTCGGCCTCCCGGTCCCCAATCCGGCGTTGCGGCGGATTTCGAAGGACTATGACGAAGACGAGGAGCAGCCGGCTGTTGGGAGCTACGACGCCTCTGATACTGCGCGTGGAAGCTCGCCGGCGTCTAGCGGAATCGGCCTAGTCGACGGTGAGTTCTCGATGGACTCGGCTAACTGGATTCGCCACAACGGTTCACGGAAGTCAGTTTCGACTTTTCACGACGGCGGCTCTGAACATACCGCGGCCGCCGATAAATTGGTCAACGCGAACAAGTCCCGTGGAGCGCTTGGTAAATTGTTTTATTTTATTTTTTTTGAAAACGGTAAATTGTTTTCTTGGTCTAGGTTAATTGCAAAGTTCTCAGTTACTCTGAAAACTGCCAGATAATTCTTTAATTTTTTTTTTTTTTTTGTGATTTCTTTAATTTGTTAATCGCTTTGTATTAAAGTTGAAAATGTTATAATTTAATTAGGAGAAATTGCCATTTTGGTCCCTTAATTATTTTTCAATTGTCAATGTAGTTCTTAATTTTTAATTTTCATCAAATGTTTTAAAATTTCGTCAATTAAACCTTTGAGGATCAAATCGAAGAAATTTTAAAAATGAAGAAATCACCATTTTTGTCCCTAGGAATTGTTTAATTTAAGAAATTTTAAACAATTCGAGGATCAAATTAGTTGAAATTGAAAACTAGGGAATACATTGACAGTTGGGAAATAATTGAGGTATCAAAATGGTGATTTTCCCATTTGATTCAAATGGTTTTTTGATAATTATGCATCAATACTAGTGATAATTATGCAAAAATGTTAAAACCATTAAGGAAAATTATCATAGAAGAAATTTAATTCAATAATTTTGTCCAGGAAAATATTAGTGATGTTTCTTCCTGTCCTCAATTGTTTAGATTGTATTTGAGAGCCAATCCAATGTTAGAAAAAGTCTGTGCTTTACACTCAGTACTTAATTGGCAATTTCACATGATATTTATTAATCAGAATTGTAATTATGGTGTAATATACTAATATTTACTTTTGTTATGAATAATACAAGTGCAATCAATGTTCATCATAACTAGAATCAACATCGTTTAGGGTGTAACGAGATGGTGTGCAAGGGTTCAAAATATAGTTTGTACTTGTACTTGGTTCGAGTCTTCCACATTTGGAGAGATTGCTTTTGGACAAAAGATATGTAATTAGTTAGTTCTATTCGCTGTATATTGCAGAGAGGGCTTGCCAAGAAGTAGCAGAGAAGCCAAAAGAAGTACAACGAATTTCAAAACCACTAAAAGAGAAAACTAGTAAAGCTGAAAGGCGAGCTCTGCAGGAGGCTCAAAGAGCTGCCAAAGCTGCTTCAAAAGGTTCAACTTTTCCCTTTCCAATAGTAGATTGTTGCTACATGAATACTGTGAGATAATATATGCTTTCTAGTAGTTTGTCAAGACTGTACTTTTCTTCCCAAAATGTTGAATCCCCAATCCCAAGGGCCCCACGCCCCGGCCCGACAGAGCATCTGAGAGGATGTAATTCATGGTAACTCAGCTGAACACAAAAGCTAGACCTTTGTTTACTGCGCACAAGGAGCCCCCTCACTTTGAGAGGTTGCTCCCACACTGCCGCTGGTGAGACTCGATCCCTGGTCTTTCTTTCCAAACTTCACCCCTGTGACCAACTGAGTTGTCCATGTGGGCATCAAGACTGTACTTTTATTTAGAGTCTTGGTTGTTCATTGTTGGCAAAAACTTTTTAGTACAACTATGCCATCTTTTGGTATAGCGACGCTCAATGGCTTCAAATGTCTCACTCCTTTGTAATTTTTTAGTTCCTTTACTTGCCGGACGGTAAGAGATAACCTCTTAAAGAAGTGAAGAGCTTGCTTTATGCTAGGGAAACAGTGGCCAATCCTTTTCCACTATGCTGGATGTTCTTAAATTAAATTAAAAAGTACAGTCCAATCATGAGGTTTTGTTTACTACTTGACTGTTGCTATTGGATACTGTATCAATGGGCAGTTCTGAAATTTTAGCTGAGCATATCCTCTAATCATACACCAAAGTATCTTCTCAGTGTTTTTTATTTGTGGTTATTAATACCAGCTGCAGGAAGTAAACCTTCTGTGGCACCACCAGCTTCTGTATTTGAACAAAGTTCAAAAACTGTGAAGCAACCTTCACAGAAGAAAGATAGCAACCTAATGTCATCCACATCAGCTTTGGAGAAGAAAAGAGGTGACCGAACAGTGGAGAAAGATAGAAAAAATGATGTTCCTGCTCCACGTATGCAGTTTGATGATAAGGACCGGGTGGAAAAGGCCAAAAAGCGTGCATTAGTTAAGCAAACTGAATCTAGAAATAGAGTAGAAATGTTTCGACATTTGCCTCAGTATGAACATGGAAATCAACTTCCTGATCTTGAGTTAAAATTCTTCCGACATGATTCTATACATCGTGCTATATACAGGGTATACTTCCTCCCCTTTATTTTAGCATGAGAAAATCATATCATTATTTTAATTTTATACTCTCTAATTTAACTGCAAGAACTTGTCAAATGGGAACTGAAATTAAATTTTACTTTAATTGTAGTTAATAATTAATTAATAAAATAATGTATTATTCCTTTGTTATGTGTTAAAAGTCCCACATTGATAAAATAAGAGAGAATATATCGGTTTATAAGGCCATGGGTTAGACTAGCTAATTGGTTGAATTCAATCTTTTAGTGTGGTTTGGCCCATGTGTATTATAGCCCAGTTGAGTAACCTTGGCCCAATCTTAGATTATAATATTATGCTTTTTGAAGCAATGCCTAAGGTTTGTATATCTAACTGCTTGATCATGTGTTGTACCCAACTTAGCTTAATCTAACTACTCTGTTGGCTTCTTAAATAATTGTGGACAGATAATAGACTTTACTTAGTTGAGGACTTGAGGTCCGCTACTAAGTTCTTTGGCCATGCCTATTAGCTTTGCAATTGGATGTCAGCCAAAAATGATTTATTATTTCCTAGTAAGATCAAATAAGATTTAGCTTAGAATGTAATATGAGTTTTTGTAATCAGGTGGGAATGCAACATTTGGCTGGAGATCTTGTTGGGAGTAATGCACGCTGTGTTGCCATGCTACAGGCATTTCGGGAAGCCATTGGAGACTACTCCACTCCACCAGGAAAAACACTCAGTAGAGATTTAACTGCAAAAGTCAGTAGTTTTGTTTCATTTCTTAATGAATGCAGACCACTTTCAATCAGTATGGGGAATGCAATTCGGTTTATAAAGGCTCGTATAGCAAAATTACCCGTGGCTCTATCGGAATCAGAAGCAAAGGTATCTATATTTTCAGACATTGATGGTTTCATTAATGAAAAGATAGTAATAGCAGATAAGGTAATAATAGGACATGCAGTTACAAAAATCAGGAATGGTGATGTTATTCTAACATACAGTTCATCCTCTGTCATCGAGATGATTCTGTTACATGCTTATGAGATTGGAAGACAGTTTCATGTTATCATAGTAGACTCTCGTCCCAAGTTTGAAGGGCAATCACTACTTCGAAGATTGGTGAAGAAAGGCCTCAGCTGTACATACACACATATTAATGCTGTTTCATACATTATGCATGAAGTCACAATGGTTTTCTTGGGAGCTGCATCTGTATTATCTAATGGCACCGTGTACGGGAAAGTGGGAAGTGCATGCGTTTCTATGGTTGCTCATGCTTTTAGTGTTCCTGTTCTGTTCTGCTGTGAAGCTTATAAGTTTCATGAGCGAGTGCTGCTTGATTCCATCTGTTCCAATGAACTAGGTAGGTATTTACTTCCTTTTCTGTTGTCTTTCTATATGTTTTCTCTGGAATTTTATGTTTTCCCCATTGATTTAGTAAAGGGACTGTGAAAGGCAGTTAATGCATATTTTGAAACTTTTCAGGCAATCCAAATGCCATTTCCCTGGTTCCTAGAGGATTGGGTGCCAATTATTTGAAGGATTCGGCCAATATAGAAAACCTTCAGCTTTTGAATTTAATGTAAGTTTTGGTTCTCACTGATGAAGAAGGTTAAACTTTTTTGTCTACTGCTACTAAATTCATTTGCTTTTAAATGATTCTGACAGATATGATGCTACTCCTTCAGACTACGTATCAATGATCATAACAGATTATGGCATGGTAAGGGTTGTTGTGATTAGCATACTCTTTTTTTTTTTTTTTTTCCAATTTCATTAACAGCTACTTTGAGGCTTGCATTTCGGCTTCCACTTATATATTACTCCATACCATTTTACTGATTTCTGAACTATTTCTTGATAGTGATATTGCCAAAAACAAATAGTTCTGTTGTGAGCAGCATAGTTAAACTCATAAATGGGCACAAGACGTTGACATCCGATTATAATTATCATATTTCTTGATAACAACAGATACCAACCACTAGTGTACCTGTGATTGTGCGAGAATATGGGAGGGAGCATCTGCTGATATAGTTAGATGATGTCCAAGCACCATACAAGAATGTATACAACTTTGAGGCTGTTTGAGAGTTGAGGAGAGTGAAGGACACAATTCCAATGTTAGATGATGCATGTCTCCTTTACATATACATTCCTACTGGCACATACAATATTGAATGCTGGACAGGTAAGTAATAATCACTGTTTATAGCAAGAGTATTCTGAGATACAATAGCAAGATGAGTTACTTCTTACATTTTCGGTGATATTTATTTAGAATGTGATAAATCTTGATTTTTGCCCTTCGACTTTTGGTTTGATTATTGATGATATTAAAGAATGAAAAGTGTTTTTGATAATGTTTGTTTCTTGTTTGTTAATCGATCTCACTACAAGAAAACAACATACCAATGGGTTTAACTAGTACCTAGTTTTTAAATACCTATAGATTTTAATGATTTACCTATAAAAAGTTGTTGGTGAATTAAATACTTATACATTTGTGTTCAAAAAAAATACTTATACATTTAATTTTCCATAAATAAATTTGATTTTTTTTTTGTTGTGACTGCAAATCGGTCTTGCATTTGTTAGCTAGGGATGGTTCTATGTCATATGTGAGGCTGCGAGGAGTGAATGTCACTCCTCCTTCCTTTATTGTTGAAGCTTTGTATTGTGACATTTCTGATTAATTGTCACTATTATTACTAGTATTTTCGCCCGTTCGTTGCACGGAATTAATTTGTTATAATATTTTAAGAATATTTGGATCGATATACAATTATATAAATTATAACATCGAATATTATATAGCGCAATTGATGAAATTAGTTGGATTGATTATGTTTTCTGAATTTGAAATCTATACTATATATAAAACATTATCCTCCTCCAAAATTTCCCGCCCGTAGGGCATTTTAGTAATATGGTAATTATTATTCTAATTATAATTAATTAATATTATTCTATCATAATATTAGTAATTATGGTAATCATAATATATTATATATAGTATAGATTGGTAATTAGTTATTAGTAATTATGGTAATTCCTTATTAGTAATTATGGTAATTATTATGATAGTATATTTGTATTTTATAGATTAATACATATACGTGCATTAATGTAATACCACTGAAAAATTTATGGTAATTAATTATTATGATAGTATATTTATATTTTATAGATTAATACATATACGTGCATTAATGTAATACCACTTAAAATTGTTTATGGTAATTAATTATTATGATAATATATTTGTATTTCATATAGATTAATACATATACATGCATTAATGTAATACCACTGACAAATGTTTATGGTATAGATTTTTATTTATTATGGTAGAATAATAATCTATATCTATATCTATATAATAATATATAAAATATATTAGTTATAATTGTATGGAATTCTATTAATTATAATTGAATTCCATATATATTATATTCCAATACCTATTTGTTTACAATTCCATTTATTTATTACCAAATTAGCAATTATTACCAAAAGATATGTTATTATTATGTTAATGGTGAAAACATATGAATGGTAATCAAATGAATTACCAATTACCAATTATTACCAATTAACAATAATAGCTCTGCATCTCTCTCTTTATGGCTATAAATACAAGAAGAAACTCAGTCACCACCACCACCACCAATTTTAATCTCTCTTAGTTCTGTTGTTTTTCGTTTGTGAAAACATCAATGAAACATAAAAGTGTGACATATTTACTTTTTTTTTTTTTTTTATTGTTCTTATCTTATCTTTTTTTTTTTTTGATTTTTTTTGTTACATTCATTGCAGGTTCTTATATTTTGCAATCACAAGCGGGGGTTAATTGTTGGTAGCTTCAATTGTCGAAAGGTAAGCTAATTTGTCAAATAACTACAACTTTTATTCTAAGTATTAACTATTCTTTTTTAATTGATTTTTAACTATTCTTTTATATTTGAAATCTTATATTTCCAGCTCTCTTGATTCTTTAATTATAAATGCAGATATTTGGAGCCTAATAAGCAATGTGATGCAAAGGATAATGGATCTGTTAAGAGATGGATGTGAAAGTTGAAAGCAATTAATAAAATATTTTCCTGTTGAAATCATAGACATTTTATGTTTTTGGGCATTAAAGATTTCAAATTTTAAATTTGTGTAATTTTTTTAAATCTTAACATTTCATGGTTTTACATTACTTTGAATATGTAGTTGTTTTATTCGTTTATTCATACCATGTTCAGAGGTGAAATTATAGTTAAAAAAAGAATATTAAAAAAAATAATTAATTGGAAATTAAATGGCACGGAATTTAGGCCATTTAAAAAGTAAATTAATATTAATATTTGATTGAAAATTGAACAAAAAAAGGAATTGAATTTATTTTGACAATTAAATTATTATAATTATATTAATATTTATGAAGGAAAAAGAAAATGAATATATTAATATTTCATTGGAAATATAATTGGCAATTATATTTTTATAATTATATTACTTATTAATTATATGGAAATGAATATTAAAATCTTTTTATGAATGAAAAAGGAAATAAATATTACACACGGAAATCTGTTATTAATATTATGTTACTAATGTTACTAATTGGCACAGAATCAGCCAAATGAAAAAGGAGATTAATAATAAAAATTCACTATAAATATAACATAGTTTTCCTATGCAAAATTAGTAACCACCAAATGAAATATTAGCAAAAATTATGAAGGAAAAAGAAATGGAATGAATATATGAAGGAAAAAGGAAATAATATATTCATATTTCACTGGAAATATAATCGAAAATTATATTATAATTATAATTATATTAATTATTTAGAATGAAAACAAAATGAATTTATTAATATTTCACTGAAAATATATTCAAAATTATATTTTTATAATTATATTACTTTTTAATCATATGGAAATTAATAATAAATTTTTATGAATGAAAAGAAAATAAATATTACACGGGAATCTGTTATTAATATTTTCTTACTAATTGGCAAGGAATCAGGCCAATTAATTGGCAATTATTATCAAGAAAAAGAATGGATGGAAAGCAATATTAATTCTTTTGATGAAGGAAAAAAAATGAATATACTAAAAAGAAATAGAATATTATGAAAACTGAAATGAATATATTAATATTTCAATGGAAATATAACACAACTTTTGACTACGAAAAAAATAGTAACCACCAAATGAATGACTAGGAAAAAATTATAAGGAAAAAGGAATGTAAAAAAATATTAATTCTTTTTATGAAGGAAAAAGGAAATAAATATATTCAAAAAGAAATAAAATATTAGGAAAACGAAATGAACATATTAATATTTCACTGGAAATATAACACAGTTTTCTCTATAAACAAATTAGAAACCACCAAATGAAATATTAGAAAAATTATGAAGGAAAAAAATGGGAATGAATAATATTTTTTTATGAAGGAAAATGAAATGAATATATTTAAAAGGAAATAAAATATTAGGAAAAACGAAAGAAATATATTAATATTTCACTGGAAATATGACACAACTTTCCATTTGAAAAAATTAGTAACCAACAAATGAAATATTAGGAAAAAATTATGAAGGAAAAAGGAAGGGAGATCAATATTAATTCTTTTTACAAAGGAAAAATGAAATGAATATATTTAAAAGGAAATGAAATATTAGGAAAAATGAAATGAATATATTAATATTTCATTAGAAATATAGCATAGCTTTCCCTACAAAGAATTAGTAACCAACAAATAAAATATTAGGAAAAAATTATGAAGGAAAATGAATGACAATAAATAATTCTAATTATAAAGGAAAAAAGAAATGAATATATTCAAAAGGAAATTAAAATATTAGAAAAATAAATGTACATGTTCAATATTATATATATTTTTAAATAATTTTATCTTTAATTTTATTATTTAAATAAATAATACAAAAATTTATCCGTGAATCGCACAGATAATTGGACAATTATTTGCTCTAATTCAAGCAAAGAAAACA
>CP025659.1:18114410-18134808 GCA_003576665.1 Ipomoea trifida | reverse complement strand
CCTTATGAGGACCTTAGCCTTAGCTAGTTATGATTAGACTTTGTTTTGATGGCCTGTGAGCCTTTGAGATCTTTCGATACTCTTGTTTAGTATTTTGGGTACTTCTCTTGGATATTCATGGATTTTGTTTGAGGATTGATTCAGTTATATGATATGACAGCTCGCTCGTTTCTTGTTTAGCCTGTGCATCTAGGCTTTGTTAATACCTAGGTGTGGCATGACGCCCTTAAGTTTAAATTGCTTCCGCTATGTTTGGTTTGTTGGTTGAGATTGGCAGCTTTTATGTTAAGTTTTTAGCTATCTCAGCCTATGTGAGGTTGGGGTGTCACACATATATACCATGTACTCTTTTTCCCTCACTAGATTTTTCCCATTCGTTTTTTTTTTAGTGTGGTTTTTAACGAGGCATGAGTATAATATAATAAACGGGAAGAACGTTGCAAATAAGTACTTAAATAGACGAACCCCGAAATCCTGAAGATTATGCCCTGAAGGTTCATGATTGTACTCTTTTTCCTTAACTAAGTTTTTCCCACCGGGTTTTCTTAAGTTAAGGTTTTTAACGAGGCAATCAAGAAGGTTGTTGTCTTTAGGGGGAGCAACAACATACATAAATTATTGGTACAGAAGATCACCAAACCCTGAAGATTAAATGCAGAAAGTTATGGTTGTACTCTTTTCCTTAACTAAGTTTTTTCCCACTGGGTTTTCTTAGTGTAAGGTTTTTAATGAGGCAACCAGGACTATATATGAGTTTATAAATATCATGTACTATTTTCTTCAACTAGGTTTTTCCCACAGGGTTTTCCTAGCAAGTTTTTAACGAGGCATGATTGTGATAAAATAATGTCCAAGGGGGAGTGTTATAATTATTATTTAGTGTGGACATTATGAGTGGATTATATAACTGTTGTAACGGCCATTGTATTTATGTGTCCATTATTTCTTTCAGTTACATCTGTAATTATATAAACATCCCTTGTACTATGAAGAATGATGAATAAGAATGCTTCCCTTGTCTTCTTGTCTACATTTCCTTTGTTATAGTAGTTTATACATCATTGCAATTTACCCTTCACGGTTAGGAGCTAAAGGCCAACGGGCACAGCAAAATCTTTTCCAACAGATAATAATTATTGTATAATTTTTTTAAAAGGAGCGATGCAATGCTATTAATTGGAAATAATATTAGAAAGTGCACCTCATACTAGCATGTAGTGCACTGCCGAAGTATACATGTTGCAGGAAATTATGAAATTGTCATCGCGTATTTTCTCCATTTGATCTTAGCTCATCCTACAACTCTGACATGTCCACTTGGTATGTTCCTGATATCACCCAACGGGTTTAAGGTTTATCGAGCATTCCGTTTCAACTTCCAATTGTCCAATAACGAAGCAAAATATGAAGCCTTGATGGGGGGGGGGGTTAAAGCTTACGAAAACAATGTCAGAACGCCGTTTGAGAATCAGGTCTAACTCCTTGCTAGTAGTAGCGTAAGTCAATTATCTGTTTGAAACTAGAGAGAATAGAATAAGGCAATACAACGAGATATACTCCTCAAGGAATTGATGAACACTGTACTTAGAATACATCAGATAAGAAAGGTTGATAGCCCTAGTATTGAAAAGGAAGAAGTGCTAGCTATCCTCCCGGCTCAAGATGAGTGGATGCATGAGATAATCATGTACAAAACCAGGGGAGTTACCTCGAATGATCGGACTCCGATACGAAAGGTAGTAACAACACCCCTTCCTATCAGATACTATATGGCAAACTGTCCAAATCATCATTTAGGGGACCGTTGTTGATGTGCATCATCAGAGTAAAAAACGAGCAAGTGATGGCAGAAATACATGAAGGTATTTGCGCCGCCCACTAGGGTACAAAGACACTTGCTATGAAGGTAATCATTCAGGGATATTACTAGGCTAGTAATATCCCTGAATGATTACCTTCATAGCAGGGATATTAATTACTAGGCTAGTAATACTAGCCCCACATCAGGGTTGATTGCCTAGAATACGTAAAGAAATGTCAAATTTGCCAATACTTTGCAATCTTACCTAGTAGGCCCGCTTCCTATTAAACCCCAGTCACCTCGGCGATTCCGTTCGCAAGACGGGACATCTACCTACTACGACCCTTTCCAAAGGAAGTAAGCAAGTTGAAATTCATAAACGTGGCAATTGATTACTTCACCAAGTGGGTGGAAGCAGAGTCTCTAGCTTCTGGGCATTAGTGTCATAAGTTTGTTTGGAAGAACATATTCATGACCTGCATATTTTGGAAACTCTAGTTTGGTAAATAATCTTGTCATAGCATTAGTCCTCCGTTGGCGCATGCCTTTGGACGCTTTGGGACAGGGCTACCTACCATTATGCACTTCTCGTGAATTCACAAGACTCAAAAAATTTTTCAAAACCCAACCAAAAAATTAGCCATGCTTTCTTGAATGCTACCAACACTAGTTAGAATGTCGCTAGCATTCACTTCAAGAGCCTCGATCAATTCTCTCCTTGTGGGTTGCCATTTAGGAGCAGACTCTGATACCAAATAATTGAACCTGAAGATAGATTTTGATTGGAATCTGAAATACAAAGAACAAGTTTGAGGAATAAATATTTGATACCTTTATTATGATGCCAAAGTTGGCAATTTATACACACGCTGATACTAGTCGTTGGTAATAACATGCAAAATAATAAGTCTATCGTAGGGGTGGGCATAATTACCGAAAAACCGATAAAATCGATAACCGATAAACCAACCGACCGATAATTTCGGTTATCGGTTATAAGGCTAAAAAGAATTTCGATTACTCGGTTGTTCGGTTATTTATCGGTTATGAAAGTGTAATAACTGCGATCACCGAATAACTGATCATTATATATATATATATATATATATATATATTAGTACAAATTAATTAATTGACATATGTTAATTTTATTGGTTGACATATATATCAAACACAAAATCAAAATGCAAAGTGAAATGCATATAATGTTTAGAGCAAATGAAAAATGCATGCATGTACGTGGCAAGAAAGGTCCATGCAAAACAAAAGAAAATGAAATGAAGTCATGGGAATGTGAGGCGCAAAATGGGGAAAGGAAAATTAAAATGCAATGCATGGAAAGTGGTAGTGTGGCATCATGGCATCGTGGCAAATGTGCGTACGCAACTCAAGGAGGAAAGGGATTATCTCAATACTATAAATAGGCTCATTCACAATGAAGAAAATCGAAGTTTCAGTGTTTCAAATACATATATATAGTCAGCAAGGTGTTGTGAAGAAACTTCAATACGGGGAAAGATTGGTGTACTATCCGGAGAAATCAGCTCCAAGTTATTTCAGTACAAGCTGTGTTAAAATTCAGGTTGGTTACAGTTTGTTTAATTGGTAGAATTAGTTTAAACTGTACCTGTAACTTTTTCATAGAGTTGTTTTATAAGGTTAATGTTTAAATAGGTGGTAGACCTAGTTTTGTAATTCATTGAACCTTGTAATTGTAAAAACCAGCGGGTTGAGCTTTAGTGAAAAAGTTTTGGGTGTGGCCCCGCAGATTAGGAGGAGTTCTCCAACTGCGTTATCAAATTCAGTTGTGTACTTATTTTGGCACTTCTTAAATTGCTTTATATTATATTATATATATCTGCATTACATAATTTCAATTGGTATCAGAGCAGTGTCGCTTAATTTGCTAGCGAGATCCTAGGGATACTCGGGCACTACTACAGAAATCACATACAACGTCGGCTAATTAACGTCGGCTAAGTACTTAGCTGACGTTATATTTGCTTTGAAACCTTTAACGTTGGTTATTATGAAATAACCGACGTTAAAAGTTTCAACTTAATGCTACAACGCGATACGACGTCGGCTAGGTGTTTAGCCGACGTCGTATCGCAAACTCACACCGGCCGACCCTTGATACGACGTCGGCTAGGACATTAGCCGACGTCGTATCACAAATGCACTCAGCCCACGGCGCAATACGACATCGGCTAGGACTTTAGCCGACGTCGTATTGCGCCGTATTAGATATTATGGACCTACAACGTCGGTTACTATAAATAACCGACGTTGTAGGGTTTTTAATAAAGCCCCCTGTCCCCAAATTAAATTTCAGACCATATTACGCCAAAATTGAACAAAGCCACCCCTGTCGCCCAACTCCACAGCCGTCGCCCACCCATCGCCACGATGCGCCGCCCCCAAGTCCCAAGTCCCCATTCCCAAATCCCTAACTGCAATTCTGCGTCTCCGCCTCCGGTAGCCGCGTAGCCGACAGAAAACGACAGAGTGATGGACTGACGGAGACATTTGAGTAGTCTCCGCCACCTGCTGACTCCGCCTCCACCCTTGCGGCCTTGCCCACAGAAGACTCGGCGTGTCTTCTCCGGTCTCCACCTCCACCCTTGCCGGCGACGAAGCTGCTACCCGGCCCCCGCCTCAGCCCCTGTCGATGACCAAGCCACCAAGGTAACGCCTCTTGTAAATATATAAATTCATATAAATTTGCTTGCTATGTATGGATTTGGATGGGAATGCATATAGGTTTCTATTTTACTGCATATAAATTCGTATGAATTTTGGATGGAATGCATATAGGTTTCTATTTTACTGCATATAAATTCATAGGAACCTTCAATCTTTGGTTTACTGGCTTACTGCATAGAGTTCTATGTTTACCGTATATAAATTCATAGCAATCATATAAATTCATATAAATTTGCTTGCTATATATGGATTTGGATGGGAATGCATATAGTTGCTAAGTATGGATTTGGATGGCAATGCATATACTTTTCTATGTTTTCATATTTGCAATTTCAGGCAAATGATTCTGAAGTCTGACTTGGGGTGTGAGGAAGCTTTTCATTATGCTGGATATGTAAGTTCATCCTAAGTATTAGTAGTCTGACTTGGGGTGTTATTTTCTGTCTCTTTTTCTGCATGTGGCAATCAGTTCACAATAATCATTGACTTATGCACAAAGATGAAAGATAAATTCTGGAAATCAGAAAGTTTCTTTGTCTCTCATAGATCTTGTCATTGTTTTACTGTGGGATTATTCTAGTGTTGGGGTAAAGTTCTTGCCTATTTTGGTAATTAGCTCTTATTTATATGCTATAAGGTGTTAACGAATCTTTGATAACTAACCCATATTGATATACTATAAGGTGTTAATGAATCTGTCTTGCACCCAATGAATCTCACCTTGATTAGGTGGTTGCCTCACCAAAAAAAGTTACTCCATACAAATAAATTATAAATTTCCTGTTTTTGAATTGTAATGATTGTCAAGAAGTCTGATCAGCATTTTCATGTTTTCCCCTATTTATTGTCCAGACCTTATTACTTGTAATGCCTTTCCAGCTGCATGCAGGCATGTGATCAATGACTGACTAGAAACTGTGCAGTAATCTGATCTGATCTGATCTGATCTTCTTGCTCTATGTCTATAATTAGGGTTTTCTTGCTCTATGTCTATAATTGTTGGTCCATAAATCACATGTGTAGACTTGTTTTGCATTTTCTTTGTTCTTTTTATTAATGGATGTGGGAAAAATGAATTTATTTATCCCTTCATTTTGTAGATGTGTTAGGAATGGAAATTATGATGAAGCTCTTGATTTAGAAGCATTTGTTGCCAAGCTTTCAACAATGCACCCGAAGTGAGCTTCTTTCTCCTTGTTTTCCTATATATGATTTGAATACATATATAAAGATGATGTAAGCTTTAATAACTAATAACCTTCTCTTTTATGCTCGCTTTCTTTCTGTCAAAAGATTGCCTGTCATCCAAGCTCTTGCAGCAGAAGTACGGCAGACCACCCAATCTCTTCTTTCTCAGCTTCTCCAAAAACTTAGATCAAACATTCAGGTAAATTTTTATGTCCTGCCAAGCTTGGAACACAATAGTAGTTCAGAAGCTCTTAAATTTACTCTCTGCATTCCCCTTCAGGTATGCTCAAGCTTTCTCCCCATACTTAGATCAAACATACCAGGAAGGTGTTAGCCTGGTTGGATATTTCTTCTTTTTTTTTTTATTCAACATTTATGCAATGTGCAATTATTTGGTGTTCCAGTTCCTTCATACCTAAGCCTCAGTTGTTGAAACTAAGAAGCACTCTATGGTTAAGGTTATTTTATTTTGCTACATCTATGATCTAATTTTACTCTACATTTTCTTCTTCTTTGGCTCAGATTTTATTTGATTTGCTAGCTTTGGAACTATTGAAGTGAGAAGTTTTGCAGCAGATTTATGAGGGATGTGTAGTAGGGTTGCAGCAGTGCTGCTGCAATTCTAAATGGGGATTAAAATGATTTGTTTTGAGAAGCAGTATGCTTGATTTGAAGCAAGGTGAGGGAGGTACTGGAATGGTGTTTGCATGCTGGAATGGTGATGCTATGAATTGGTTACTATTGGAATTTGTATTAGCACTTAGCAGTATGGTATTCTCTATAAATTTTAGCTTAGTAATCATGATTTCTTAATATTAGAGATCTTATGTACTGAATTTGACATTGAAATTGCAATTTCTTCTTATTTACCAAAAACCCTTCAATGCAATTTCTTCTTATATTTATTAATTTTGATATTATAAATATAAATTGTACAGGTTTTGAATGTGATTGTGATTGGTATATATATTTGAGCAGGTTTTGGGTGTAAATAGAAAAATAAAATTAATATTTAAAAAAAAAATTACCCTACAACGTCGGCTAGTCTTATTAGCCGACGTTGTAGGGTAATTTTTTTGGTTTAATATTACCTACAACGTCGGCTATTTGTAAATAGCCGACGTTGTAGGGTACGTACGACGTCGGCTATATGTAATTAGCCGACGTTGTAGGGTATTTTAGTAGCTTTCAAATTACCTACAACGTCGGCTATTTGTAATTAGCCGACGTTGTAGGGTACCTACGACGTCGGCTATTTGTAATTAGCCGACGTTATAGGGTATTTTAGTAGCTTTCAAACTACCTACGACGTCGGCTATTTGTAATTAGCCAACGTTGTAGGGTATTTTAGTAGCTTTCAAATTACCTACAATGTCGGCTATTTGTAATTAGCCGACGTTGTAGGGTATTTTAATAGCTTTCAAATTACCTATAACGTCGGCTATTTGTAATTAGCCGACGTTAAAAGCCGTCTGTGTAGTAGTACGTGTTTTGCAGAATGGAAGAAAGTGCCTCAATTTCACGACCCCCATTATTGAAAGGAGTAAGCAACTATGCTTATTGGAAGGTCATGATGAAAGCCTTTATCAAATTATTGGATGAAGAATGTTGGGATGCCGTTGGAAATGCTTGGGTTGGACTCTATCCATGATGATGGTAAAGAATGAAGAGAAGAAAAAACCTATTGACCAAGGACACCAGACCCAAAAAAAAAGGAGTGTTTTTTAGCTTAGTACTTTTATTCTAACAATTTTTTTTGTTTTTATTGTTTAGGTTTTTTTTTTTTTTTAATTTATAAAACCAAAAAAAAAAAAGTGATTTCTCATCAGCGAAGGGAATTGGTTGGTCGAAAAGCTCAAGTCAAGGGTCTTACGTTAAAGCTAAAGGGGTTTGCTACAGTAGATCGTGATGGGATCAATCCTGATTATCATGATGCCATTTCTTTTGGATCTGCAAGTTCTTCATCGAATCAGTTCTATTGAGGGTTAGTTCACTGGTAATATTTAGCTTTCAGTAGTAGTGTTGATTTTTATAAGTAGTTCATCTAGAGCATTTTATTGATAGCTTGTGGATAGTCCTCTTCAAAAATTCAAAAAGCTTGTTGCTCATTTCCCACTCAACTTCTTGCTCATCATAATAGCCCTAAGTTATTGATTTTATACTCCTGGTACACATATTACACTTGAAGTTTGTATGAATTGTATGATTGCTCCATCCTCTCAACCACATTCTTACCAGTGGATACTTTTCTTGTTTACCTAGAAGAGGGCTACCCGGTGTCTGCTACGGTTCAAAAGGACCCTAAAACAGCCCGGAGTGAAAGCTGTCTAGTGTAAAGCGCTCCATTAACATTTCTGACATACTTACCTAGAAGAGGGCTACTCGGTGCCTGCTACGGTTCAAAAGGACCCTAGAACAGCCCGAAGTGAAAGCTATCTAGTGAAAAGTATTCCTTAAACTGGTTACCTGGAAGAGGGCTACCCGGTACTTAATATGGTTCCAAAAGGACTTGAGAAGAGTCTGGTGTGAAAGCTTTCCAGTGTTGTTATTTCCATGTTTGATCTTATGGGACTCTCATGTTGGTATACCTCTCTTATATATCCTCCCTTTGTGAAATTCTCAAATTTCAGTATCTACATCTTATCAATTGCATGCTCTTAATTGAATTTTCTTGCATTATTCAATACATACTTTTGTGGCTATGTTACCTTTGGCTAATGTTTATCAAAAGGGGGAGACATGCAATGATTAAGGGGGAGAGTGTGTATGAATTAAGGGGGAGCTTGATGTACACTCGGCTATGAATTGAGGGGGAGAGTGCGTATGAGTTGAGGGGAAGAATTGCCATTTGATTGTTTGATCAACATATGCCAAAGGGGGAGATTGTTAGTACAAATTAATTAATTGGCATATGTTAATTTTATTGGTTGGCATATATATCAAACACAAAATCAAAATGCAAAGTGAAATGCATATAATGTTTAGAGCAAATGAAAAATGCATGCATGTACGTGGCAAGAAAGGTCCATGCAAAACAAAAGAAAATGAAATGAAGTCATGGGAATGTGAGGCGCAAAATGGGGAAAGGAAAATTAAAATGCAATGCATGGAAAGTGGCAGTGTGGCATCGTGGCATCGTGGCAAATGTGCGTACGCAACTCAAGGAGGAAAGGGATTATCTCAATACTATAAATAGGCTCATTCACAATGAAGAAAATTGAAGTTTCAGTGTTTCAAATACATATATATAGTCAGCAAGGTGCTGCGAAGAAACTTCAATACGGGGAAAGATTGGTGTACTATCCAGAGAAATCAGCTCCAAGTTATTTCAGTACAAGCTGTGTTAAAATCCAGGTTGGTTACAGTTTGTTTAATTGGTAAAATTAGTTCAAATTGTACGTGTAACTTTTTAATAGCGTTGTTTTATAAGGTTAATGTTTAAATAGGTGGTAGACCTAGTTTTGTAATTCATTGAACCTTGTAATTGTAAAAACCAGCGGGTTGAGCTTTAGTTAAAAAGTTTTGGGCGTGGTCCCGCAGATTAGGAGGAGTTCTCCAACAGCGTTATCAAATTCAGCTGTGTACTTATTTTGACACTTCTTAAATTGCTTTATATTATATTATATATCTGCATTACATAATTTCAATATATATATATATATATATATATATATATATATATATATGAGGTCATGTTTAGGTGTGGTCGCGTCTTCCCGTGAGGCCGTGCGGTTTACACCACTCAAGGTTAAGAAATACACCACTCAATATTAAGAAATGCACCACACAAATAACATTTTTGAAACCATTTCATATTAAGAAATGCATTTTCATTGTGGTGCATTTCGTAACATTGAGTGGTGCATTTCTTAACATTGAGTGGTGTAAACCGCACGGTCGCACGGGAAGGCGCGGCCACATTTGAATATATATATATATATATATATATATATATATATATATATATATTATATTATAATATACTGTATATATGCGTATTAACAGTAACTATAAGTTAAAGGTTGAAAACTGAAGAAATGTTAACCTAGCTGTTATGCTTAAAAGTATTTGGTAAAATTAATTTTTTGATACGCTGATAAATGTAAAAAGACTAAAAAGGACATTTTCATAAAATTTAAATAGTTTTAAATTTAAATAAGTTTGCTTACATATTAAAATTTAACATTTTGAAATGAAACTATTAGAGTATTAGCATAATCATAATCTAGCATCCATAATGAAGTAGCAATATTGTTGCGTATGTCCTTCATCTCAATAATAATAATAATAATAATAATAATAATAATAATAATAATAATAATAATAATAATAATAATAATAATAATCTATAATAAAGTTAGGGTTCTAACGGGAAGAAAAAAAAATGTTGGTGGTAATTATTTACTTAAACGAATGGTCCATATTATTTTGATTTTAGTAATTTTTTATGATTTTCCTTTTTTACCCTCTATTATATTATTTTCTTCCCTTAAATAACCGCACATTATGTTAATATAAACTTTAGTAACGGAATATTTCGTTAACTTTTAACTTACTAATTAATTTCTATAAGAAAAGTCTTAGGTTCAAACCTCATCCCAATCAGAATTGGCATAATTGTTAAACATATACTACAAATATATATGTTAGAGTATATTATTGAAAAATGAGTACCGCACCATATTACTCTTATTAAATTAAATAAATTAGTAATTACAACAAAAAAAATAATACATATGCATTTCTTTAATTTAGAATTCGATGTTTACAATAATGCCTTTATTCAAAAAAATATTCATTATCAAAAATTTAAAAAGAGATATAATTTCATTAGTTATATTGTCTTTATTTTCTAAAATAAAAATTATTCATTATCAAAAAATTAAGAAAGAGTTATAAATTTCATTAGTTATATGTCTTTATCTTCTACAATAAAAATTATTCAATATCAAAAAGTTAAAAAAGATAAAAAATTTCATTGGTTATATTGTCTTTATTTTCTACTATACAAAGATTCCTTACCTTCAAATCATATTAACTATTTGGAGAGGATTTATTGACAAATAAGACATTCAAATAACCTAATAAATTGAAGCGTGAACTACCCCTTAATATTTTTTGGACAACATCACAGTTGTTCACGTTAAAGGTAAATCGTATTTCTTTATTAATATGATTTAAAATGTATACATTTTTTTTAGAGTAAAATGTATACATTTTTATTAGCAAAAGTAGTTTTTTTTTTTAAAGGTAAACGTAGTTATTCCATTAATTCATAACATAAAATGTTTACATCAACGATCAATGAAATGGTAAACCATTCCTTACAGTCAGATTATAAACAATTTTTCTAACTATGCTATAGAAAACTTGAATCGCAGACTGTTTCATAACTAGGAAGCTATGTTCCTTCAGGGAGCTTAAAGCTTCATCAAAGATCTGGGTCTTCGTCATCATTCTTTTTTGCTCACCCAAGATCAACACTTGCCGAAACCAAACTAAACGATTTATGCTAATGAAAATGAAAAGCTCGTGAAAGTAACAAGAGGAAAAATGCCCGTGAAAGTAACGAGAGGAAAACACAATAATAGAGAAAATAAAAAGTGGGTAGTAAAGTCAAAGTAGGGTTGGGAGTTCAAGACTACCAACACAAACCCCAATACCTACCTACTATTATTTTATTCAAAGGGAAAGAAGACGGAAGAAGAAGATCTGTGGCGGTGGTCGGAGGAGGACGAAGTTGCGACGGTGGTTGGGGCGGAAGAGAGCGAGAGCAAACGTAAAAGGTGACCAAAACCGCCGGCCTCTGCCGAAGTTGAGCAGCAGAGAAAGGCGTTTGGTTTTTGCAAAAGTAGTATTTATTTATACTATCATTTTTAGACTAAGTATTTAGACTATCGTTTTTACAAAATTGCAAACATTTATTTTAGTGACAATTATAATCAACCTCTCATATATATATTATCTTGCATTCATATACTTTGAATTATCAATTAAAATAAACAAATTCAACATTCAATTACATATGCATGAACATATCATATATAATCTTGTATTGATATACTTTGAAGTAATTATTTAAAAATAAACATTGGGCATTATCCTATTCGCGCAATGCGCGTGACAAAACTAGTAATAATAATAATAATAATAATAATAATAATAATAATAAAAAAGGAAAATAGTTGCGGATATAGGAAAGAGAAAAATGTTTAATTGGGAGGGGTAAATGATGTCATTTAATTAAAATGATAAGGATATAGATGGAAAAAAAAAAGTTAGGAAGCTACTAGCTTATATTTTAAACGCTACTTAAGATAGTGTTTCAAAATAAGCTCTTATTTTAAGATACTAGCTTATTTTTAAAACATTACCAAACAGAGCTTATAACTTATTAATAGCATAAAATAAGCTATAAACTCTTAAATAAGCTCAGTCAAATAAAGCAACATCGACCACCTACTATGGCAAATTATTGTGTGGACCATGATCCCCTTAGTGTTGTATGGACCATAACAAAAAGTACATTTTTAATATACTAAATGTACATTATTTATATACTGAATGTATATTATACTAATGTACGTTTTTAATATACTAAAAATACATCATTTTTATACTCAACTACCAACTCCTCCACAACACTATTTTAATTTATTTTGAATTAATGTCATGTTTTCTTTTAGCAAAGATTATATTGTACTCCCATATGAACGTTTGCAATATTCTCACGTCAAACTATTTATCATTTATTCACAATCACGCAATTGATATTATTTTTTCTATTCATAAATCAACACATTTTGATCTGTTCTTTCGTCATTAAGTGGCGAATGATGAATGAAAAATATGGACATTTAGTTTCTGTCGTTACAATGAAGCATAGCAGACCTAAGTGCCTACGATCTAGCTAGAAGATTAGTTACCGTATCCGAAGATGAAAATCTTGGGCTACACCCAAAAAAAATAGCAGACCTCATAATAAAATTAGAATGAAATTCATAATTGAGTGAAGAGAAGTAGGCAAATACCTCTAAACTGTAATCGGGAGAAGGATTTGCACAGATAAATTAAAACATGGATTTATGATCATAAACCCTTGCTGGGCACATACAAACTTTGCCTTGGAAGTTGGAAAACAGATGTAAGCCACTATTTTGTTAGATACTTAAAAAATGAAAAAAAAAAAAAAAAAAAAAAAAAAAAAAAAAAGAAATAAAATTTTGACCCAAAATACACATCCTATAAGCTCAAAGAAACCACTTTTCATGGTTAGTTTTCTTTCTACCTGTCAAACCAGTATGCTAATGGCTCACCAATCTGCATAGTACCAAAGAAACCCCTTCCTCAACATGAGTGTTAATAAATATTGTAATATATGAATATGAATTCCATTTCAGTGTTGTCCTCTCACATTGATTGCTTGTCATTTATGTTTCTTGCCAGACACTGTGGAGGGATTATCAGTTGCCGAAGCAGCTGCTAGTTCCATCAACCTCTCATAATCAATCTCGGTTGATTTGTACATCAGTTTGAAGCCTCCTTCAATCCATGACTTCACACAAAGCATACTTTGAGCAGTCTCATGTGATGTAGCAAACCGCTGCCTATCAATCTCAACACCTTTGCTAGAGAATAGCTCTTCAGGTGCCACTGCAGTTGCCTGTACTGCTAAAAAATCCCGAGCCATCAACGACAACCGTGGATAGCATGTGCCATTTACCTTCCACCACTCCAGGACATCTGTAGGCATTGGAGCAAGCGGCTCTGATAAATACCGGGTGAGCTCGTCTGTTGCAGATGGCATGCTAGCCCTTCGTTTCTTACGAGCAATCTCTTCAGCAAAAGAAACTGTCCCTCCATCTTCGGGCTCTTGAGCAACATAACTGGATATGGATGAATAGGGGCTGGTAGAGTAATTTCTGATGAAATAGTTCCTTGCTTCCTCCAAATAATTATCGGAAATGAGACTTTCAGGAATGAGTTCAACCTTTATTCGTGGATCAAGAATGGCAGTCATGTATATGAATACATTGCAGACTTGGTCATTATAGCTCCGGGCATGCGTAGACATGTCTTCAGCAGCACTCTTGAGCCAATCAGGACTATGCCGGGATTCTATGCAGGTTGAAATCATTTCAGAAATGTGATCCATGAAGAAAAGAACCAATCCAATAGTTAGCATTTTGTTGGTGCAAATGTTATTGATGGTCTTGTAAAATGGTTCTAAATACACATGCATGATATTGACAGCATCCTTCTCTGCAGTGCTAAGCAGCAGCCTACTGCCGAGCTCTTCATCATACTTCCGAACAACAGTTTCCATTGATTTTACTGCCTGTATCATGTAACATAGTCCAATATTACAACTAATTTCCAAATAGAATGTTATTTCCCAATTTTTTACCCTGTATTTTGTTTTTTCTTTGTATGCAGGGTTAGGATTGTGTTTGTTGATCATAACAAAGGGAGATTACAGGTTGACACCTAAATAGTTTCACCAAACAGAATAAAATTCCCTAAGGCCTTACGCAAATCAACTGGATTTAAACAGTTAAAATACCAACTTCTCTTTGGAGACAAAAACGAGTCAACGAAGAAGCCGGCAATCTATGATTTTCTTTCTTTCTTCATCTTCTTTTCTTTTCTTTTTTTTTTTTCTTTTTTTTTTTTTTTAAATTATTTTATTGTCAAAAAAAATTATTTTAATTTAAAAAAAAAATTCTATTTTACCTACTATTACCTCAAGCTTACTTGCAAATTGATATAATTGCACAAATTTAAAAAGTTATTGGCTAAATTGAATAAAAATGAGGAGTTATGGTGTCTAATTGGAGTTTTTTTTAGTTTAAGGGTTTAATTGCATTTTGGCATATAGTTGAAGGGCCTATTTAACCTTATCCCTAAAAATAACAAACAAAAGACAAAAGGGAGAAAAGTATATTAGCTTCACAATATAGAACATTTTTAGGGAGGGCAAAACAAGAAATACCTTGCGCGCTATATCAAGCATCTGGTAATTACCACTCCAACGAGTTGAGGCATCGAGAGGGATCTTCCAGTTTCCTTCTTGATAAGCAAGGCAGAAATGAGTGAATTCCTCTGAAATTTCTGAAGATGCATTTGTCAGAAGCACAAATTCCCTAATTTTGGAGAGTATTGACTTTGTACTTCTTAATCCATCACTAACAATTGAATTCATAGCATGAGCGGCGCATGGAAGATAGCAAAAGTGGTTCATTTTCTGGTTATCCATGTCATCTTTAAGTGTACGGCATGCATGATCAGCAACTGAACTATTATCATGGGTGCAAGAAAGGACTCTGTTCTCAATGTTATAGAGCTTGAGGACCTTCACCAGAGCATGATAGATTTCAGGACCCCCACAAGGGCAAGGTATGCGAGAAACATCAAGGAGGACCTTCTGAAACAGCCAGTTTTCATCTATCCACTGGCATGTAACATTCATATAAAGTATCTGCTCATAAGAAGTCCAGAACTCAAGAGCTATGGAGATCTTAGAAGAAATTTGGTCCAAAAGCACCCTAAGATCTTCCCGCATGCTTCTAAAAATTTCACGCAGTACTGTTTGGAACTTCTCTCCTGACCAAAGTTGTATTGATGGGCTTATAAATTTTAGGGAATTCACTAACCACTTCTCCTCCACAGTACATGGAGGGAGAGATGCTGAGATGAGCCACTTGATAAGCAACCAGTTCAAATGATCAAGCTCAAACTGAGGTGATTTCGCTTGAGGCTGAGGTTTCTTAGTAACTGTGACTGGTTCTGGAATGGTATTGCCCACAAAATCCCCTGTTTTATCATATCCTGGGTGGCGATTGGCAAGGTGCCTTCCCAAATTGCCTGAGATAGAGAGAGAGAATCAATACAAGGCATTGACTTCTTATAGAGTAAAACTGTACATCTAGGAAGCATATATACAGATGACCAGTTAAACACAAGAAAGCTCCACTACTTAACAACTGCAAAGTATAAAAACTTCATTTCTTGAATATAAGCTCGAAATCTATGTAAGCCTTAGCACGCTTAAAAATGAGCTTTATGCAAAGAGCACAGATTACATAAACTTGTACTTGGAAATTTGGATGAGTGCTTAGTGATGTACATAAAAGCGATGTATTCATTTCATTTGAGAGAGGGAAACAAGATTCATGAGAAATTACCAGTAGCAGTTGCAATAGAATAGCTTTGTCCACAGAATTTACATCTCCGAGTTTTCCCATCTGGAGCTGTCTCAAAATACTTGAGATAAACAGACGTCATTGTCTTTTTCCTTGGTTTTGGAGTGATATTGGCATTTCCCTTCTCTGAAGATCCCAATCCAATATCCATAGCATCCATGCTTGGAAGGACTGAGGCATCTACTACAGTGATAGATTTGGGTTCAATATCTGCAGAAAGTGAAACATGAAAACAAGAAACTTTAGATTGCATAGGCAAATGCATCACATACTTGTCCAATGAAAATGTGACCAAGTTTCATCTCATCTTGTTTAGAAGTTCAACTTCATGTAGTCAGTAAGGGCTCACGGTTCACCCATTGACCATTAGGCCATGTCTTCAACTTTGGCATACCCTCTTACACAATGCAAGATTCTTATGCAGGTTGAACCTTGAAGTTTTTTTTCTTTTTCTTGGTAAGTAAAGAATTTATTAGAGGCACCAATGTAGTACAACCCATGTAGAAAATAGCAAAAAAAAAAAACCTAGATGATACTGTAACCCCCTCCCTACACAAAACTAAGCCAGAACTCAAAAACCTGATTCTGTTTCTTTGTTCTCATACTGTATCTGCCATTCCAGTCTTCTTAACTCTCTTTCATGCTCTGAACTTGTGTCTTGCTGATTCCTAATCTCTCTTTGTTGAGCAACCTTTGCCAATTAGCCATTAGATCCTTAATGCTGTCATATCCAGGCCAAATTGCAATGCCTAAAAGTTCACCAAATTTCTCCAATCTCTTCATTATCATTTTTGGATACAGCAAACTGCTGCATTTGGATCAAATGATTGTATGGGAGGAATCCATATTGGATCTATTAAATCCACTTCCGAAATGCTATCCCATATCATGGTTGCCCATACAAATGCCAGAAGGGTAGCACCCTTTTTCTTGGAGCATTCAGACTCAGTAGATTCTGTACAGGTTACTGGAGAAGCAGTCTCTTCTTTTTCTTTTTCTTTTTTTATTAATTTAAAGCTGATGCGCCTTTCCCTTAACTTCTGCTAACTCCTGTTGGGTTTCTGGTCTTTTTTTTTTTTTTTGCAATCTAAAGGACGGACTTGAATCCAAACTTTGTTGTAAAGAAGAGAAAGGTGGGACAACCTAATAATAGCAAGCATAATCCATACATTTTTATATCCCTTCTATAATTGTAGATCAAAGGACCTTTAAAAGAACCAAACTGGTTTTGTTTGGGCTATGGATCATTTATGCAAACCTGCAGAGGAGGCCTAGATTGCTAAATGCATGAGCTTTTAGATGGCCCGGCCTGTAGCACTTTCAATTTCAAAACTAGTAAAGGTATTACTTATATTTGCATTACCTTATCCAAAGGGAACCTGCCTACATTCCTATCCCCGTTGATAAATGATTTCATGGAGTCAGACTGACATGCTGCCCTCACCTCCCTTTCTTTCCATCAGTAATACCATTTTGCCAAACTGTTTCCTTTTCAATCATTAATGAAGCAACTTCAACCCAAATAGGAAACTAGATACTTTCCACTTGGAGCAGACCTCCACAGAAATTGGGAAAAGTTTCTTCCCGACCAGACTCTAAACCCACCAGAGAGCTCTCTTTCCCCTAGATTAGCAGACCCCTTCATTTCTCACCTCATCCAATTAGTAGACCCTGGTATACCCCTTTCCCCAAGCCAGAAAATCTTACTCGCCATCTTGACCCTTGGAAGATCAGATCAAAACATTTTCTCTCAATCTGAAATGGCCTTCTCAATTTAAGAAGTTCTATCCAAAAGTTCTTAATTCTTAATAAAATGCACTCTAACATTTACTTCAACTAACACTGCTTCAGCAATTGCAGTGAGAGCTCTTGATACTTAAATGTTCATACTTCACAGTTACGATAAAAGCAATATATACAACTATAAGCATGAAAAAATATTGGGTGGTCCATACAAAAGAAAAAGCAATAAATGTTATATAGTGGTACCTTTTATGGATTTGTAAGCACTGTTAAAACTCCAAGAATCCATCACATTCCCAACCCCAGCCTTTCCACTCATTGCTCCTGCCTGTTTTAAGCATATCAATCAAAATACAAACACCAAAGCATATTGTATGGTAAAAATAAAACAATCACATCAAAGCCCCAAAACAGGCTAAATTAGCTTATAAAGAAAACAAATTGCATATCAATATACAGAGAACAACTACCAATTCCTTGAGCAAATAGTTGTGTGCTTCATGATGCACCTAACTAGGTGCATCATGTCAATAATTTTCCAATAATGCACTAATGTTCATATGGTTATATATAATATTATTCACATAGTTATCACAAAAAATTTTATAATAGAGTCAGTTTACAAATTATCACCTCAGCATTATTATATTATCAATTAAATGTTATTTCATTACCCTGTACATTATTCTCCATGCACACTCAGCTAGGTGTAGGTTCTACGCAGAGCATGCAATAACTATTGAAAGCATTACAGCTATTAGCTTATACTCTCCATAACAGCTACGAAAGTCAAGTGCAAAAAGGACGAATATAAAACCTGAAAATTCATGAAAGATGCTCCAGTTGTCTGCAGCTTCAGTTGCAGAGATCTAAAAATGATTTTTAAAAAAAACATCAGCTTCGAATTCGAGGGCAAAAAGAGGTCATTTAATTAGGGTTTAAGGTAGGAGTTGAAAATGAGAGGAAAAGAAAGATCAGAAACTCTAACTTACAAATTAGAGCCTAGAACCTCAGAAATTCAAGGTTTCCCTTCTGGGCAGCTGCACCAGAGGAGCCATAAGTTCCATTTCGTGGGAGAGAGAGAGAGAGAGAATTATTTGTTGGGAGGAAGAGAGATAGAGAGAGTTGTAGAGGGAAGAGGCGAGGAGAGTTGCAGAGAAGAGAGTAGGGAGCAAGGAGAGGGAAGAAATGGAGGGAAGGGAAGTAGAAAGTTAGTTATTTGAAGAGAGGGGAGTGAGCTGAGAGCTTGAGATCTGAGTCTGCTTGAGCCAGATAGAACGAAGCCGATCAATTTCATTCACAAATATACAGCCAAAATTTAGAGAGTAGAGAGAGAGAGCTGAAGAGATAGAGGAAACAGAGACCCAACTCAAGTGATGGAGCCGTGACGCCAATCCACTCCACTTCCCACTTTTATTTATTTATTATTTATTATATATATCTTTTTGTATTTCTCTTGCATGTTTCTATAAAGAGAATTTCATATTACCATTATTATGCGTAATCGGCAAATTTTACCCACGTAACATTGTGGATCAGGTAATAAGATGTTTAAATTAATTTTAGTAAAAACAATGGTCCACCTAACATTGTGGATCAGGTAATAATAAGATGTTTAAATTAATTTTAATAAAAAAAATACAAGCATTATCGTTAATTTTGGTAAAACAAAAAATCTCGATAAAGTCCATGTAATGTCATCTTCGTTGTGATCTTCTACTCAACTTCTCTCATCATTGTTCTTCTTCTCAGCCTCTTCCATAGTCATTTTGTGATCTTCTACTCCAACATAGATCAAACAACAAATAGAAGCAATTAGAGTTCTGCAATTGATGCGAATTCACTAATTGTTATTGATCACAATTCATCGATTCCAGGTTTTTTATTTGTTTATTGTATTGTTTCTAGGGTTTTACATGTTGATATTGGTGATTGTATTATGTTAGGAATATATGCAATTAGATTTTGATGAGGCAATGTCACTACAAGAAAAAATCTCAGTTCCGTTGCAAAGTGTCCAAATTTCATTGCAAATCATGTTTTGCAACGAAATGCATTCCGTTGTTAAAACGCTCATTGCAATTCCATTGCAATGATTTTGTCTTGCCTACTCCGTTGCAAATATTGTAACGGATCTTAGACTGCAATTTTGTCGTCCCCTGAGTAATTCCGTTGCAAATATAGTAATGAAATCTTTTTTGTTTTTTTTTGAAAACCAACAAAATGAATATATTAACTCATCAAAAGGTTCAAAAACAATGGTGGAAAATCCCTCCAAACATAACGGGTGGCAGCAGCCCCCTCTGACTTAGCTAAAGAATGGGCTACCCAATTGGCATCCCTGCTAATAAATCTAATAAAACAACCTAGAATAGATGAAATTAACTATAAACAAGACTGGACCACATGACCGACATACGAACGAGCTACAACCTTGTGGTGTAGATTCAAGACAAGGGTCTGACAATCTGAGAAGACAATAATGTTTGAATAATCATGCTCATTTAACTAAGATAAAGCCTCCCGAACCGCTATGGCTTCCGCTAAATAAGGATCCTGTGGGCACACTACAGGGTCGTTTCACCTACTAGAAATGAACCATTTCCATTATGCATGTAGAAGCCGAATGTCGCCGAGTTGTTTGGACCATGGAAACCCGCATCAACAAAGCAGAACCTGCCAGCGAATACTGCGACACCCCAACCTTGCACGAGCTGAGATAGCTAAAAACCTAATACAACAGCTGCCTATCTCAACC
>CP025659.1:18031843-18060159 GCA_003576665.1 Ipomoea trifida | reverse complement strand
CATACATTCCTCCATACTTGAATATAATTATGTCTATATATACTTTGCAATGGTTATTGGAAATGATTATACTTTGGAGTGAGTATTTGACTAATAGTATTATATTGGGAAGTGTTATTTTGAAATCCTCCATACTAATATTTATACCTTGAAAACATTTTGAGAAGTATTATGCCTTGAGTGGCTTATAGCATTTGCACTATGTTTTGAAAGAGAGTGTGAAATGATTTGTGAGTGGTTATAATACTTTGAAGATACTAAACACTATTATTTTTAAAATCTATTACTCTATATGAGATATGGAATTATCGTTGGGTAAGTGTAGTTTGGTTGTTGAGTAAACCATTTTGGGGAAAAGTTATAAACCTTGTCTATAATGTCAAGTGAGAACAATTTTAGGATAGTGTTATAATCCATATTTATGATGTTGAATGAAAACTATTTTCAAAGGTTGTGGTGTAAGTGGATGTTATTACTTGGTGTCTCAAAGGTGGTATTTTAAGAAAACCTTATCTTAGTAAGGCGAGTGTATGTTGTGTGCTAGAAATGGACACTAAATCTTTATTTGGGAAAAACCCGTGGTTTTTTGGTGAGTTAAGTTTCTTGGATCTCCTCCCTTATTTTGTAAAATTCTACTCATTTATTCTAGTGTTGGCTTAAAGTGCGAAAACTCATTTGAAAATGTTCTTACAAAGCCATTGGCTAAATATTTTTCGAAAATGTGGTTGAATCAAGTATCAAAACCTATTCACAAAGTATTTATATTTTTAAACTAAAAATGAACATATTTTACGGGGCAAAGTGAACCTTACTTAGCATTTTTATGCTAACTTTGTGTTTTCTATGTTTTTTCCTAAACTTATTTTTTAGGATCTGAGTAACCTTTTGATCAAGAGAGCGCTAGAATCAATTATGAGCTGACGGTAGAACAAATGTTGAGAACATAGAATGGTAGATTAGTTTTCTTTTATTGTGATGAGGTTTTGTAATTTAAAATTCCTTTTAGTTGAATTTGGATAGTGATAAAGCGTTATTGGAATATTGAAGTTTGTAATAAAGGTTTAGCCTGAGCATCTAATCTAGGATGATTAGGTGTGGCGGTAACACCTCTTTGAAGGATAATTGTAGGTTCATTATGGTTAATTTGGATTATAAAAATTGGGGTGTTACAATATACCAAAGTCCGGAGTGCTATTTCAGCTTCACAAAGCACTACGGTGGATGGAGCATCTGTGCAATGGTCATGCCGGGAGCTCGACGGTTGGGAATTTGTCGGCGGGGACGAGGAGGAAATGGTGGTCGTTGGTGAGCCGCTCCCGAAACTCGTCTTTGGTGGCATGTCTATTTTATATATATATAGAGAGAGAGTCATGATCAGGTGCGGCCGTGCTCTCCCGTGCGGCCGTGTGGTTCACACCACTCAATGTTACGAAATACACCACTCAATGTTACGAAACACACCACTCAAATATGCACTGTGGTGTGTTTCTTAACATTGTGGTGTGTTTCATTCTGTTTCATTGTGGTGTGTTTCTTAACATTGAGTGGTGTATTTCGTAACATTGAGTGGTGTGTGACCGCACGGCCGCACAGGAGAGCACGACCACACTTGAAATTATTTCTATATATATATATATTGAAAGTTGTATTTTAGTGGTGATTAAAAATTAAGAGTATCGTTCTCAAGGAATGGCTTTAAGGGAGTTTAAGTAATAAGGATGTTAAGCACGGGTTCATGCAATGTTTGAAAGCTAACCTAAAGATATTTAAGTAGTGCATGTTCAAATAATCGGTATTGTAAACAAGTAATTGAAGTAAAAGAACAATATATGGAATAGAGATTTGAACCAAACATCCTTGAATAAAATCACGTTTATGTCTAAAGTTTAAGTTATGCAAGTCTAGATGATGAACTTGGGGAAATGGTTTAAGTGCCAATGTCACTCTCGTGATCACTTGGACTATCAACTAATCCTAAGTCCCATTCTCATGGCAACTTGGCTAGAAGAGGCAATTTGACAAACACTTTGTGTGCCTATTTCCTTCAAACTCCCTTTTCTCAAAGGTGAGTAAGAAATATGGGAGGTATGGCCCTATTCTCATAGGTGGAACACCAATTCCAAATATCTCTTGCATAGTTTGGTCATAACTATAAAGAGTCAATTCAATTCTACCCTATTCATAACCAAGTTCAACATTAAGACAATACAAAATCTAATTTATGCAATTTAATTCATATTGAGATTCATACATCAAGGAAGTTCAATTCAAATCCTAAATATGTTTAACTATTCATATTTGGAATGTAAAGCAATAAGCAATTGAAATAATAAACATGGAATTCAAAAGAAACTTTAAGAAATATAAATGCAAAAGTAGGAAATAGAGAACTTAACTTGATTATTTAATGGAAGGAAATAATCTTGAAATTGAACTTGAATGTTGTGAATACAAAGGAATTCTTCTTCTAAATTTCTTAATTAATGGTAGATTACAAGTGTGAGAAGTGTTTTCTAAAGGTTCCTAGAGAGAAAAACTAAATGGGGGACTTAGAAATTCAAAAAATATCTTGAAAATAACTACTATGATCTATTTATAGTCTAAAATTTGCGCCTTTTCGTAACCTTCCGGATAGAAAGTCACGGTGGGACTCACGGTCCCACCGTGAGTCTCAATGATCAGAAACTGATCATTGAGACTCATGCTGACACTCACGGTGTGAGTGTCAGCGTGAGTTCCTGATAGGAAACCACGCTGAGGACTCACGCTGACACTCACGGTGTGAGTGTCAACGTGAGTTCTTCTAATTGACATTCACCCTATCGTTTTGCTCCTTCGTGTCCCGGCGTGCCCTCGGGTGTCTTCCTTGTGCTTTAAAGTCCCGTTTTCTCCCAAGATTAGCATCTTTTCATGCTTGTTTTCTCATTACTTGATCTTTCATTCCTTCAAACAAAATACACAAAATTAAGAATTATTCTACATTTATTTGCATAACTTTTAAATGAAAAATAAGCATAAACAAGCACAAATACGAGGCCATTTAATGACATATCAAATCTCCCCACACTTAGACCTTGCTTGCCCTCAAGCAAGACAAAACCAAGTTAAACAGATTGAAATACCAAGCCCCTTCAAAAGCAACCATACAATTCCAAAAATCAAGCAAATCAGTTGTGCACCAGAAGTCAATGATATGTTATTCCTCTTCCTACTTTGTAAAACTGGGAAAGTGAGTGTGGTACCCTCAATTGGCTCAAAATGTAAGGACTCCAAAAACCCAAGGTCTCTCACTGTTTTGCATGGTAAAATCTCTCAATCATATTAATTCACAAGCAAAGGGGTTTGATTCAATCCACAATTTCCGTAGGCCATCCAAGCTGAGCCCACTAATGGGAACGATGCACACGGTCTTTCCAACTTTGCCTCATTTGGCCCCAAAGACCCATTTAAACATGCATGATAGTGTGACACAAGCCTCTCCACGCATTTTGCTTAGCGTGAGAATCTCTCTATTTTCTAATCACCTCTAGGATACACCGTTGAGTCAACCGCCTTCACGTAGAGCTCTACGCTTTTTTGAAGTTTGTGCAATGGTTGCCCAAATCCTACGAGATGGCTCAACTCATGTTTTTTTTTTTTTTCTCTCAATTAAGGATAGCTTAAAGTCTTTTTTAGCTTTTTCTATTGACTCTTTTTGCATCCCCTCATGCCTTTTTCATTAGGAGTAGGGAATCACACAGCTCACCAAAAGAAAAATCTCTCCTTTTGCCTTGTGCCACACCAAAAAAAAAAATCAATTCCAGGTCATACCACCTTACTTACCACAACCCATTTCGAGAGATCTTTAATTGAGGTCTATGGAAATTGCGCATAGAACCACAAACAAGCATGCAAAATTGAATTAAAAACCTATTTGGGTCCTATACAAATCTCACACGGTGTAAGGGTGGTTTCCAAACATTTTCAACCAATTGAGCATACAACACCCCCTTTTCACACTTACAAAGTAAAAAGAACAATAACATATCAAAAATTTCAAATGCATATCCTATTTACCTCATCTGTGTAATTGCAAATCACAAAGGAAAAAGGAACGGTATTTATAAGCATGTACAACTGCTTAAACTAATCTCCCCACACTTAGACCTTGCTTGCCCTCAAGCAAGACAAAACATTAGGCAAGTATCTAGTGTGGGGGTGGGGACAAAATAAGGTAGAGCATGCAACAATCAAACAATCATATGAACAAGCCAAGGTTAAATCATGCAAGAATATGAGTTAGAGGGTGGAGGGACTCCCTTAGAGTGATAGTCGAAAGAAGTGAATTGCTTTTCCACCAAAGTTCCACCTTCTAGAAGATCGCGAATCATCAAGAGTTTACCTATCAAATGAGAAAAAATAACACGAACAATGGAATAAGAAACAACGAAAAGTAAGATAACATTGGGTTGTGTTGCGACTACAGGAATCAACAATAGATTATTTTATAATTAGTTTTTTATTTAATTAGAATAATTAAATTAATTAGGATAACTAGCTTAGAATTATTTTAGATTTAGTTTGTTAAGCTTATTTTATTATTTATATTTATCTTAGTTTGTTAAGATTAATTTTGTATTTATCTATTTGTAGTTTGTTGGGATTTTAGTTATCTTGGATATAGTCCTGCATTAGTAAAACTCTACAACTATAAATAGGGAGACAAGATAAATAAAACAGATTTGAGATGAATTTTTGAGTTAAAAAACCGAATGTTTTATGGAACTCGGAATGCGTTCGGCCATGAGTTGATCATGGAAAACCTGACTTATCAAGGAAATTACCAGCCTTGTGGTGTCTTCCTCGGTTTTTATCGTCCTACTGCCGGACGTGGCAAACCGCTATACATCAAAATCTAAAAACAACCCTTTACCCAACCCCTAAATTAAACCTACAAATTGAACACACCAATTAGCCAAATAAATCATTCTTAAAAATCCTTTTTAAATTAGAGTGTGACGAGAAGATCAAGCCAACCATATTCGCATCATTTTGTATTAGAGCGCAAGGTTGTCTCTTCACGAAGACTCATGAAGCTTCAACGGTGCCTAGAACGTGGATTCAAGGACGAATCTCTCTACAGAGAGAGAGAATGTTGTGGGCACGGGAATCAATAAAATTGGTTGTTGAAATATTTTAGAATTAGTTTTGTTATTTAATTAGGAATATCAGTTTTATTAATTAATTAGGAATTATCTTAAAATTAATTTTATATTTAGTTTGTTAGACTTATATTAATTTTCATATTTATCTTAGTTTGTTGGTTAGGATTAGTTTATCCTATATTTAATAATTATCTCATTTGTGTGGTTGTAATCAGCTTGTTAATGACTATTTAAGGTCATTGCATGCCTAATGAAATATAGATTAAGATGAATTTTTGAGTTAGAAAACTTAATGTTTTCTAGAACTCGATATGAGTTCGGCCATGAGTTGATCATGGAAAACCTGACTTATTAAGGAAATTACCAGCCTTGTGGCGTCATCCCCGGTTTTTATCGTTCTACAACCGGACGTGGCAAACCGCTATCCATCAAAACCCAAAAACAACCCTTTACCCAACCTAAATTAAACCTACAAATTGATCACACCAAGCCTAATAATCATGCTAAAGAAATCCTTTTTAAATTAGAGTGTGAAGAGAAGATTGGGCCAACCAGGTTCGCATCAATGCTCCCACTATCTTTTACACAAACACACCTGGAGTTGGATATGTAAATTGATTGGTCAATGTGATACTAGAGGTCTTCATCGAAAGAGGCGGCGGTGAGGATAACTTGAGGGAAGCTGGTGGCGGCACTGATCGGGCCACTCAACGAAATGCATTTTCCGACGTTGGCGACTCTGTGCAGCGCCTCCGACCACCAGTTGTATGCGGGAATACCGAGGCAGGGAATGGTGGGGACGATGTTCACAAGCTAGGAGATCTTCTCGTCGAGCGTGAGGCGGGAGACGAGATCCCTTACTCAGAGGCAGATGGAGAGATCCAGCTGGCAGAAGCCCAAGGTTTTGGTTTGTGGGTCGGAGGTATCGCAAGAGAACAGCGGCAGAGCTAAGGAGCAATTCCAAGCAAAACACGGTTGAGTGGAGTAAGGAAAAAGAAAACTAAGGAAAACAACAATTACTAATGCCTTGTCATCAGCCTGGTCAGCAATCAACCGGAAGAAAGGGTTGGGAACCGACTACGCAGTGAAATTGGAGGCATTTGGGCTGTTAAATGGAGTAATTGAACGTTTTTTAGGTCCAGTGGTCTGATTGCACTATCGCATTACGTTCAGTGGCCAATTTGGCCCTTATTCCTTAAAATTTTCTATGGAATAATAAAAGAACAAAACTATTTTTTAAATCAGAAATGAAAAATGAAATGCAAATTAAAAAACAAAAAAAAAAAAAAAAACTAAGCCCAAAGATAAATTCAAGAACATTACAATAACTAGGAATGTCAATCAGGTCAATCCACTAGGTTTTGGGCTAGACCTGTTGGACTTATCCGTTCAGGCTAATTGGTTTATTTATTTATTTGTTGGGTAGACCCTAACCCTGAACCTTGGGTTGTTGGGCTTATCCGGTGAGTTGATCGAATCACTGAACTAAAATTGAAAATTGAGAGTGGGTACCCACATTTTGTGGAGCGAGATGAGTTTTGAAAAAATCTACTCACGATGCAAATGGGTTGAGATTTACTTCATGACATGTAAATGATACAAGCCACCTTATAAATTCACTACACGACATGTAAATATGTAATGTTATTGGTAGGGATGTCAAATAGGCTAGTTTGTTTGATTTTGGTTTCGGACTAGCCCTATCGGGATTCAGGATGTTGGATTTATTGGTTGAGGCTAATTGTTGTTTTTTTTTGGTCAAGTTCAAAATTCTAGGCCCTAACCCGAAAACCTCGAGCTGTCAGACTTATCAGACGGGTTCAACTAAAACTTTTGACATTTTTAAAATTTTCAATTTTAATAAACTAGCACGTTTACATTAATAAATATAAACTTATACATCATTCAATGAAATTCAACCTCCATTTCTAAATTCTAACTTAAAATAATTAATATTCTTACACTATAATATAATTTTTATAGTAATTAAGTTTTTAATTTTTCATTATTTATTTTCATAAAAATATTTTATTTTGTAATATATTTAGTAAAATTATATTTAAAAATTAATAAAAAATACTAAAGATGATCTTATTGCTTACCTACTCACGCATTATTAAGGTAACTAAAGCAAAACAAGAATGAAACACCAAAGACATGGCAACAAATCTGAGAATAAAAACAATAAGGAGAAGAAGAACTTTACTAACAATAGAAGAGTAAATCCAACTACAATCCACGATTTCAAGCTTGAAAGTAAGTTAAACTGTGTAAATCTGGGCTAAACTATGCTAAGGAAAACTATAGAGAGAAATGGAAAATAAGCTAAACTAAACTAGGGCTCGGAATACCCCAAAAACCAGAAAAAACGCAGACTAAATACTGGGCTGCAGTAAAGGTTACGGCCATGTGCATGGCCATGAGGAGGTTGCGGATCCAAAATTCCGTCATTAGGTCACAGGCAGCCTCACGGCCGTGAGGTGCCTTCCAATTTTGCTTTTTCTTTCTTTTTGTGCTCCGCTTCTCCTTTCCAACCTTAGGCAGATTCCTTTGCTTCCAAAACTCATCCAAAATGTTCTAAAATCCTTTGTTTATTGTTCCTTGTGGATAACTCAAACCTTAGGACAAAATAACACACAAACAAATCTCAATTTCTCTAGGATAAAGATAATATGCACCAAAACAACTAGAATAAGGAGTAAAATATGGTTAAGAATTAGAGATATCAACCCACATGGGCCGAGGCTAGCCTGTTTTGATAGCTAGCTCTGATAGAGAGGAGTTCATCTACTATTGATTTTTTTTTTGAGGAAGAAAAAAAGGAAAAAAATTGCGTTTGACGTGCACGCTTGGTGCATAGAAAGTGAACCCGACGAAAAGGGCTAAAATGGCTTAGATGTATACCTTCAATAATCATTACCTCATCTATTCTTTTTGAGTACTATTGACTTAGTTACAATGTAGTATCTGTTGCACAAAGAGAGCTTCCATTGAAGCTCGAACCCACCCCCTCTCATGTGGGGTGTAACCGGGTGCTACTAGACCACAAGGTCTTTGGCTTATTGTAGGGAAACAATTCTCGAAATACCAAAGAAAAAGGACGAAAATAGAAAATCCACTAGAACAAATATTACAAGAAATATTACAAAATTCCAGGAATTTAAACCTACAACAAAGGTTCAATAAACCTGGAAGACAAGGGACGGGGAGAACGGACTTTTGGGGTAGTTGTAAGTACGAGTCGAGTTGCCTCTGTCCTTAAAACCTTATTTACCACCTCTCGGGGTGCTGGAGCGTTGCAGTCTAGGTTTCCCAGGATAAAACGTACTACGATCCGCCGTTTGAGCACACAAACTTGGATCCGGCGAACGAGAACGTGGGATGAACACAGGTGGCTAGAACGAAGGAGGAGCAGAGATTCGAGGAGGAAAAACTTATTTTCGTGCGTATCATAAAATCTCCTGCTCAACCTGGAAATATATAGTAGAGGATGTGATAAATAGCATTGATAATGGCATTCATTCGTCACATGTAACCTCCTTCCACTAAGCACGAATTTACTTCCCACTAACAGTCCATTAATAAGAAATAATGGCAGGATTAATTACATTAATTCCTTAATGCCAAAGGTCATTCTTATGAACGGTCATAGTGGAAGTGATACGTCGCTACTGGAGATCACTATGAGTTACCCTGGAAGCCACGAGACATCGCTCGTGAGAGAGGTTCGAAGCATTAGCTTTCGAGAGGTCCGCACGACACCATACCGCGTGACCGGCTTCCTTCGAGAGATTACGTCTCTCGGGCGTAACTCGACCGCTTCGAGACATCGCGTGATGTCTCGAACGCTACCCGCGGCGTGCCGCGAGACATCGCCGATGTCTCGCGCGCTGCCCAAGTTCGAGACATCGCGATGTCTCGTACAGCCTAGGAGAGCCGAGACATCAGCGATGTCTCGCGCTGTCGCGGCGTTCCTTCGAGAGATCAACCTCTCGGAGGTTTGCGTGGTAACGAGATGGAAAACTGTTCGGAAATTCGGCATACAGCGGCGTTCCTTCGAGAGATCAACCTCGCAATTTTCCATATAGTGGGTGAAATCTTCTTCCCAAACCAATGTGGGACAAATGCTTTTCCTTAAAGCTTTTCCCACAATTTTCCATCTCAATGGGTCTACTTTGAGAACCAATTTCTCATTCACCCATTATCCATTTTGAGCGTATAATATATCGATCTCTTCGTCTAAAAACGAAGAACCCGAATCCACTTTGACCCGACCCAAATCGGATGTGGACCCTACATATATTTATACCACAAAATGACCACTTAAAATGCCATTTATTACCATTTTTTCCAACACTTATCTCATCTATTCAACTATTCAGATATGTTATTTTGTTTACTTACCTACCTATTTATTTCACCTACCACTTAGTATCTACAACACTTATATTTCTTACTATCATTTAATTATACTAACAAATTACGATTAATCATTACCGATATTTAACTAACAACATTTTAAAATTTTATATGGAATAATAAAAGAAAAAAAAACTATTTTTTAAAGAGAAATTGGAAATAAAAAATGAAATGCAAATTTTTTTTAAAAAAAAACCCAAACATAAATTCAAGAAGACACTAACGTTGCAATAACTAGGAATGTCAATCAAGCCAACCCACTAGGTTTTGGGCTAGTCATGCATGTCAGGCTTATCTGTTCGGGCTAATCAATTTATTTATTTATTTTTTGTTTGGTTGACCCTAACCCTAAACCTCAGGTTGTAGGGCTTACCCGACGGGTTGAATTGCTGAACTAAAATTGAAAACTGTGAGTTGGTACCCACATTTGGTGGAGCGGGATGAATTTTGAAAAAATCTACGAACCCACACAGTCGACATGTTGAGATTTACTTCATGACATGTAAATGATATAAGCCACCTTATAAATTCACTACAGGACATGCAAATATGTAATGGTATCGATAGGGATGTCAATCGGGCTAGTCCGTTTGATTTCGGTTTCAGACTAGCATAAACGGGATTCAGGATGTCGGATTTATTGGTTCATGCTTGCTACTTTTTTTTTTTTTGGTTTGGTTCAAAATTCTTGGCCCTAACCCTAAAATCTCGGGCTGTCGGGCTTATCAGACAGGTTCAACTAAAACTTTTGACATTTTCAAATTAACTTTCTAAACTTTCAATTTTAATAAAATAGCACGTTTACACTAATAAATATAAATTTATACATCATTCAATCAATCTAACCTCCACTTCTAAATTTCAACTAAAAATAATTAATATTCTTACGCTATAATATAATACTATTAGTAATTAAGTTTTTCATTTTTCATTATTTATTTTCACAAAAATATTTTTATTTTGTAATATATTTATTAAAATTTTATTTAAAAATTTAATAAAAAATACTAAAGATGAGCTTACTGCTTACCTATAAACTTTATGTATGTTATGTTCCACATAACTTCTATAACAAACAATAACTTTAGTGGCTCACACTATTGGGCTATCCTAGCCCACTAAATTTCGCGCTAGCCTATTCTGATGTTTAGGTCACCAGATTTATTAGTCTCGAGCTTATTGGGCTGAATTTTTATCAAGCAAAAATATTTTAGCCTAACCCTGAACATTTTTGGTTTTATCAGCCTATTAAGCAGTGTTGCAAAAATGGCGCTTAGGCGTTGACCGCCTAGGCCGCCTAGTCAGTCGATTAGCTTTTTTTTTTTCTTTTTTTTTTTTATAAAAATTTTAATGGGTTATTTCACTCAAAACGAGCGAAATAACCCTAACTTGTTCAAAGTCTATATATTTTTTAGGTTAATATTTAATATTATAGTATTAACTATTAAAGTATTAAATAGTTTATAACTATTAATCTTAAAAAAATTTAAAAATTAATTCTTTTTAAAAAAAAAATACATGGGCCACCGAGTGTCCGAGGAGCGCTTAACGATTTTTTCAACCATGCTATTAAGTTCGAGCTAAAATTGACACCCATAGTACGTAATAAGTAATAACACATGTTGAAAAAGAAAGGGTCTTCTGAAACATTTGTTGTTTTAGCTTCAATGCATAGCTTCTTAAAAATATATCCGATATATTTTAGGTTTTTTTTTTGAGAATTATATTTTAGGTTTTCTAAAAAATAGAAAACTGTGATTTTTTTAAATAATGAAAACCATACTCTTTTTTTTTTTAAATTTAAAAATAATGCATTTTTTGAAAAGTAGGAAACACATTCTTCTTTATAAATTTAGTTCTTTAAATTGTAAAATAAAGAATTAGAACACTAATTCTTAAGTGCAATATTTTAGTATTTATTTTTTAAGTTCAAATTCTTTTATTAATTTAAGAGTTATTTGCATTATTTATTTAGCCTTTTAAGAGCATCTATACCAGCAGATATTTCTTGGTTTATGTCAGTAAATAAATATGTTGTAGTTGAAGAGAACTGATGTGGAGAATTAATTTAGGAGAAATTTATCTCCTGCAAAATCAAAGATTTTACGGGAGATGGCAGGAGAAAAAAAAAAAAACCTCAAGCTGGGGGCTACTCTGACTTTTCAACTACCTTTATTGTTTTTTTTTTTTTTTTTTTTTTTTAGTTGTCAGAATTGCTCTTTTATTTTTTTTTTCTTTCTCTTTTTTTTTTTTCTCTTTCCTCTCATATTTTCTTTCTAATCGTAGTTACAAAAACTCTTCAAAAATCGCGAAAGAACTCCATTGATAAGGATGTTCTAAGTTCTCCATAAAATTACAATGTAAATAAGAGATAATTTTTTTTTTCCATAACTATCCCCTTCATGTTGAGAATGGGTTGAGATAATTTTTCCGATTCCCATCTGAAAATTACTAAGTTGGTATTGAAATCTCTCAAAGTTAAGTGCAACCCTTATTTTATATAAGCTTTGGAACTCCTTGGTGTGATTTCTCTGCTGTGTTTTTCCCCTTACCAACCGGAAATGACTCTTCAAAAGGATGTGTTCGGAGGGCTTGTGCCCGGGGAGAATAAATCCTTGTTTTTTCTCTGTGTTTTCTCGATGGGGTTCTAATCCCTTCCTGTTCTTTTATTGAAAAAAAAAAAAAGGAAGGTGAGTACAAAAGTGGCAGAAAGATTAGTAAAAGAATAAATGAGATTGAATAAAACAAGAATCAATTTGAAAAATAAAAAACATGAGTTATGACCAAATATTTCTTTAATTATAAAAAACATGAATAAAATGAGATAATACCACTTCGTATCTCCATCGATATTTACCATCTTCATTTTTTTTTAAATTATAAACACATAACTCCACTTATAATAATAACAATCACAATTGGAAGTGGGCAAGATCCAAATATTTTGAATAATTTTCCTTGTTACCGCATTAGAATCCATTTTCTGAGACTTCACCCAGGTAACTTAACTAAAAATATTTTCTTTTTTAAAAAAAAAGTATAAACACAGAACTCCACTTATAAAAACAATCACTATTAATACACTTCCAATTGAGATTTTTTATGAATTTTTTTACTACGTTGACAGAGAGAGGGAGTGAGGTGGGAAATATAGTTGTCAAAATAGGCACAACTACATGATAAATTATGGTGTGGACCGTGGCCCACACAGCTGTGTGTGAACCACGGTCCAAAACGACGTCGTTGAATTTTATGATCTGAGTTAGAATAATGTACATTATGAGTTAGAATAATGTATATTATGTGTTAGAATAATGTACTTTATGCGTTAGAATAATGTAATTTCTGGGTAAGATAATGTACTTTATGAGTTAGAATAATGTACATTATGAGTTATAAAAATGTATATTACAATGGGTCGCATGAAAAAAAAAAAACTTGAAACGACGTCATTTTTGGACCGTTGGTTCACACAGTTGTGTGGACCACGGTCCATGCAATAACTATTGCAACTCGTTGGGCCTGTTTAACCACTTTTAGGCTGGTTGGGCTAGCTAGTTTTCGATTTGGCCTGTATAATCCATGGGTTACACGAGCTCAACTCGTGTAACCTGTGTATAATCTGTTTAGCCTGCATTAATTCAATTTATTTAAATATATTTTGTAATTTAATAAAATTATATAGTGTTTAAAATGTTGCTTAGGAAAGAAATTGAACTCCTAAACTCTTAATCTAAATATAATTAGCCTTATCACAAGTTCACAACCAACTAACCTATTAATACTAGTTGTACATACATTGTATGACTATATATATTCATATAAATCATTTTTAAGCCTTATATAGTTTATAACTAGTGTTTTACCCGTGCTATGCACGGAAAAAATTTTTTTATTATGAATTTAAATAAAAAAAATGTAAAAATATAAATATATTAAAATGTACAATATAATAATATAGTTAAATTTTCATATATTTGATCAAGTATCTATTATCATAGCGTACAAAATTAAAATTTTGTATGATTAATATAATCTCTAATCATCATGTACATATTTATATAAATTTATAGAGGAAAATTACATAATTAAATTGAATTATTCATAATCTTATTTCATATATACTATAATTCTAACAATATGAAGAATAACTAAAAAAAATTATACTTAGAAATTAAAAAATATATAAATTTTAAATTTTGTATATATGATTTTAAACACTAATCAGACGCATTGTCTTGTATGATTGTGTAATACAGTGTATATACAAATAATATTTATTAATATGTATGTATGAAAGTTCTATAATATAATTTATGTAATTATAATTTATATTGATATGTTATAATTAAATTTAGAAATTAAAAAATAACATTTTAATTATGTATGATTAATATAATGCATAAGTATATGTATGCATGCATTTTTAAAAATATAAATATTTATGAATACAAATTTTGTTAATTTAATAATTTTATTTTTAATTATATTTTATATTTTATTAATTATAATTAAGAAAATTACATTTACAAATTAAAAGAATTTATTTTTTTTTAACTTTATATGGATTAATGTAGTCCCTAACTATATTACATATTTAGACAAATTTTAAATATTTTACATATGTCATGTTTAATAATTATATATTTGTAAGATTCATTATCATGTAACTATATTTTTGGTAGATATTTAATTAAAATTAAATATCATGATATATATAACATAACATATAAATAATTATAAATTAGATTATATATAGTTAAATTAATCATATTATGTTTACATGCTTTAATTATATAATTAATTATATCTTTATACAAATATTAATATATTTATATACTTAACATATAAAGTAGGAATAAGGTTCAAATTGGCCACTGAACATATAAAGTAGTTATGACAAAATATTTCTTTAATTATAAAAAAACATGAATAAAATGAGATACCACTTCGTATCTCCATCGATATTTACCATCTTCATTTTTTTTTTTTTAAATTATAAACACATAACTCCACTTATAATAATAACAATCACAATTGGAAGTGGGCAAGATCCAAATATTTTGAATAATTTTCCTTGTTACCGCATTGGAATCCATTTGCTGAGACTTCACCCAGGTAACTTAACTTAAAATATTTTCTTTACCATCTTTCTTTTTTTTTAATACTACTGTTAATGTATGTGCAGTTTGATTGTGTCATGACTCATGAACTATTATATTGAAAATAATCAATCACATTAACTTAGCACATAAATTATTGTTTATATCTCTAGGTCTGTTTTATATCTTTTATTAGAGTAAATAAGAATGGTTATAGCTAGGGTAACCATACTTCCCATATAGAGCTCACAACTTCAAGTATTGGATATGTAATTTTCCATAAATCAAATGCATATAATATTCAAAAAAAATCCATATTGTTATCAAATTTTCAAACTACAGATGGATAGTTTGAGACGGATGAAACTAATACCGGAAGTACGTTGATGTTTGAAATTTTAGTAAAAATGGCATTGTAAGTGGTTATTTAGTGGTAGACATATCAATGATGTACATTCTCAATTTGAATGGAGTCAAATTGAATTCGAATTTTCATCAGAAGAAACTTATATATTGTCTAGTTCTACGCCTCTCTTGTATTTTTCGTTTCTTTCTTTGCTGAATTCGGTCTAGACTGCTCTCTTGTATGATTTTTGGGAGTTTGCTACTCGTGATGAGAACTGAATATTATGTGTATTAGAATTCCAAATACAATGATAGCTGACAAGTGATATATATACAGGGAGAGTCTCAGATAGAGTAGGATAGATAGTCCTAACATGACTCAGATACATAGAGGTCTCAGATAGAGTAGGATAGATAGTCCTAACATGACTCAGATACATAGAGTCCTAATACTCCCCCTCAAGCGCAGGGCAAGCTTGTGACCTGAAGCTTGTCTCGAAGAAAAGTAAATCTAGGAGTGGGCAAAGCCTTCGTAAATATGTCAGCGAGTTGATCCTTTGTTGAAATAAAATTCACCTGAATGTCTCCACTGGCAACTCTGTCTCTAACAAAGTGGTAGTCAATCTCTACGTGCTTGGTTCTGGCATGAAAGATGGGATTCGCACACATGTAAGTAGCGCCAAGATTGTCACACCATAGTTTAGGAGCAGGAATGTCATCAATGTTGATCTCGTGCAGTAGAGATATGATCCATATGACCTCAGCACAAACGTCTGCTAAGGCCTTGTATTCTGTCTCTGTAGAAGACCGCGCAACTGTTTTCTGCTTCTTACACACCCAAGAGACAAGGTTGGTGCCAAGAAACACAGCATACCCACTAGTAGATTTACGATCTTTAGGACAACCAGCCCAATCAGAATCAGAGAAGGCATGAAGTTCCCTAGAGCTCGATTGAGTGATACGTAAACCGTAAGAAAGAGTCCCCTTGACATACCTGAGCACACGTTTGAGTTGCTCCCAATCGGATTCTGTTGGAGCATGCATGTGTTGACACAGTTGATTGACTGCAAAGGATAGATCTGGCCTGGTAATCGTGAGATATTGAAGAGCACCAGCTAGACTACTGTATTTCGTTGGATCATCATATGAATCGGCACTGAGAGATGGAGTCTTCGAGGCAGAAATAGGAGTGGCTAGTGGCTTACAATCAGTCATACCTGCTCGTTTTAAGATGTCAGTCATGTATCGCTGCTGAGAAAGAACAACACCATTGCTAGATTTGACTAGCTCAATTCCAAGGAAGAATCCAGGTCCTCCAAGATCCCTAATCCTGAAAGCAGTAGACAATTTGGAGAGCAAACTAGACAGCAGTGACTGATCATTCCCCATCGCCAGTATATCATCAACATACATTAGCAAGTACACACACGCAGACCCACGAGAATAATAGAATAATGACACATCAGTTTTCGAAGCCTGAAAACCAACAGAAAGTAGAAACGTATGTAAACGGTTAAACCAAGCCCTAGGAGCTTGCTTTAAACCATATAAGGAGCGTTTCAACAAACACACATGATCAGGAAGCTGCACATCAACATACCCAGGCGTTGACACATATAAACAGTTTCAGCCAAAGTACCATTCAGAAAAGCATTGTGTACATCAAGTTGCCTAACCACCCAGCCTGAGGAAATAGCTAGACTCAAAAGCAACCGTACCGTAGTTGGCTTGACAACCGGACTGAATGTGTCAAAAAAGTCTTGTCCAGGAACCTGATTGAAACCTTTTGCCACTAGCCGTGCTTTATGCCTTTCTATGGAACCATCAGCCTTTCGTTTAGTACGAAAAACCCACTTGCATCCAATTACATTCATACCTGTCTGAAGAGGAACCAAAACCCAAGTTTGATTATGCAAAAGAGCATTGAACTCCTGATCCATTGCCTCCCGCCATTCAGGAAATTTGACAGCCTGAGTGTAACAAGTGGGCTCAGGAGGGCAAACCTGAGCAGACAAAGCCAAGAGCGAAGCCACAGACATACTCCGAGTAGCCAAAGCATGAGAGTGTGACACCCCGATTTCCCGTTCTGACAACTATTACAATATGCGTAATATAACGCTGCGGAAGCTTACCCTTATAGCAGAAACCCGGGTGCTACCGCCACACTTAGAATGAAGTCTATCACCTCTTTGATAAAACTTTCACTCTAAATGCACAGGCTAAAAGAAATACACTCAACAACCACACCTCAACATCAGAATGTAATATTCTAGGCATATATATATATACATATTAACATTTACAAAGTAAGTGTCCAAAAAGTTGGCCCAATGGTCAACATAAGGTTAGAGTCGTACATGTCCTTACTAACCAAGATCAGTCATCCCCTGGCTACAAAAAATATCTACACAAAAAGGCTAAACCCCTACAGACCTGTCGTGCAACCTGCCTACACGATCTGAGAGTACGTCGGACCCGTAAACTCACCCCAGACAAGATGCCATTCCCCTTCATACCATGTGATATGGTCGAGGAACCGGGAAGCAACAATAACCATAGACCACTCCTCATAACTCTCGGGAGGACTGGGGTCCCAAGGGTAAGGGTAATAGACTATAAACTCTAAGGGGTCGCTCCCTACCAGCACCTCGATAGGGTAAAAACCAAAAGAGGCCTGCACATCAGGACCATCAGGGATAGGAAGATCACTATCTACTATCGGTGAGCCATTGGGAGCTGTAGGAGCAAAGCCAGGCGCATAAGGGTCCTCGCCAATCATCTGCTGCACAAAAGCGTCGTAGTCCATGCTACGACTCTCATCTTCCGACGAACTGGGGGAGTTCGTCGGACTGCAAGAACTAACGCTGGACTCCATCTGAAAGTAACACGTTGAAGTGTAGTTAGCACGACGGCTAAGCAAGGAGATCTGTGGATCACCCAAACTTAAATAAAGGTTTTCTAAAACATATATATTTTGGTTAAAGTATGACAGCACAGTGAAGCATATAAATACATAGAAGGGATCATAAGATCTAGTCAAATCAAACCTCCCTTAAAACAAAAGAGAATAACATTTTCTTCCCGTCAAACCTGTAGTTATTCGAACTAGTTTCAACCGTTTCTTTCAAAGAACTTTCCATCAATTTCCATCTCATAGATCGAGAGTATTCTGGCACATCACTGCGTCCAATTATTCATCATTCCCTTATCTTATCAACTACAAAGTAGTCGTGACTCTTTACAAAAATCCACTTAGTTTCTTCTTCAAAAGTGTGAGGCCTTCGGAGCACTCTAATTGTCTCCCTCTTTGACCACTTGGATCATTGATCGGGGTAGTGGTCATCCCTCGATCTAACGCTGATCCCTTGGCACCAGGTACGTTAAAATGATTCCCAGTTGGCCTAACCGGGTCCGTCAAAACGAAACCTGCCCGCAATCATCGGGGTAACTATACCTTAAGTGTGCACACCCCCGTGGGAATACCGCATCCGACGAGTTATATAGTACCCAGCGACTAGACGTCGCATAAGTATGAATTGGATGTCATACGGCATAATCTTTAATATGTAACCGCTGGGCAAGGGCACTTCGTGCAGAGCATATGCCACCCGTGGGTTAATCAAGGTCCTCCTCCTCTTGCTCAGAAACTAAGGTTTTACCTCTTTTGGAAACATTTCTCCATACTTTAGCCAATTAGATAGCACCTTAATTATCACCCATAGTGATAATTAAGCATAATCATCCCCACTTACTCAATTACAATTAACAAGTCTTGAACATATAACACATTCACATGCCTTCTTACTATATACATATCTCATATAGAATATACTATACATATATTCATATATTATATGAATATAATTCGGTGTACACACCTACTATATTTATAACCCGAATACACGTACATACCAAATATAGTATATATATATATATATATATATATATATATATATATATATATATATATATATATATATATACGATAACACACTATATATATATATAATATACTATATATATACGCATAACACACATACTATATATATATATATACACACACATACTATATATATATATATACGCACATACTATATATATATATATATATATATATATATATATATACACATATACTATATATATATATATACCCACATACTAATTATAGTATAGATATATATATACACGCATAACACATATACTATATATATATATATACCCACATACTAATTATAGTATAGATATATATATACACGCATAACACATATACTATATATATATATATAAATACCCACATACTAATTATACATATAATCCATAACATGCCTATATATATTTGTTTGCATACTAGTAACCAAATTTCACTAACATAACAATTTGTAGCCATAAATTAGTGACATACACCCTATATACACCATATACAAGCAATATATATACAAAACATTTTTACTAAAATTCACCAAGTCACAACAACTATCAATTATTCAAATTTGAGCAATCTAGTCCAACTTAAGGGAACTCCTTACCTCCAAAGTAGTTAATATGGCTTTAAAAGTGCTTTTGATGGATTTTCCCCAATTTCTCTTGAAACCCTAGTTCCCAAATCATCATCATAACAACAAGATTCAAGAAATCAAGACTTAGATTCTCATTCTAGGAAAGGAAATAAAGCTATTTACCAAATAAAATTAAAGGTTTACCGAAGCTTTGATGAAGCTATGAAGAAAGTTGGCTATGGAGTTCTTGAGCTTGAGGTTGAAGATGAAGAAATTCCTCTCCCTTTCTTCTCTCTCTTTTTCGGCCAACAAAAAAAAAATGGGGAAGAAAAGCCTTTTTATGATCTTGGTCAAATGGTTAACTAGTCAAAGTCCTAAGGATAAGATCTAACTAATATGGAATAAAATAATCCTAAATATCTTAACTTAGACTGCTTGAGATTAATTCAGATAAATTCTCGGTGGAAACTAATTTAATTCTCATAATTTTCGAACCCAAAATTTAATTCCAGTCTAAAACTCCAAATTGGGCTAGGTTCGGTATCCTGCGAAATTCCGCGATGTACGATCACAAATAAATTTTGACTGCTATGGGCTAATTTAATAAAATAGGAAATTCCAGAATAATAGTAGGGTGTCTAAAAATCCATTTCTGAGGTCAAACGGGTTCGAATACTAGTTCCTAAAATTATTACGGTTCGTGACCGGTACGTAGATCGCAGCTTAATAACAACTACATTTCCTTATAAAATTTTTTTTTTTGATGCTTCGGTCACTCATCTCAGGTATGTCTTAACTTAAGAACATATTTCTCGAACTTTAATCTGATCCGGAAATGACGAGGGGTTACAGAGAGCGAACGGTCGGGCGCGTGGACTTACCACGAGGCCTCCCCCTCTGTCTAGTAGGTGCAACTTCAACAGCATGCGGAGGATCAGGCTGATCACAATCAGCAGAAGGCAACGGAGACACCTGCATAACAGATTCAGCCCAGGGAGCCTGAACAGGAGGTGGTGACGGCGGATGAACCTTTCTATCAAAAGGAAACACAGTTTCATCAAAGAGCACATGTCGGCAAACATAAATCTTATTAGTCTTTAGGTCCATGCATCTATACCCCCTAAAAGAGTCAGGATAACCTAAGAATACACAAGGGGATGACCGGTATGACATTTTGTGACGATTGTAAGGACGCAAGTGAGGATAGCAGAGACAGCCAAAGACACGAAGAAAAGAGTACGAGGGAGAAGATTTATGCAGTAACATGTGAGGACTGGAGTTTTGTAACACACTAGATGGCATTTTGTTTATCAGGTAAACAGCAGTTTCAAAAGCAAAATCCCAAAAACGAGACGGAACAGAGGCACGAGCCATAAGAGTGAGACCAGTTTCAACAACATGCCTATGTTTCCGTTCAACGCGGCCATTTTGCTCATGAGTATAAGCACATGACTGCCTATGATTAATACCTAATTTAACGAACATAGAATGCAATTTCTTATATTCAGCACCTAAATCAGATTGAATAGACTTGATTTTTCGATTGAAGGAGCGCTCAACCAAGACACGAAACTGATCAAAAATAGCATATAGGTCAGATTTTTGTTTCATAGGAAAGTACCAGGTATAACGAGAGTGATCATCAACAAAAAGAACAAAATATCGATAACCGAAGCTGAAAGAACTGGAGCTGGTCCCCAAATATCAGTATATATTAAATCTAAAATATTCGAACTAGCAGACTCAATACGTGACAAAGGAAAACGGGCAGACTTGCCCAATTGACACGCAGAACACAAAGCAGAAGTACAAGGAACATTAGCACTAGATCTACTAACAGAACAAAAAGGAAGAACACGATGTAAAACTCTCTGATGTGGATGACCCAAGCGATCATGCCAAACCGAAGAGGAAGCACGGGAAGAAACAAAGGCTTGAGGACCAGCTTTTGGAACAGGAAGCGTGTAGAGACCACTCGAGCTATGACCTCGTAGAAGGATTTCCTTGGTTGCTATATCCTTCACAACAAAAAATGACGGGTGAAATTCAAAGAAGACATTATTATCTATGGCAAATCGCTGAACAGATAAAAGAGAAGAGGAGAGACCAGGAACATGCAAAATTTGAGACAACTTAAAAACCCTAGAAGGAGTAGAAAGAGAAGCATGACTAGTATGACTAATAAGTAAACCTTTACCGTCACCAACACGTAGAGTATCATCACCCGTGTATTCCTCGGAAGTGGATAGCGCAGCAATGTCAGGGGTGGCGTGGTTCGTTGCCCCAGTGTCAGGAATCCAGAGATGCGAATCAGAAGCGAGATTTGGAGTACCTTCTGAATACGTTAAATTGGCCTGGGGTCGTAGATTGAGATATGAATAGCAAGCAGGTGCAGCGTGACCAATAGTGCCACATAACTGACAACGTGGCTGCCAATTGGAATTGCGTGAGCCACGACCACCACGTGACTGATTGCCTCTCCCACGCTGCATACCACCGCTCACCGCACCACCATGCGACGTACTGGACACGCTGCTGCTGTGCTGCTGGGAACCACCTCCACGATGCTGCCCGCCTCTCCAGGAGCGCTGCTGCCGACCACCGCGCTGGGCAGTAAGCGCCGTAGGCTGAGGCACAGAACCACCGTGAGCACCGTCACCGGTGATAAACTCGTGCGAACCGAGAAGATCAGCGAGCTCAGGAAGAGTGACAGGTTCGGCGCGAATGTTCAGAGAAGCCGTAAGGGAATGATACTCCAGTCGCAAGCCCCGAAATATATACATGTTTTGCTCCTCCAACGAAACGGGCTGACCGGCAAGAGCGAGATCCTGAACCACCACCTGTGCCTTCGCAATGTAATCAACAATAGACATGTCTCCTTGCTGAATATTGTGGAACTGACCAAGCAGCTGCATGGTACGTGCCCGGCTAGACGACGCAAGCGCACGTTCAAGAGCAATCCAAAGAGCACGCGACGTATCACAGCCAATGGCGAGATACATGACTTCAGGCGACAAGGACGAGATCAACAGGCTAAGAACCGCTTGATCACTACGAACCCACGGAGCATACAAAGGATTAGGCTGAGCGGGAGGCGGCGCTGCATCACCGGATGCACGGGCAGCAGGCGAAAGAAACGGAGTAGGGCATGGATTCGTGCCATCAACGAAGCCCATTAATTCGTGACCACGAAAAAACGGAACAACTTGCGTCCTCCAAAACAAAAAATTCGTAGCAGTCAACTTAATACTCACAAAGTGATGAGCAGCAGACAAAGGCATAACAGCCGGAGGAGCCACAGACGATAAAGCGGCATCGGAAACGGTCCGTTCAGAGGAGTTAACAGATCCGTCAGCCATAAGGAAAGAAACCTAGGCTAGCTGATACCAGATGAGAACTGAATATTATGTGTATTAGAATTCCAAATACAATGATAGCTGACAAGAGATATATATATACAGGGAGAGTCTCAGATAGAGTAGGATAGATAGTCCTAACATGACTCAGATACATAGAGGTCTCAGATAGAGTAGGATAGATAGTCCTAACATGACTCAGATACATAGAGTCCTAATACTCGTAAAGGGTACTATCAATAAAAACAAATTTCTTCCCTAAAAAAAAAAGAAACTAATATTTGAAAACTTCATGCTTTGGTGAACTTTCAAGTAATTTAAATAATTAATTGTTTTTTTTTAAACTTAATTAAACCAATAGCCAAGATTTTAAATTTTTTGTTTTAAAAAAAAGTCATCACCTAACTAAAATTAATTTAATTAACTGATTAAACAAATTAATTTTAAATGAAAACAAAAAAATGAACTTACTCGGAGTTTTGCTTTCACTTTGGTAGTTGAGGGACTATTTGGATAATTTTTTCAATTTGATTGATGAATGATATAAAAATGATCGTTTTCTCAAAGTCAATTATTTAAATGTTTTTAAAATACTGCACGCACGATTCACATTTTCATTGATCATTATGCATTAAAATCTCCACCCAAAGCTATCATGGAGCCTCAGCTCATTTGCTCGAAGACTGCTTAGTAGATGTTAACCCTCCTCCTAAACATGCCACAAATATGATTCTATTGTGGTTGGAGGAGAAGTCAAGGAAGAAAACCATATCTATCGGCATTATTGTTCTTTGGCATCTTGAATTTCTTCAAATTAAAAAATCAAAGGTGAAATTAATTAGCAGGGATGATCACGAAAGGGTGGTGGGAAATTAATATATAGATGAGGGAAAGATTTGAACTTTGTTAGCATAAAATATGTTTTAAACTTACTACATTATTTTCGTGAATGATTCAAGATAAGGATCAGATGATAAAAAGTCCTAGCTAGGTAGCTTTACTTCCCTGGTCATTTTGTTTTCGCTTCTCATCTTTTCCATTTTTTGTTAGAACTTACATGCATTCTTTTCCGGTGATCGATACGTGATTTAATTAAAAAAAAAAAGAGTTTGCGATTAGCTAATAAAGCTTCAAAACCCAATCTTAACAAAAAAAGTGCAATTAGGGTTTAATTTTAGAGTCAATTCCTTTTTTGGTCATAGACTTATAGTGGCAAAGACAATTTTAGTCCTCCATAAAAAAATTGGACACTTAATGGACATAGTTATTGTGACGGGGACAATTTTAGTACTCCGTCTGTATTCTTCGTTAAATTAATGACCGTTTGAGAGGGGACAATTGTGTCATTTCACAATAACCTCCGTCTGTATCCTCCCCTCCCTTCGGTTTCATACTCTTCCTCCATCAACCCCACCCGTTCTCGCCGCTTTACCCACACTCTTCCTCCCCCAACTCCGCCCTCTCTCTGTTCTCACAAATCCCAATCTCCCACAAAAACAAATATGAGCGAAGATTCCAAGAGAAATGATGGCGGAGCTCTCGTGGCCAAGCCGCCCGCGGCAGACGATCGGAAATATGCATCCCCACCGACGTCTTTTATTACCGTGTCCAAGAAGGTCATCATCAAAAGTGCCGATATGAAGAAAGAGGCCGTCGACATCGCTATTGCGGTAAGTAATTTCCTCTTTTCTCTCCATCAATTTCTTTATTATTATTAAACTCATCAGTTATATACTGTTGTTATTGACGTAATATGTATGTGAGTGAATGTGCAGGCATTTGAGAAAAACAGCGTGGAGAAGGATGTAGCTGAGCATATAAAGAAGGAGTTCGATAAGAAGCATGGCCCAATTTACCCGACTGCCATGGCTGCCGAACTCGGGTCAACCACACAAACCTGAAGGATCAACTCCAAACCCTAGACAACTATTGGTGAATCGTCCTCCTCTGTAAGAAGTGTATCAAATTTGTCAATTCCGCACAAATATGCGCCTACTGCTTTAAGGAAACCGTTAACTTGGACTGTTTCGCATGCGGCCGCTGCAAATGGTGTATCCACTCTTTAACATCCACCAATTTGGGTTGCTTTGTTAGAATATAATTTTTTGGGTGATTTTTATAAAAAAAAAATTAATTATTGAGAAAAGGAAAAGAATTTCTGCTATGATGGAGTTGCTGAATCTTTCTTTGGATTTNGACTCAGATACATAGAGTCCTAATACTCGTAAAGGGTACTATCAATAAAAACAAATTTCTTCCCTTAAAAAAAAAAGAAACTAATATTTGAAAACTTCATGCTTTGGTGAACTTTCAAGTAATTTAAATAATTAATTGTTTTTTTAAAAACTTAATTAAACCAATAGCCAAGATTTTAAATTTTTTGTTTTAAAAAAAAAGTCATCACCTAACTAAAATTAATTTAATTAACTGATTAAACAAATTAATTTTAAATGAAAACAAAAAAATGAACTTACTCGGAGTTTTGCTTTCACTTTGGTAGTTGAGGGACTATTTGGATAATTTTTTCAATTTGATTGATGAATGATATAAAAATGATCGTTTTCTCAAAGTCAATTATTTAAATGTTTTTAAAATACTGCACGCACGATTCACATTTTCATTGATCATTATGCATTAAAATCTCCACCCAAAGCTATCATGGAGCCTCAGCTCATTTGCTCGAAGACTGCTTAGTAGATGTTAACCCTCCTCCTAAACATGCCACAAATATGATTCTATTGTGGCTGGAGGAGAACTGAAGGAAGAAAACCATATCTATCGGCATTATTGTTCTTTGGCATCTTGAATTTCTTCAAATTAAAAAATCAAAGGTGAAATTAATTAGCAGGGATGATCACGAAAGGGTGGTGGGAAATTAATATATAGATGAGGGAAAGATTTGAACTTTGTTAGCATAAAATATGTTTTAAACTTACTACATTATTTTCGTGAATGATTCAAGATAAGGATCAGATGATAAAAAGTCCTAGCTAGGTAGCTTTACTTCCCTGGTCATTTTGTTTTCGCTTCTCATCTTTTCCATTTTTTTTAGAACTTACATGCATTCTTTTCCGGTGATCGATACGTGATTTAATTAAAAAAAAAAGAGTTTGCGATTAGCTAATAAAGCTTCAAAAACCAATCTTAACAAAAAAAGTGCAATTAGGGTTTAATTTTAGAGTCAATTCCTTTTTTGGTCATAGACTTATAGTGGCAAAGACAATTTTAGTCCTCCATAAAAAAATTGGACACTTAATGGACATAGTTATTGTGACGGGGACAATTTTAGTACTCCGTCTGTATTCTTCGTTAAATTAATGACCGTTTGAGAGGGGACAATTGTGTCATTTCACAATAACCTCCGTCTGTATCCTCCCCTCCCTTCGGTTTCATACTCTTCCTCCATCAACCCCACCCGTTCTCGCCGCTTTACCCACACTCTTCCTCCCCCAACTCCGCCCTCTCTCTGTTCTCACAAATCCCAATCTCCCACAAAAACAAATATGAGCGAAGAGTCCAAGAGAAATGATGGCGGAGCTCTCGTGGCCAAGCCGCCCGCTGCAGACGATCGGAAATATGCATCCCCACCGACGTCTTCTATTACCGTGTCCAAGAAGGTCATCATCAAAAGTGCCGATATGAAGAAAGAGGCCGTCGACATCGCTATTGCGGTAAGTAATTTCCTCTTTTCTCTCCATCAATTTCTTTATTATTATTAAACTCATCAGTTATATACTGTTGTTATTGACGTAATATGTATGTGAGTGAATGTGCAGGCATTTGAGAAAAACAGCGTGGAGAAGGATGTAGCTGAGCATATAAAGAAGGAGTTCGATAAGAAGCATGGCCCAATTTACCCGACTGCCATGGCTGCCGAACTCGGGTCAACCACACAAACCTGAAGGATCGACTCCAAACCCTAGACAACTATTGGTGAATCGTCCTCCTCTGTAAGAAGTGTATCAAATTTGTCAATTCCGCACAAATATGCGCCTACTGCTTTAAGGAAACCGTGAACTTGGACTGTTTCGCATGCGGCCGCTGCAAATGGTGTATCCACTCTTTAACATCCACCAATTTGGGTTGCTTTGTTAGAATATAATTTTTTGGGTGATTTTTATAAAAAAAATTTAATTATTGAGAAAAGGAAAAGAATTTCTGCTATGATGGAGTTGCTGAATCTTTCTTTGGATTTATCCTGCTTTTCTTTCAATTATTTCACCGATTTATAAAGCACTATATCTTGGTCTGTTGATCGGAGCTGAAAATTTCTCATTTCAATTGCTTTTTAGTATGCAGATTCTTTGGTCTTAGCTTGTAAGGCCTTCCTCAATAGTTTGGGATTTTAGTCAAGATTTTTGTGGGCCCAAACCTTCACCTCATCATCCACTATTTGACCTGTTATTTGTGTTTGACTGAAAACTATTTTTATTAGGTTAAAAGCTTAGGTTTTCGCTGATGGTCTGAGAATTTTAGAATTTGTTCTGGACTTCGGTTCAGGACACAATTGCCCCTTTTCAAAGAGTCATCTAACAGAGAATATAGACGGAGGACTAAAATTGTCCCTGTCACAATAACTATGTCCATTAAGTGTCCGATTTTTTTTATTGTTACCATTCTATTAAAATATAATTGCATGCAATTGTCAAGATTACAACCTCAATCATATAGTATGAAATTGGAGTACATAACCTTATCATATGATACGAAATTAGAGATCTATTCAAAATCTTAATAGAACTTTTTTAAGTTGAGGCATTATTTGTTACAAAGGGGATCTCGAAAATACAAGGAAATAATGGAAATACAACAGAAAATTATCCACAAAGGATAATATTACAGGAAGCAAAACAACCTACATAAGGTTGAAACCTGAACTACGGTTGAGGATGAAATCCGTACGAACTCGAGTAGTTGGAAGCACGAGTCGTGTTGCCACTCTCCTTAAAACCTTATTTACCGCCTCCCGGGGTGCTGGAGCGTTGCGGTCTTGGTTTCCCAGGATAAAACGTACTACGATCCAATCGTTCGAGCACACGAACTTGAATCCGGCGAACTAGGAACGTGGGTTCAACGCAGGTGGCTAGAAGGAAATGTGAGCAGAGTTTTGAGGAGGAAAACAGTGTATGCCGTGTGTTCTTGGTGTGTTCCAAACCTGCTGCTCACAACGAATATATAGTAGAGGAGAGTGGATCATAGCATTAATCATGACATTGATAATCCATTTCGTAACCTCCACCCACTTAGCAGAAATTTAATTCTGCCACTAACCAACATTACACCCACTACCAAGTCCCATTATTCATGAAATTAATAACGCTGAAAATAATGATTGGAATTAATCAAATTAATTCCGTAATATCAAGAGTCATTTCTGAATGGACACAGTAGGTGAAACGTCGCGTTCGAGAGGTTACCGGAGTCGTCGTGCGAGACATGGTCCAGACTGTG
>CP025659.1:18007954-18021893 GCA_003576665.1 Ipomoea trifida | reverse complement strand
CGTAGAGACTTGGCGAATAGACTTCGCTTTACGTATGAATAAAACCTGCGCCTGACTGAGTGACGAAGAAACTCCCTACGCCTGACGAAGTGACGTAGAGGCATGGCGTATACTGTCGTACATATATTGAAGAAGACCATCGGTACTATAGCCCGAGGTAATATAAATGACAAGGTCCTCTTTAACTTCTTGAAACTAAGGTTTTAAAAACATTTCCCCTCCTTTCTCATCTTCTTTTGGACATTTTCCACAAAATCAAGTCCCCATTTTGAAAACAATTACCATTCTCAACTTGGTTCACAAGTCTCGTCTCTCAAAACATTTTTCTCAAAACATTTTCCATCATCACACTACACATTTGTATATATGCATACCACATAAGCCTAACACCTTCCACATATTTATGCATATTCACTTAAGGTACACATACCAAATATATACATATTACAACACTTCATTTAAATATACATACATACTCATATATGCACATATATTATAATACACACATTACACGTATATATATACATACCACATATATATATACTTAATACTCATACCATATATAATATGTATATATCACTTATATACACATATGTACGTTATGCTACACATCCAATATATATATAAATATGTAATACTATTTTCATATATATAAATATATCACACACATACATATACAGTATATATATACCACACACACACATCATATATATATTACACACACTCACAATTATCATTAACACATCAATAATCATACTAAGCATAATTCAGAAAATTTCAGCTTGGCGCAGTCCGAAAGATTGAGCCGGTAAAGATAATTCCCGAACTCTTTTTCACTTGAAATTTTTATGGTAGAACCCCAACTTATAGTACTTGATGTCTATAAAAAGTTTTGGTCACCTAGGTTCACGAATTAACACAGAAAATTCCATTTTTGCCCTTAGCAGTGTGCTGTCCAGCACCTTTCCTCTCTGGACCAGTTTTGGGAAAAATTCCGAAAACCATACTTATACTACTCCAAAAATTATGAAATTTTATATGCAGCTTCTACACTTATAGAACTACATGTATAAAAAAAATTGGATCAAAATACTTTACCGATTTTTCCCAGAAATTCTCGGAAGTTACTGCCAGAAATCTGTCCTGATTTCCTTTCACTATTTCCACAAGTATAAGCTTATATGGACATAAATACAACATATACAAGCATATCCAAGCTATGAACATGTATAAAAAAATATTCCCAAAGCTCCAAAAACACCATATTTCAACCAAAATCAATTATCCAAATTCAAGTGACTAATTCCAACTTAAGGGAATTCCTTACCTTGTAAAGGATTTCTAACACCTTAGGAAGCAATTTTGGATCCTTTCCCCAATTTTCACCTTAAAACCTAGGTTCAAAATCAACACCATAACATCATGTATCAAGAAATTAAACATAGATTCATAACCTAGGAAGGATTACAAAGCTTTCTACCGAATAATATCGAAAACTTACCGAATAAATTGGAAGTTTAGACGGATTTGGCTATGGAACTTTGGAAGAAACAATGGTGGAAGATGATCACACCTCTCTCTCTCTCTTTTCGGCATTTGGGGAAGAAAAGGGAAAAAAAATTCCTTTTATATTGGCTAAAGTGTCATCTTGCACCCTGAACCATTCTTGATTATTCATCCCGCACCATGGTCTTCAATAAGTGATTATTTGAGCCATAAACCAATTTTTTTTTCCGCCTAGCCTTTTTTGTAGGTTTCCGGTATAGCTAATGACATGTTGTCGGTTTCCATGCTGACGTGGCTTATTTGTTAAATGATGTGGCGTTACTTAAATGAGTTGGAGTGGAGTCCATTTAAGATTAAAAAAAAAAAATTAAGAGTCAGAATGAATTACACTAGTTCTGTCTACGGTCTAAATCGACGAGTCGAAGCTTTAATCCTCCGGCGAAATCTCCCAAACTTCCTCTCTGCGGCCACGCATTTCCATTATAGATTACTTTAATCCTCCTACAAAATCGCCCAAACTTCCCGTCCGAAATCGCCCAAACTTCCTCTCTGCGACCACGCTTTGCCTTTGCAGATTATTGGCTCATCCCTCTGTCATCTATATGCACATATCAGTGGAAATATTCAAAGAAGAAGCAGATTGGAGGATGACTGTGATGGCCATTCCATCGCCACGGACCGCTGTCCTCCTGTGTTTACTCCTGTTTCTGTCAAGCAGGAGTCAGCATTAATTCAGTGCTGTAGTTTCAACCTTTGGTAATTTGATGCAATTATGAAGTACAATAATAGAAAAGGAAAGAAAATAAAAGGTGAGGTGGTATTGGAAAGAACGATCAATGAGCAGAGGTATTGAGACCTAAGCTATGTCACACTGCAAAATGGTGAGGTGGGACACGGAGAAAATGTTGGATTCTCATTTCAACATTATGCACTGATGGAATGAAACAACAAATTGAGTTATTGGTACTAGAACTTGTCATTAGCAATAAACATCTTGTTAAAATAAGTACAACATTAAATTTTTTAGCATCAACTAAGGTCTGCCGTAGAAGTTTGTTTACACCATTATTACAGACAGATTACTTGTTGTGAGTTGTGACCCATTACTAAGTTACTGCATATTTTTCATGCACCCAGAACTATTCTCCTTCCCTGTCTTTGCCTTCTTCTTCACTGCAGATTCATTCCACAGAGTGAATCCACTCCCTGAGTAAGAACTGCATTTTGAGTTTTCATCCATTTCTGTCAGTACTACTTGGCTTTGCCATAGTAAATAAGTTCCTTTATGGCTTTGGAACCCTTTGCAAATAAGAAATGCTATAGGTCCCAATCCCTTCCGTAAACCCAAAGATACAACGGACGTTGATTTGAAGATGCTTGCGAAACTTTCAGGCAATTTACATAAGGAGCTCAACGGTCGCAAAATTTTCCGGCAATTTACATAAGGAGCTCAACGGTAGTAGTGAAGATCCGCGTGCGGATGACCTTCAGTCCACATCAACACATGGTCCTTGAAATAAGCGTTGAATCTTAAAAAATAAGTCCACATCATCACATTACCCGTGCCATGTCATCAAGGAAACCGGAAAACCTGTAAAAAAATCTAGGTGAAATTTTTTTAATGGTTTATGGCTCGAATAATCACTTATTGAAGACCATGGTGCGGGATGAATAATCGGGAATGGTTCAAGGTGCGGGATGGCACTTTAGCCTTTTATATTTAATCCCAACTTATGGGATAAGCTTTAGGAAAAAAAATAATAAAATAATAAAATATCTCCACAACATATCAGTTGTGGTCCAAACAGATAAAGTTTCGGTGGAAAATAATCCAGAAAGAATAATTTCCGAAACCACAAATTTATTCCAGTCAAAAGCTCCAAAATGGGCTAGGTTCGGTACACTGCGGGAATTTCGCGGTGTACGATCAGAAATAAATTTCGACTCTTATAACTCATCCAATTTCAACTTAACTAAGCAGCAAGTTCATACTTAGTCATAACATGCCTAATCATCAATTTCTAAGGAAATCCGAGCTGAAAATTCGTCCTCGAAAATTTTACGGTTCGTGACCGGCACGAACGATCGCAGCTTAATGACAACTATACCTCCGTATAAAAATTCCCTTGACATATCGGGAGATCATCTTATGAATGTCATAGCCTAAAGATATATTTTCCGACCCTTAGACTTATCGGAAAGACGAGGGGTTACACGTTCAGAATGTAGTTGCAGCAAAGGAAGTCAGAGTCCTTCCAAAGCCCAACAGCCATTACTGAGTTAGGGTCTTGTTCCTTAACCACAGGCCCGAAAACTTGTCCGGCTTTTCGGTCGAACCACTTGGTACCGTAGGTACCCTCATCGTGGGGATATACCCCTCAGAGCTGACACCCCCTTGTGAACCTACGTTCACTGGTGCCTGGGAAGGTGCAACAGTGTTGCCGTTCCCACCATTGTTGTCACCAACAACATTCGGATTAACACCCACAGTGTTTTCCATTCTTTCCAGAAATTCGAGAATCAGAAAGGGGAAGAAGCAGATAAGGTTTTAAGACTGTTACAAAGGGAATCTCAAAAATACAAGGAAATAATGGAAATACAACAGAAAATTATCCACAAAGGATCATATTACAGGAAGCAAAACAACCTACAAAAGATTGAAACCTGAACTACGGCTGAGGATGAAATCCGTACGAACTCGGGTAGTTGGAAGCACGAGTCGTGTTGCCACTCTCCTTAAAACCTTATTTACCGCCTCCCGGGGTGCTGGAGCATTGCGGTCTAGGTTTCCCAGGATAAAACGTACTATGATCCAATCGTTCGAGCACACGAACTTGGATCCGGCGAACTAGGAACGTGGGTTCAACGCAGGTGGCTAGAAGGAAATGTGAGCAGAGTTTTGAGGAGGAAAACAGTGTATGCCGTGTGTTCTTGGTGTGTTCCAAACTTGCTGCTCACAACGAATATATAGTAGAGGAGAGTGGATCATAGCATTAATCATGGCATTGATAATCCATTTCGTAACCTCCACCCACTTAGCAGAAATTTAATTCTACCACTAACCAACATTTACACCCACTACCATGTCCCATTATTCATGAAATAACTCTGAAAATAATGATTGGAATTAATCAAATTAATTCCGTAATATCAAGAGTCATTTCTGAACGGACATAGTAGGTGAAACGTCGCGTTCGAGAGGTTACCGGAGTCGTCGTGCGAGACATGGTCCAGACTGTGAACCACCGAGACATGCCCGTGCCGCGAGACGTCGAGAAGTGCATGCTTCGAGACATCATGCCGGCAGCAAGACTTCGCACTGGTCCGCGAGACAACGGACGCGCGCGCCAGCCCGGGCCGCGCGACATCGCACTCGCACGCGAACGACCTTCGAGAGATCGACTCCGCTGAGCTTCGAGACATCGAACTACCTCTCGAGGTCAACGAGACATCAGTTTGATCTCATGTGGTCTGACGCGAACGACCTTCGAGAGATCGACTCCGCTGAGCTTCGAGACATCGAACTACCTCTCGAGGTCAATGAGATATCAGTTTGATCTCATGTGGTCTGAGATGGAAAACTCGTTCGGAATTTTGGCATAATGTAGCCCGCAAGGCCAGCCACTTTTCCGGACGACATTCGTGCCCGCAAGTGCCGGCGCACACAAATTCAAGCCTTTTTGAACTCATTTTGGGATTTGATTTGCACCCCCCCTGCGCGCGATAGAGAGCTTCTATGTCATACAAGTCAATTAGCCTTAAAAAAACTCTTGTATTTATAGTGGGGCAAATCTTCATTCCCAACCAATGTGGGACAAAGCTAATAAGCTTTTCCTCACTTAAAATTCCATCTGAAATGGGTCTACTTTGAGAACCAATTTCTCATTCACCCATTATCCATTTTGAGCGTATAATATATCGATCTCTTCGTCTCACTACGAAGAATCCGAATCCACTTTGACCCGACCCAAATTGGATGTGGACCCTACATATATTTATACCACAAACTGACCATTTAAAATGCCATTTTATTGCTATTTTTCCAACAATCCCCCACATGATTGAAAAATTGATTTTCAAGGGAATTTTGAAATCGGAAACAACTGCGTTCAACGGTTGATTCCTGCATAGCAAAGGTAGGTGTAACCCTTTGAACCTTGCCTCGTGAGATCTATATACTCTACTGGCTGTACGGTAGAACGCGATGTCTTTGAACTGACTGCCGTTTGTGTAGACATTGACAAATCTCACACAGGAACCATCCAACCATGTCCTGTTCCCATGAGTGTGCCCATTTTGGTCGTGGGACACCTGCCTTGTTCTGCAAGAGTTTCTAAAGAATTAAGCCCAATTTAATTCTCCTTTGAAGCGACCCACACTTCTCTCTCACATAGGTGATTCTTTCTTGAGTCTCCCGCAACTCAACACATGTTAATTGACTTTGCGCACATAGCACAAATCAATTCAACAATCGAATCATTAAAGCACTAAGGTGCTAGCCTCTATCGGGACTCACTTAAAATTCCATCTCAAATGGGTCTTTTGAGAACCAATTTCTCATTCACCCATTATCCATTTTGAGCGTATAATATATCGATCTCTTCGTCTCACTACGAAGAATCCGGATCCACTTTGACCCGACCCAAATTGGATGTGGACCCTACATATATTTATACCACAAAATGGCCACTTAAAATGCCATTTTAGTGCTATTTTTCCAACATTATTCAATTATAATAATTAATATAATCCATAAGTATTTTACTTTACATACACTAAGGGTGAGTTTGGTTCATGTGTCATTATCAGCATTGTTGGTCGACATCTTGGATGTCTTGCTTTACTTGACACTTCTAAAAAAAAAAATAAAATTGGACTTTGATATTGATAACTTAATAAATTTTAGTCTCAAAACAATTATGTGAGCTATAGTGAATACTACAGTAAATGTATGTGCAGTTTGATTGTCTCATGAACTATTATATTGAAAATAATCAACCACATTAACTTACCACATAAATCATTGTTTATATCCCTAGGTCTGTTTTATTTCATTTATTAGAGTAAATAAGAAAATCAAAACACTTGTGATAGGGTTATAGGTAGGGTAACCATACTTCCTGTATAGGGCTCACAACTTCAAGTATTGGATGTGTAATTTTCCATAAATCAAATGCATATAATATTCAAGAAAATTCCATATTGTTATCACATTTTCAAACAATTTAAGCTATAGATGGATAGTTTGATCGAGACGGATGAAACTAATACTGGAAGTACGTTGATGTTGAAAATTTTAGTAAAAATGTCACTGTAAGTGCTTATTTTGTGGTACACATATCAATGAGGTCAATTCTCAATTTGAATCGGGTCAAATTGAATTCGAATTTTATATTTTCATTAATAACAAGTTTTGTAAATTTTCATTGATAACAATAAGTTGCAATACAAAACAATAATAAAAAATGATATTTATTACAATCTCTTACTTATAACACAATAAACAAGTATGTTACCTATTATAATTTATAATCCCATACATATAATACAACAAACAAACTTAGCTTTTACAATCTCATACATATAACACAATAAATATGATACCCATTACAAGCCCATACATATAACACAATATACAAACATGATATCGGAAATATATATCAATGTAGTCTTTAGTTTTCAATTTCAAATAATTTTATCCTAGACTTGTTTAAAATTTCATCAATTAAATGCTTCGATCGATGATGAAATTGACAAAATTATAAAAATGGAGAAATCATCGTTTTAAATTTTAATCCCTCAAAAGGGATAATTGATGAAATTTTTTACAATTATTTGAGGATAAAATTAGTTGAAATTGAAAACTAGAAAATACATTGACCCATTTTTAGTATGTTTAGTATTGATTTACAAAATCATGAATGCTAAGAAATAAAAAGGAAATTATAATATATAGAAATATTAAAAAAGTAATTAAAAATAAATACTTATGATATTTCTATTATAAAATTAGGCAAGTGTATATATATAGAGTGGTCACATGCATGTATGTTTGTATGTGTATGTATTCACGTGTGAATACGTATGAGTAATTGTACGTGTAACATGGAACTGCAAGAGACATTAGCTATGTTATTACGGAATATTTATTTTTTTAAAATGTGCCTTTAATTTTAAATGTAATGTAACACACAAGCATTGAAGAGAAAAAATTGTACTAATAAAGCTAATTAAGGAAAATAATTACTATAATTAACACCAAATATTAGATTTACTCCAAGTTGTGGTAGCACATTCGTGAATTGACCTCTGTTCAAAGCAACAGGAGGGAAGACTCCTCTCCACACACAGGTATAATAGAGCCTCATGTGTCCGAAGAGTTCTTGGCGACAGTTAAACCGTTTCCCATAGAGGCCACATATGTGATTCTGTTGTGGTTGGCAAGGGGAGGAGAATTCAAAGAAGAAGAGCCATCAGAGATGTTCCCAGACATCTTGATTTGTTTCAAATTAAGAAAGCTAGTGTTGTACTAATAATTACCATTATTGATGAGCAAGGAATGGTGGTGGGAATTAATATATAGAGGATGGAAAGATTATTTAATTTGTACTTTGCTAGTGTTCTATATGTTTAAGCCTACTACGTCCATTTTTTCACAACATACATGCATTATGTTTTCGTGATCGGTGGTTTCTTTATAAAAAGAGTTAAACTGCCATTAGCTAAAGCATGATAATACAATTAACATGTTTTTAAAATTCATGCACGCACGATGCAAGATGTCATTTATCATTATGCATTAAAATCTCCACCAGGGTACCATGGAGCCTCAGCTTATTCGCCTAAAGACTTCTTAGTATATGTTAAATTGCCCCCCACACACAATAAACAAACATGTTAAACAAACACAATATACAAACATGATATTGATTACAATAAACACAATAAACAAAAAACATATAACATAATAAATATGATACCTAACATGTTACCTATTATAGTTTATAATCCTATCCTATACATAAAATACAATAAACAAACTTGATACTAGCTATTGCAATCTCATACATATAACATAATAAATATGATACCCATTACAATTAGCCCATACATATAACACAATATACAAACATGATATAGATTACAATAATCGCACACAGATAACATATACATATAACACACACACACACACACACACACACACACACATATATATATATATATATATATATATATATATACACATAAATACGTGAAACCACATATGTAAGCAGCTTTAAGCGGGCGGAGGAGGAAAATTCAGATCAGGCACAAGGTAATGCTGAGGCTCATTGAGATCCGGCAGTTCAACACGTACTTCGGGCTGAGCTAGTGGATCATTATTTGCCGGAGGGGGAGGGGCAGCTATAGGAGGAGGCGGGGCAGCTGCAACTTGACCGGCGACTGCAGGAATTCCAGGTCTTGGCAGCACATTGGCCAAATGGTCTCTATTGAAAAGATGAGGGTAGAGGATTCTCCACCCATAACTACCATGGAGCCTCATGTGCCCAAGAAGTGCTTGGCGGCGGTTAAACAACCTCCCACACACGGTGCAAATATGATTTTGTTGTGGTTGGGCAGGTGGAAAAGAATTGAAGGAAGAAGAGCCATTAGCATTGTTCCTAGACATCTTGAATTGATTCAAATTAAGAAAACAAATGTTGAAGCATTAATATGTAGAGGAGAGAAATATTTATACTTTGCAAACGTACATTATAATATTCTTACGCCTTCCACGGTGATTTCATGAATGAGATTAGGATGACAAAGATGAACTAGGTAGCTTTAATTTCATGTTTTTCTTCTCTTTTTTTTTTTTCACAACATATATGCGTTGTTTTTCCGTGGTCGGTTGTTTATTTAAAAAAGAGTTCGTCGGCCATTAAATAAATTGTCTAAAATTAACCTCAACAAAAAAGTTCAATTGTGGTATGAATATCAACAAAAAGATTAGGCAACGTTTCATTTAGTGACGAACCAAAATTATTTTGTAACAAAAATGGTAGGCGAAATTTCGGGGTGTCACATGGCCTCTATTGAAAAAATGAGGGTAGGCGTTCTTCACCCAAGACTACCATGGAGCCTAATGTGCCCAAAAAGTGCTTGGCGGCTGTTAAACCACCCTCCACATACGGTGCAAATATGATTCTGTTGTGGCAGGTGGAAGAGAATTGAAGGAAGAAGAGCCATTAGCATTGTTCCTAGACATCTTGAATTGCTTCAAATTAAGAAAACAAATGTTGAATTAATTACTTGTGATGATGAACAAAATGTGCGTTGTTTTATGAACGAGACTAGGATGACAAAAATGAACTAAGTAGCTTTAGTTCTATGTTTTTCTTCTCTTTTTTTTTTCACAACATATATCATTGTTTTTTCGTGGTCGGTAATTTCTTTATAAAAGGAGTTTGCCGGCCAACTAAATCACATCTAAAACCAACCTCAACAAAAAAAATGCAATTGTTGTGTTAATATCAACAAATAGATTAGGCAACGTTTCATTCAAATATATATACTAGAAGTTACTTTTAATTAAAATGACTAGATTAATTATCAAATCAATATAGTTAAATTTAGCATTACCATTGTGTCAAGTTATATTAAAACGTAATTGTCTGTAATTCTCAAGATTATAACCTCAATCGTAAAGTGTGAATTGAAATTTGAGTTCATAACCTCAATATATTACACAAAATTAGAGGTTGATTAAACATCTTAATAACACATTTTAAATTAATTCATCACTCATTAGGAAAAAAAAGAAGATAATTCATAAATTTCAGCACATTCAAAATTTAATATGCTAATTAACCGCCATGTTCGTTAGAGTCGGTTGGACAATGTTTCAATTAAGTTGTATGCAATTATTCATATCAATTGAAGGTTGGCTGGTAAGAACAAAACAACTTTTTTTTTTCCTTTCATCTCATTTTCCACATTGGTAGTGGTAACAAATATTCAATATGGTATTAAAATATAATGAGTATTTAAATTACATGTACCATTAATAAATAAAACAGAAAAATAATTGGCATGCACATTACTACTAATAATATATGGTCATATCAAAAATAAACAATAAATATTAAAGTACATGTAGTAAAACCTTTTTTTAAGTACTACGAGGCTTGAACCCACTCCCATCATACATTTGAGAGTGTAATTCGGGACACCGGGTGCTACTAGACCATAAGGTCTTTGACATATGCATTACATAAATTGAAATATAATATTCATGTAATGTTACAAGGTAAACTGTAACACCCCGGCTCGGCTATACCATACGTCCGGAGTGGTTACCGCCACACCTAGACTGAACTCAATCAAATCCAGAAAGAGTTCACTCTAGATGCACAGGCTAAAGAAGGAAAACTGTTTCACACACTTTCTACTTGACAAAAGCTTTACGTATATATTGCAGCGGGAAGAAAGGAAGGTAGCTAGGTTAGCTATTACTATATATACAAGGATCGACCCATTGGGTCCAAAACATGAAAGTTTAAGTTGTTCACAACTTGTTAGCCATACTAGGCTACAAAAGGTATTCACACAACAAAAAGGAAGGAGTTGTTCTAAACAGTATACTTCGGAGAGGGCGGAGCAGGAGGAGCAGGAGTCATCATCAAGCAGGAACTGCAAATAATCATCATAGTCCAACGCGGGAAACACAACTTAGATGAGCTCTCAGCGCTCATCGGGCTACAAGAGCCCACACTATGTGGTTAGTGAGAATAATAATACTATGTAGTTAGGCATATGTGTTATGTAGAAAGTGTTACATACGTGTGAACTTATAAATAGTATAAGAAGTATCATTATGTGCTTGTAAAGAATAACTATATGTTATATGCCTATGTTGAAGTTGGGAAATGTATATGTTATATGTATGTGTCAAATATGAGACTTATGTGATAAATGTGGAGTTGAAAGTGTAGGGTAGTTACACTTGATTTACTTTTGTGAAAGATTGTTAGTGGATTATCCAAATGTTTTGCAAAAGAAAAGGAGAATTTTTGAAGTGGGTTAAAAGGAGAATTAATTTCAGAGTATTGGGATAGACCCAAGTATGTCCAAACTATTTTCAAAGCAAGAAAGGGAAAAGAGTGGAAAAATGTTTTCAAACCTTAATTCTAGTAAAAGTCGTGAAGACCTTGTTAACCTACGGATAAAGATGAGCTTAAAGTGCTTATCCCGTATGGTAGTAGTTATGTGTATGATCATTCATACTGTGGGCGAAGTATATTCGCCGAGTACTATATCACCCGGAAGGAAAAGGACTCCTACGGGGGTGTGCACACTTAAGTATAGTCACTCTATGTTCGGGTAGGTGTCGTTCTTATGAACCTAGTGAGGCTAGCTAGGAATCATTCCAACGCTCCTATAAGTCCAGGGGATCAGTATTAGACCGGGCGATGACCACTGAACCCGAGTTCAACGATCCAAGTGGTCAAAAGTGGAGAAAGGACTCCAAAGGCTTCACACTTTCTATCTAGAACTAAGTGGAATTTTGGAAAAGTGGATGTAGTTACGCTGTAGCTACGGGAAAGAAAGATGTGACAAGTTTTTAAGTACCCAAAGGTTGTGGGTGATCTCTCTCTTTGAAAAGTGAAAAGTGATGAGATTTCATTATGAGGGAAAGGTTTTTCTACTAAAGTGATTACAAGCAAGATGTGTGATTTATGTTTTCTACTACTTACTAGTATGCTTAATTGTTTAATAATATATTATTGGGTATGAAAATGATTACAAATGACCTTGTCAAGAGGGAAAATGACCTGAGACGTTATTGAATTTTGCTCATAGTGTATGCAAGTTGCTCTTTATAACTGTTGCAGGTAGAATCTTTGCAGATGAGTAAGGTATAGGGTTTTCTATGTACAATTTTTACAAAACCTTTATTTAGTTTAGAATAACCCATGGATATCCTTACTTAGCCGTCGCGCTAACTACACTTCACCGTGTCTCTTATCAGATGTTGTCTTTTGTAGCCTAGTATGGCTAACAAGTTGTGAACAACTTAAACTTTCATGTTTTGGACCCAATGGGTCGATCCTTGTATATATAGTAATAGCTAACCTAGCTACCTTCCTTTCTTCCCGCTGCAATATATACGTAAAGCTTTTGTCAAGTAGAAAGTGTGTGAAACAGTTTTCCTTCTTTAGCCTGTGCATCTAGAGTGAACTCTTTCTGGATTTGATTGAGTTCAGTCTAGGTGTGGCGGTAACCACTCCGGACGTATGGTATAGCCGAGCCGGGGTGTTACAGTTTACCTTGTAACATTACATGAATATTATATTTCAATTTATGTAATGCATATGTCAAAGACCTTATGGTCTAGTAGCACCGTGTCCCGAATTACACTCTCAAATGTATGATGGGAGTGGGTTCAAGTCCTCGGTAGTACTTAAAAAAAGGTTTTACTACATGTACTTTAATATTTATTGTTTATTTTTGATATGACCATATATTATTAGTAGTAATGTGCATGCCAATTATTTTTCTGTTTTATTTATTAATGGTACATGTAATTTAAATACTCATTATATTTTTAATACCATATTGAATATTTGTTACCACTACCAATGTGGAAAATGAGATGAAAAGGAAAAAAAAAGTTGTTTTGTTCTTACCAGCCAACCTTCAATTGATATGAATAATTGCATACAACTTAATTGAAACATTGTCCAACCGACTCTAACGAACATGGCGGTTAATTAGCATATTAAATTTTGAATGTGCTGAAATTTATGAATTATCTTCTTTTTTTCCTAATGAGTGATGAATTAATTTAAAAGTGTTATTAAGATGTTTAATCAACCTCTAATTTTGTGTAATATATTGAGGTTATGAACTCAAATTTCAATTCACACTTTAGATTGAGGTTATAATCTTGAGAATTACAGACAATTACGTTTTAATATAACTTGACACGAATGGTAATGCTAAATTTAACTATATTGATTTGATAATTAATCTAGTCATTTAATTAAAAGTAACTTCTAGTATATATATTTGAATGAAACGTTGCCTAATCTATTTGTTGATATTAACACAACAATTGCATTTTTTTGTTGAGGTTGGTTTTAGATGTGATTTAGTTGGCCGGCAAACTCCTTTTATAAAGAAATTACCGACCACGAAAAAACATATGATATATGTTGTGAAAAAAAAAAGAGAAGAAAAACATGAACTAAAGCTACTTAGTTCATTTTTGTCATCCTAGTCTCGTTCATAAAACAAACGTACATTTTGTTCATCATCACAAGTAATTAATTCAACATTTGTTTTCTTAATTTGAAGCAATTCAAGATGTCTAGGAACAATGCTAATGGCTCTTCTTCCTTCAATTCTCTTCCACCTGCCACAACAGAATCATATTTGCACCGTATGTGGA
>CP025659.1:17960655-17974682 GCA_003576665.1 Ipomoea trifida | reverse complement strand
TTACTCCCGTTGCGTTTTTTCCGACCGCCGTCGTAAACGGGCACCTTGTTCCCGTAGTGGGCACCTTACTCCCACAAAAATTGGTCCGAGGACCATAAACGGGCACCTTACTCCCGTTGCGTTTTTTCTGACCGCCGTCGTAAACGGGCACCTTGTTCCCGTAGTGGGCACCTTACTCCCACAAAAATCGGTCCGAGGACCACAAACGGGCACCTTGCTCCCGTAGTGGGCACCTTACTCCCACAAAAATCGGTCCGAGGACCATAAACGGGCACCTTGCTCCCGTAGTGGGCACCTTACTCCCACAAAAATCGGTCCGAGGACCATAAACGGGCACCTTGCTCCCGTTGCGTTTTTTCCGACCGCCGTCGTAATTATGCCGGGATATGACCCCGGACTTACAATGCCGGTGGTGGATGAACCGACCTAACCGGACTTTTTTACATATATTCTGCTATTTACAACTTTTAAGTACAAAGCAATAGCCTATACAATTTTTACAATGTAAAATTAGATTATAAATTTTACAAATTTAAAATTCAAATATGCTTGGTCACCAGCTCGGTAGCACGGGAACAGTCATTGCCGACCAACAGGTATTGATTGATGAGGTGCTTTGGGAAGCAGATTTACCAACAGCTCACAATGGTCGGCGCTGTTTCTAGCCGCGGGGAAAAGCTGCAGTAGCATAAGTGAAGTTTCTCGGTTACAGCAGATTGCACTACCCCGGTGAACAATGGTCGTCATGACATGTGGATCAAGAGGCGAAACAATCTGTAGTGCTCTGCCAGCTTCCAGCCTAACTCAGCGACACTTTTCTCAGGTGATAGCTCGGGAGAAAAGCTCGGAGGAAAGCCAGGCTCAGTTGCACAAATTTAGACCGGGGAGGAGTTAGTAGAGGGCTTGGTGATCGCCAAGAGTTTTAATTTGCCGATGGTTTGGGCTCGTTGATCGCTAAGGAAGCGCATGTATCTGCTCGGGAAGCTTAATGAAGCTCGTGTATCCAATCATGAATTCGGGACCTCAGTTTGAGCTAGGCGGAACTGACCAGTGACATCGGGCATATAACTTGATCACCATCGTAAATCTTGGTGAGGTCGAAATGATACTTCCTGGTTGGCGACGATCGGGGAGCTTTTGGATTTCAAATCACCCGATCATACCACAACGACCACGATCACCTTTCCATGTCGCAGGGTACATCCGAAACTCCCGGGCCATCACCAACCAGCAAACACACTGATCACCGAGCAGATTACCCGAACCTCCGAATGAGTCTGGTACTGATTTCCGGTTTTGTATATCAAATTGGGCAAACATGAAGGTCGGCTGTAGACCTCGTCATCATTTGTGATGACCGGAGTTTGTTCTCAATTATAGTAGAAAGACCGGCCACCAAGAGCATGGTATCCCTGACCATTTCCCAAATTTGATCAGTGTGGCTGGAGACATGCTCAGAGGTGGTTCTGGAAGTCTGCTCGGAAACTGACGATCTGCTCTGGGAGGTTGCGAAAACGGTTGCTCGGGAACTCGTCCATGACGTTTTGATCAGGCCAGAAGAAGCGCTCGGGTAGTTGGTGATGGCTAGAGTTATATTTGCACACATTAGTAGCAATCGGAGCGCCAAGCAAAAGTCACGAACTTATTCAAGCAGCAAGGATCATGAATTTTGTTTAAGGCTGCCAATGGCCGGAACATTCAAGCTGAGTGTCTCTGATGCGTAGAGGCCCAGGATCCGGGCACCGGGGGAGTGAACCTACCAACATCCGGGTGCGTAGAGGCCCAGGATCTGATGATCACTCGCTTTAAGCACTGACCGGTTAAATTATATAAGTGTAGTAGACATCATTTTGGTGGCAGAGGCCGGGGAGTGAATCATGCCCGGTGCAACCTTAGCTGATCACAAGGCTACATGTCGATCACCACAAGTCGGGAGCTCCGCTGAACAAGTTGGGAACCGTTCTGCTGATAACTCGTGGCACGGTGACTAAACTCACAGTGAGGTCGGACCGAGTACATGCACTTTTGCGATTAGGAATAATCCTCTATTGTTTAATTTTCTCACCTTTTGCGATTTTCTTTTCCCATTTCTCTTTCCTTCCACCGCCACCCCTACCAATTAGATTGCATGCAATATTTCCCTCTCTAATTGCATTTCCTTTGCTCTAATGCTCCACCGCCACCTTCAACCAATAAGATTGCATGCATCATCTAATTTTCATTTTACTTGCTTTCCTGCTCCACCGCCGATGACCACCAATCTAACTGCATGCAACATCAAACTTCAGCCTTTTTCCAAAGTTATTCCTTCACCCACAAACCCCTTTGACCGAGGATGTTGAGGCGAGGCTTGAACCTTAGACGAAGCACCGGAGCTGAGGACGGCAGTGATGGAGCAAGGCGAAGAAGAGGTCTGACGTTGGCGATGGTTATGAACGTTATATGAAGCATGGATAGCATTGTGGTTGGCGAAGTGAAGGTAGCAATACCGGCGGTGGAATGCAGACCATGACATGACTGGATTCCCCGCGCTTGCATACTAAATGAACGAAGAGCCGGGGACAACATTGAAGGAGCAGTTGCTTGGTGATGGGTAACCAGGAGTTGTCACCGGAACTGTTGAACTCATCGGTGAAGTGTTTACCGGCGGCGCGGAGAGACATGCAATCGCGAAGTTGAGTGTAAATACTGACATCTCCCTTTCCATAGCAATGACGTGCAAATATATGGACTATGATGAAAAAATGCCAGCTTGTTTCTCCATTTACATGATGCTTCCAGATTTGTTGAATCCTTTCACAATGGACCCATGCGTGACATTTCTTTTTCAATAGTCTTTCTTGGGAGTAAAAATTCTGATCAGTGCCTCACCTTACTGCTTGCATGAGGTTATACTTTAGCCGCTGCAGCTTCACCTGGGGGAGGACGCGTCGGTAGCGGCGGTGATACGGAGGAACACGGACTTTCGTCGGATCCCCACGGACGGCGCCATTTGATACTGCTTAATTACTCCAAGTATTCAAGTATATTGCAATGTATGTCAAGTGTTAAGATAATGAGAGAATTTGACCCAAAAGAAGCTCTTTTATTCACTGTTCTTCCATAGATTTAGAGAGAAGGCAGAGAGTACTACTTTAGGGTTTGTTTAGAGAGAGAGTGAATAGGGGAAAAGGCCAAAAGTCCCCCACTTGAAGGGCACTAGTCTCTTTTATAAGGCTAGTAGTCGTACAATACGCTAGGCATATACGTACAAATACTCAGGGCCGTATACCCGGGGTATATTCCCTATCACGGGTACTCCGTTATATTAAAGGTACTATCGACTTTGGCCTTTCTCTTACTCCGTCATCGAATGGTGATATTAGTGCATACTCCGACTCTGATTGGGCTGGGTGCCCAGTAGACAGGAAGTCTACAAGTGGATATGCGGTCTATCTTGGGTCAAATCTTATCTCTTGGGTGTCCCGGAAACAGCGCACGGTTGCACGGTCTTCGACTGAAGCAGAATATAAAGCCTTAGCTGACGTAGCTGCCGAAGTCACTTGGATCTCCTCCCTTCTACGTGAGTTAGGGTTACACACAGGCTCACCAGCAACGCTGTGGTGTGATAATCTTGGGGCCACATATCTTGCTGCCAACCCGGTTTTTCATGCTAGGACGAAACATGTTGAGATTGACTATCATTTTGTCCGTGATCAAGTCGCGTCAGGGGCCTTTCAGGTTAACTTTGTGTCAACGAAGGATCAGATAGCAGATATTCTCACAAAGCCGCTTCCGGCACCGCGGTTTGGAGCACTACGTGACAAGCTCAATGTGGTCGCTCACCTCCCTTGTGCTTGAGGGGGAGTATGAGTAATATTATTATTATTGTTTATTATGTCTGTTATACTTTGTATGGCTTAGAATAGGTCTTTAGAGTTAGAGCTATTATACAGGAGCTATTGTAGTTGCCTACTCTATCTAGGACTCTGTTGTAAACAATTCAATTCAGTTAATCGAAACATTGCACGTTCATCCAACTAATCTTTTGAAAAAATGCTTGGTGCAGGGCATGATATAAAAGATTGGCCTATGTGAGCATGAGGTGTGGCCGCTTCAACAAGCTTTGGGTTTGGCTTGGATATGCTCATGAAAGGATACGGACACAGGGCCTTTAAATAGTGTCAAGTTTTTGAGTTGTTGTGACTGTAAAACTTGTGTGTATTTTACCTACATTTCTTCAAAGAGACTGCGTGATTCAAGGTTCGTCCATCACTGCAATCCGAATTGATGTATCGCGTATTATACTATGTGAAAGTTCAATCTTTAAGACACTTTCATTTATGCATGAGTTTTGGATTTATCTTGGTACAATATTAATTTTTACTATGTAAATGGAGGAGGAATGTTGGACATTTATATAGTAAAGGTGATTAATATTTCAGATGGACTACCATGAAAGCTTAAATAATATTTGGAGCTGTGGAGTTAATATTATTTTAGTTTGGTAGAAAGTTAATTGGGAAATATATTGGATTACAGAATCCATGAGTGGTCGAGTACATGGCCGAAGCCATGAGAATGGATGAATCCATGAAGCCGAATACATGAATTGTTTATGGAGGCCGAATTCATGATTTAATTATGGAGGCCGAGTTCATGATTTAATTATGGAAGCCGAGTAGTTGATTTATAAATGGAGGCCGTGGACATGCATTTTGAATAAGGATTCGGCCAAGCCGTGTGAATTGTTAAATGGCCGAGTCCTTGTAATTCAATTCATTGCTTCTCAATTTCAAAGTCTGCATGCGTAATGTATGTATATATTATTTTATTATTCTTTTGCATGGGATCTTATTAGCATGCATTGGAGTAATAATTATATTATATATATAAATATTATAATTCTTTATAATAATTTCCCATGCAGTGTTTGAACCTATATATGAAGGTACATAACTTATGAAATTATATTTTCCATGGCAGATATATCTTTTAAGATATATCTTATGGAAGTTGAAGTTCAAACTGCCATAAACTTCCATGTAACCTCTCCTAAACTGTTAGATTTTACATCTATAAATAGTTGGAGAAACATCTGAAAGATACAGGCAATTACATTGCAGTATACTTTGATATTTCACAGTTCATCAACTCTCCAGGAAGTTCTTATTTAAAGCAACTTAAGAACTTTGTTTCATCTTCTTGTATCCCATAAGATTAAATCTTGAAACCTCGTTGCTTTTGATAGAGGAAGATTTAAAGCTTATAGGAAAGTGATCACACGCCTGAAGATCTCATTTCCTCACTTCCCTAAACCTCTTATCCAAAATTTCCAACAATCTATAAGCTTTAAATACTGTTTCTGAGGAATGATGAATTCTGGGTTCCTTGAATTTGCTGTCAACATCCCAAAGTTGGAACACTTTGAAGGCGTGGGCTTTCGTAGATGGCAAAAGAAGATTAAGTTCCTCCTTGCTGCCCTGAATGTGGCATATGTGCTTAGCACCTCGAAGCCAGTGGAACAAGAGAATGAAACGCTTGAAGCTACCCGTCGCCGGCTCAAGTGGGAAAATGATGATCTCGCCTGCCGTGGCCATATTCTGAACGGTATGTCTGACACCCTCTTTGATATTTATCAATATGAGGAATCCTCTAAGGACCTGTGGGATGTGGTTGAGGCAAAATATATATCTGAGGATGCCTCTAGCAAGAAATTCCTGGTAAGTGAATTCAATGAATTCAAAATGGTGGACAATCGCTCTGTCATGGAACAATTCTATGAGATTGTCAGGATCCTTGGACAGATAAGGCAACATGGCTTGAATATGGATGACTCCATTGCCATTGCCAGTATCATAGACAAGTTGCCACCTTCATGGAAAAAGGTACATCGTGCCTTGATGCAAAGGAAGGAAGAACTTACCATAGAGCAACTAGGTTCCCACCTGTATGTTGAGGAAGGGATCAGACAGAAGGAAAGTAAGAACAAAGGCGGTGCAAGGGTCACCGGGGCCTCGGGTTCTACCATCAACTTTGTTGATGAAGGCAAACCATATGGGAACCGCAAAGGGAAAGGGAAACCGGGAAAGGTCACCAAAACTTCTAAGTTTAAGAAGAATGGAAAAGGAAAAGTGATGGCTTCTGTAAGATGCTGGGTGTGCAACGGTCCACACCTTAAAAAGGACTGTGACGTTTGGAAGATTCGAAAAGCACAAATGGAAGGTAAATCTTCTGGTGATCTTGGCCAAGTAAGTGGCCAATGGAAACAAGGTAAATTTATTAATCTTGTTTCTGATAGTACTAAAAACTTCATTGCTATTATATATGAAATTTGTGTCATGCAGTCTAAAGACTCGTGGTGGGTTGACACTGGGGCAACCAGACATGTCTGCAAAGATATAAATCTATATAAGGTTTATAAAAGTCTGGAAGATGGTCCAAGCCTGTACATGGGAAATGATTCCATGGTGAAAGTGAAAGGGATTGGACAAGTTGAGTTGTTGCTTACTTCTAGAAAGAAATTAACACTCACAGATGTGTATCATGCCCCAGATGTTAGAAAAAATTTAGTTTCTGGCATTGTATTAAACAAGTGTGGTTTTAAACTTGTTTAAACTAAACATTAGTAAAGTTGATGGTTCTGTTTACACAGTGTGTTCATCATCTTTATGGCATTCACGATTGTGTCATGTAAATTATTTTCGTTTATTTGACATGGCTAAAGATGGATTAATTCCATCGTTTGATTTGAATAACTAGGAATCCCTTTCCTAGTATAAAAAGGAATTCAATTTTACTTGAATTGGTGCACAGTGACTTGTGTGATTTTCATAGCACCCCGGGAAATAAAAAATATGTTGTCACCTTTATTGATGACTATTCAAGATATTGCTATGTATACCTCCTGCATTTTAAGGATGAGGCCTTATAAAAATTTAAAATATTTAAATTGGAGGTGGAATTGCAAACTAGTCAGTTAGTAAAAATATTACGAACTGACAGAGGTGGTGAGTATTATGACCCACTATTTTTCCAATCCGTGGGTATCATTCATGAGACCACAGCACCCTATATACCACAGCAAAATGGTGTAGCAGAAAGGAAAAATAGAGTACTCAAAGAAATGATAAACTGCATGTTATCAGTTTCCAGTCTGAGTGAAGGTTTGTGGGGAGAAGCCATGTTGACTGCATGTTATGTTCTCAATAGAGTTCCTAACAAAAGAAATAGGGTAACTCCCTATGAACTTTGGCACAACAGAAAACCCAACTTGAATTATTTAAAAGTCTGGGGGTGTAGGGCCGTGGTACGGTTGCCCGATCCTAAGCGAAAGGCTCTGGGAGAAAAAGGTATTGATTCTATTTTTATAGGATATGCAGTACACAGTAAGGCATACCGGTTCTATGTTATAGAACCAAATGACTTTGTTTCGGTTCATACCGTAATAGAGTCCCGGGATGCTATTTTTGATGAAAATAGATTCTCATCAATAAATAGAACCAAGGATTTAATTCCTAATTCTAGTGGGTCCAAAGTTGATGATCAAATACATGATCATGCAGTGTCAAAGGAACCTGAACTTAGAAAAAGTAAAAGAGCAAGGAAAAGAAAAACATTTGGTCCAGACTTCCAAATGTATTTAATTGAAGGATCAAGGGACTCTTCAGAGACTAAAAATCTATATTATTTTAATATAGAAGATGATCCTAAGACTTTTGAGGAAGCTATAAATTCTCATGGTGTTGCTTTCTGGAAAGAAGCAATTAATGATGAGATGGATTCCATAATGGTGAATAATACTTGGATTTTGACTAATCCACCAAATGGTTGTAAACCCATAGGCTGCAAGTGGATTTTCAAAAAGAAAATGAAAGTTGATGGTTCAATCGACAAGTTTAAAGCCAGGCTTGTCGCACAAGGCTTTAAACAAAAAGGAGTTGACTTCTTTGACACTTATGCGCTAGTAGCAAGGATTGCTACTATTAGATTGTTAATTACCATTTCGACTATACACAATCTAGTAATTCATCAAATGGATGTTAAGACTGCATTCTTAAATGGTGAATTAGAGGAGGAGGTTTACATGAAGCAACCAGAAGGTTTCGTGGTTGCAGGACAAGAGCATAAAGTTTGCAAATTAATTAAGTCACTTTATAGTTTGGAACTAGTCTGGAAAAGGTTAATGAAACTAAAGAGTTTCTTAGTTCCAGTTTCTCCATGAAAGATTTAGGAGAAGTAGAAGTTATTCTTGGAATAAGAATAACTAAAGTGCAGGATGGTGTTAGATTAACACAATCTCATTATATTGAGAAAGTGTTAAAAAGATTTAATCACTTGACTGGTTCTCCAGTTTCTACTCCTATGGCTCCTTCATTGAAATTAATTCCAAATGAAGGTGATCCGGTTTCTCAGTTGGAGTATTCTAAAGTGATAGGATGCCTAATGTATGCAATGCCTCAGCTTATTCGCCTAAAGACTTCTTAGATCTGTTAAATTGCCTCCCACACACACCACAGATACGATTTTGCTGTGGTTGGACAGGGGGAAGAGATCGAATTCAAGGAAGAAGATCCATCGGCCATATTGTTCCTCCACATCTTGAATTGCTTCAAAATAAGAAATCAAAGGTGGAATTAATTAGCAGATACAACAATGCATTGGTCATATTCAGAGACAAATTGAGCATCCTAAAATCTCAGATTTTATTAAGGGAGGATTCTCAGTTATTTAAGGTATCGTTCTGATAACTTCTGAAATTCGATGTATCCTCTGTGAAAAGTTATATTATCTGATTGTATGAAAGTAACAAAAATAAAGTATATATAGTAATTAAAAACAAAACGAGATAGAGTGAGAAACATCTATCCTTTATTAATCACCTTCATTCCAATATATAGACGATGTAAAAAGTTCTTGTAGAACGAGTCTACAAAGTATGAAGATATATTACCATACTATAATTCTTTTAGTAATACTAACATATATTTATTTACAATACTTTGCGAGTTTTGTAAATTTTAATTCTTAACAATAAGTTGCAATACAAAACAATAACCAAACATGATATTTATTACAATCTCTGACACATAACACAATCAACATATAAACATGTTACCTATTATAATTTATAATCCCATACATATAATACAATAAATATGATACCCATTACAAACCCATACATATAACACAATATACAAAATGATATAAATTAGAATCACGTACATATAACATTTACATATAACACACACACATGCATACATGCCTGAAACCACAAATGTAAGCAGCTTTAAGCGGGTGGAGGAGGAAAATTCAGATCAGGCACAGGGTAATGCCGAGGCTCATTGAGATCTGGCAGTTCGATAGGTACTTCGGGCTAAGCCAGCTGAGCATTCTCTGCGGGAGGGGGAGGGGCAACTATAGGAGGAGGTGGGGCAGCCGCAACTTGGCCGCTGACTGCAGGAATTCCAGGTCTTGGCAGCACATTGGCCAAATGCTCAATTCTCACTTGATCAGATTCAAAAACTCATCTCACTTCTGCAAAATCAAGCTGGACAAAAACTAGACATCCGTTGCTGCTGCCATCTCTCTTGTACCAGCATTTAATGAGGATCTCAAAATTGAAGGCAAGTGCACACTTAATACTATTGTCAATTCAATTAATTTGAAACCTTCCATGTGGATTTTGGATTTTAGACTTGTTTGATGAATACCTTGCCATTGAAGGAGCAGTTGTAAATTTTCCAAATAGGAACCACATCGCAGTGAAACACGTGGGAAAGATAAGACTCAATGATGAAGTGTGGCTGAAGAATGTCCTTCATATTCCCACATTTCAATTTAACTTAATATCTGTCACTAAACTGCTCCAAGATTCATCTTACACTCTAATTTTTACATCTCATCATGCCTACTTCGAGAGAAACATAGGAGGATGATTGGTTTTGCTAAGGAGGAGAAGGGGTTGTACTTGTTATATATGAGCCGCCAGGAAGTCATAGACAGTCTAATACTCACTATGTCATGCATTGTAGCGCAGTGTTGCCATAAATAAAATGCAACATTTACTTGATTTTCCTGTGCCTAATACTAAAAACTTAGCATGTGATGTATGCCATTTTGCCAAACACAAAGGTCACCTTTTCCTCTAAGCACCACACAGATAGTACACAAGCTCAACAGAAAGGGTAATCTTGTCTTTACAAGTGACTAAACTTAATTACAAAAAGCTTGACCTCTTAGTAGCTAAAGAGGAAGCTGTGTTGATCCTATCCATAGTTGATGTGTTCTTAGTTGTGTTGCCTCTTGAACGGTAGACCTGCAGAATAATATTAGCCATTTTGTTTCATACTTAATTCAAAACTAATCGTAGATAATGATTTGTTGTCCTTTTATTGTCCTTTGAGTAATATGTAATTATGTACCATTATGTGTTTAATATCTTTACATATAAAAATTAAATAATAGATATGATAAATATTGTGCTAATTTGTTACATGAAATAAGCTCATTTATAATATTATATTAGCATGCAATTTGATCTAACTCATCCAAAACGAACCAACAAAAAGTGTTAAGAATGTAATAAGTTTACACGGTTAATCGTTGATAGGTATATCTGGGAGAAAAGAATTGTAAGTTGATAGCATACAATACCATTTAAGCATACTACATTGTTTTCGTGAATAGTTCCTTATGAAGATGACAAAAAGTATAGCTAAGGTCATGATTTTGGTGAAGCAAACTTTTGTCTAACACACGGGAAACTGATTCTTAAAGGAAATAAAAAGACAATTGACATTTTGTTTTCATTTCTAGGTGGACGATCCATTAATCCAACTAGGGGAGACTTATAAATGGATCAATTTTTTTGATTGCCATTGGAGAATGGAAATAGATGGACTTTCTGTAGGCCCTATTTTATTGACAGGATTTATAACTACTTTAGCGGCCCGCCTAGTTACTCGCGAGTTAGAAATAATTCCCGTTTATCTACTTCTATCCAAGTGGGTGGGTGGGGGGGAGAAACATCTATGCTCAACTACAAAATTTATTTTGATATATGAAAACCTCGTCATTTTCACTTGGTGTGCAGTGGTAGGGTAGGTGGAGGGCAATATATTACATCTCCAGAACACCTAGTGATTTACACCTGGTGTGCAGTGGTAGGGCAGGTGAAGGGCAATATATTAAATCCCTGCCACCATTTACTGCTACCCCATTTCAACCTTACTTTTTCAAATTTGAAGCAATTCAAGATGTTGACAAACAATGTTGATGACTCTTCTTCCTTGAATTATCCTCACTGCAGCAGCAGTGGCCGTTGAGCGATTCGAGACATAGGATGTCACTGATAGTTAGTTTTTTTTAGGTTGGTTTTTTATGCTTTAGCTAATGCTAAACTCATTTTGTAAAGAAATCACTAATTAAATATGGAAAAAGAATGCATGCAAGTTGTGGAAAAAATGAAAAGAAAAAAAAAAAGAAAAAGAAAAGCGAAATGAAACTAAAGCTACCTAGGATGTTAGATGTTAGAGATGGCGACGCATGTCATGATGACTTATTTAATTCATTCGAATTCAATTCATATATAAATTCATACGTATATGTATGAATTAAAAATGTATTAAAAAGAAAGTAAAATTAAAAATTGAAAGAGAAGAGGAAAATCAGAAAAGTAATAGTACTCTATTTTTTATTATACTTTTTTTTCTTCTTTAATTATGAGCCCGTTTTTGCCCGCCATTCAGTCAAATGTTAGAAATATCTATAATTTAAGGATTAATTGACTAAACTTAATTACGAAAAGCTTGACCTCTTAGTAGCTAAAGAGGAAGCTGTGTTGATCCTATCCATAGTTGATGTGTTCTTAGTTGTGTTGCCTGTTGAACGGTAGACCTGCAGAATAGTATTAGCCATTTTGTTTCATACTTAATTTAAAACTAATCGTAGATAATGATTTGTTGTCCTTTTATTGTCCTTTGAGTAATATGTAATTATGTACCATTATGTGTTTAATATCTTTACATATACAAATTAAATAATAGATATGATAAATATTGTGCTAATTTGTTACATGAAATAAGCTCATTTATAATATTATATTAGCGTGCAATCTGATCTAACTCATCCAAAACGAACCAACAATAAGTGTTAAGAATGTAATAAGTTTACCCGGTTAATCGTTGATAGGTATATCTGGGAGAAAAGAATTGTACGTTGATAGCATACAATACCATTTAAGCATACTACATTGTTATCGTGAATAGTTCCTTATGAAGATGACAAAAAGTATAGCTAAGGTCATGATTTTGGTGAAGCAAACTTTTGTCTGACACACGGGAAACTGATTCTTAAAGGAAATAAAAAGACAATTGACATTTTGTTTTCATTTCTAGGTGGACGATCCATTAATCCAACTAGGGGAGACTTATATATGGATCAATTTTTTTGATTGCCATTGGAGAATGGAAATAGATGGACTTTCTGTAGGCCCTATTTTATTGATAGGATTTATAACTACTTTAGCGGCCCGGCTAGTTACTCGCGAGTTAGAAATTGTTGGTTTAGGAGGAACAAAGAGGATCAACAGTAACGAGGAAATGAGATCTTCAGGCGTGATATCACTTTCCTATAAGCTTTTAATTTTTACTCTTACAAAGCAACGAGGTTTCAAGACTAAATCTTATGGGATACAAGAAGATGAAACAAAGTTCTTTGTTGCTTGAAAAGAAACTTTAGGAGAGATTTTAACCGTGAAATAACTTGGTAGAATGCAAAACTTTTCCATTTGCATATCAGATGATACTCCTTAGAATTTATATAGAAAATTCTAACCGCTGGGGAGTAGTTACTGGACGTTCATGGCTGTTGGTAAACCACCTCCAACCATATATTTGAAATTCCAACTGATTTTGGATAGGATAAACTGGTTTACGCAAGTTACGTACCCATGCATGATAAACGTGATAAAACACATTCTAGTCTTAATATCCCCAATGCAATATACTTGTTGCAAACCAAGAGATACTAAAACATGTGTACGTTACTTACCCCATCTTCAACCAACTCAAAGCCGTTTCCTGCACCCAGCCATCCTCCCAACATCCTCTACCACATGCGATCAAATGAATAAGCAAATAAATCACAAAATAGGAAGCAAGACAATGCAATATAACATTGAACAAAACAAGCTTAAGACACATGGGGCAACTATTATTATACGTTTGGTTAAAGTGTAACATTAAGAAACATACAAATTATCCGTTAAGCAAAAAAGCAACAAGAAAGGTAAAAGGGAATAGGAGGGCAGCCCAGGGCGAAGTACTAAAGCTAAGCTCGGAATGGTGGTGAGTGTCAATCAAGCTTAGAGAGGTAGCCGGACCCCTCGGGCACAGGTTAGGTCATCACCTCCTAACCGCTGCCCGAGCGAGTGGACTACTCCCTCGTCGCGAGTTCGACCCCCACCTTCAACCAACTCAAAGCCGTTTCCCTCACCCAGCCATCCTCCCAACATCCTCTACCACATGCGATCAAATGAACAAGCAAATAAATCACAAAATAGGAAGCAAGACAATGCAATATAACATTGAATAAAACTAGCTTAAGACACATGGGGCAACTATTATTATACGTTTGGTTAATGTGTAACATTAAAAAACATACAAATTATCCGTTAAGCAAAAAAGCAACAAGAAAGGTAAAAGGAAATATGAGGGCAGCCCAGGGCGAAGTACTAAAGCTAAGCTCGGAATGGTAGTGAGTGTCAATCAAGCTCAAAGAGGTAGCCGGACCCCTCGGGCACAGGTTAGGTAATCACCTCCTAACCGCTGCCCGAGCGAGTGGACTACTCCCTCGTCGCTAGTTCGACCCCCACCTTCAACCAACTCAAAGCCGTTTCCCTCACCCAGCCATCCTCCCAACAGCCTCTACCACATGCGATCAAATACATAAGCAAATAAATCACAAAATAGGAAGCAAGAGAATGCAATATAACATTGAACAAAACAAGTTTAAGACACATGGGGCAACTATTATTATACGTTTGG
>CP025659.1:17949236-17959655 GCA_003576665.1 Ipomoea trifida | reverse complement strand
TGTATAATGTCTAGATCATATTAATTTCCTTGACTACTAAGCTGAAAATTTTTTTCTTGTCAAATGTCTGGTGACAGCTGCTTTAATTGCACTGTGCTTCTGCCTTCCATCATCAACATTGTTGTTTTGGTAGAGAGACTAGAGAGAGAATATGAAGGTGGACTGCTGTGATTGTTGATCATATAATTGTGGAGTCTATCTTTTTCGTGATAGAAATATAATAGTGCAGTTTAATTATTAGTTTAGATTTTTAGTTGAAATGAAATTTATCCATTTTATCTTTCAATTCAGTATCCTTTTCGTGATAGAAATATAATAGTGCAGTTCAATTATTAGTTTAGACTTTTAGTTGAAATGAAATTTATCCTTTATTTTTTTGGTGATGGAAATTTTTATTCATTAGGTGCCTGTGAAATGAAATGGTTGATCTCGAGAAAATATAAGAGCATTGCTTTAAAAATTATTTTGCAATCAAATTTTGGGTGTCTCTCTTTTACATTGATGGTATCTTTTTCCATTATTATCCCATGTTTTAATGCATGCCTTAAACACGGATATGGGGGATGTGGCATCACCATAATTGGTTAAATGCTTTATGGCGTTTGGATGGTCTGTAAAGTAAAATGCTGGTACTGGGCCTATGCCTATTTTTATTTATCTCTTCTTTTCACTTTTAATTTACCATTACACAATGTTATTTATGCCATTCAATTTTGTGCTATATATCAATATTTTTTATTGTCTCACCAATACATACAAACAAAGCCAAAAACATTATTATCATGCACATGACATAAGACTGAGTTGATAAAATTAGGAACATATAATAATAATATTTTGACACGTCCATTAACATAGGCATAGCACTGTCATCCCAAATTTTTTGGTTCTTTAATATTGCATTATCTTTTATCTCTTTTTAATTTAATATTCATAAAAGTGCACTATAGGGCATTTGGTTCAAACATTGGAATTGAAATGGTAATTTGAATCAAATACTTGGTAATGATAGTGAGTTTAAATATAATAAGTCAATAAAAATTGGAATCAAAATAAATAAATAAAATAAAATACACACGTGTATGTACATTAAAGTTGCATATTGAATACATAGACAATGCTATTTTTATTTATTTTTTAAATCTTCCTCATTTTTTATTCAATTGTGTGTTTGTGGATGTAGAGGTGGAGCTGTGGTCGATGGTTTAGTTCTGATATAGTAAAATACAGATGTACGATGAAAATACGCTTGTATTAATACTAAGGCGGATACAAGTAGGAATACCCTATACGAAACCGGTCTACGTGACAGTGGGTCAGAGGTTCCCGGACTCTTTGACTATTCAGGAAATAAAACAGCCAAAAGTCCTTCTGCCTGCAATAAATGCGCCTTTTATAGGTGACATCAGGAGTATGGGTGTAAACGAATCGAATCGAGTCAAATACTTCAGTATTCGATTCGAATTCGATTATTTTGATGAGTATTCGAATTCGAATTTGTTTAGTGTTCAAATCCTAAATTCCGATTGGTATTCGATTCAACCAATTTATTCGAATATATTCGATTCGATTCGAATATTCGAATTCGAAATGACTATCTTAATTTTTTTGCTAAATTTTTAAATAAATAAGATAATATAACAAAAATTGCCGCGGCCGTGAAGATTGTTGCCTTCGCCGAACGATAGTGGCTGTGAGGAGTTGCTGCCCTACCTTGCTGAGTTGCTCTCGTTGTTGCCATGCTTCCTTGCCACGACGGTGGTCTGCCGTGAAAAGGGGAGGACAAGAAGAGGGTGAAGCAGTTGATGGAAAAGGCGAAGTTGGGAACTGCCGAATTGGGAAGACTGAAGAGTGAAGCATTGATGCGGCTGCTCTTACTTTTATTTTAGCTTAAGGCTTATGCTGGTTTAGTTATATATATATATATATATATATATATATATATATATATATATATATATATATATATAGATTTTTATTCTAGTGAGAACAATTTTTTAGGTGTGTATGTGAGGACAAATCTAAACCATTGATCTGCAAGATCTGATGGATGAGAAATCAAGTAAAAAATGAGCGGGGTCATTTTCATAAATATTACAAAATTTTGTTTATTTCAATCGTTAGATCTACTAGATCATTGGTTTCGATTTATCCTTACGTTCTCACCTGGGACATGGTTCTCACCTGATTAAGGACATATATATATATATATATATATATATATATATATATATATATATATATATATATTCGAATATTCGAATACTATTCGAATCGAATCTATCATGATTTGTATTTGGATTTGAATAACATTCGAATCAAAATGTGTATTCGAATTCGAATTCGTATTCGAAATATTCGAATTCGAATAGAACTATTTGAATTCGAATCACGAATCGAATCAAAATTATTTGATTTGTTTACACCCCTAATCAGTAGGAGTTCCCGCCTAACGGCATGCGCTACGCGTGTCGAACATGCATGGGTCCGTGTAATGGTCCAATCACTCGGTAGCCAGGTGTTAGCCCTGGATAAGCTAAGGTTCCAACCCAAAAACAGGGTATAAATGTAGGTCGGGACAATAGTCTAACCGGTCTGTAAAGACCGGGCTAACGACGGGCACTAGAGAACCGATAATACACCCCCGGGGGCAGATGTAGACCGGGAGGTTGGTACAAACAGACCGAGGTTTATCCCTATCAAGTTCATTGTCGAATGGAGATTTCTTCTAGTACAACAAAGTATTGGTCTCCAAAATGTGACGATGCAATCAAGCCTATTACTATTTAGTGTTGTAAACCCCAACTTATAGCAAAATTATTATGGCAAAATAGATATGTTAGGTCTAGTGTTAGTTAGTATGCTGATTGAAGATCTAGCGGAACAGAAATTACACTAGAGCCTTTAGAACTACACCGATTTATCTTATACAGTTGGCAGAGCAGTTACGCATCCTGAGGTTATTTTACAAGAATATCCATCTCTGGCGGAAATACCTCAACGATAAGACGATAAGACGATAATTCATGCTACATGAAATATCTTAGGATTACTTGTCTTACAAGTTCCAGAGTATTATATATACTGGGTAGAGAGAGAGTCTTCAACAAAACACATGAGATAGAATGACAAGAGATAATCTTCAAGATTTGAATATCAAGAAACTCGATCTATGATTTACAAGTGAAGTACTCTATGAAGTCATATTCTCAAGACATTATTGATTATATGAATTTAAGTAGACTCTTGAGAAGAAACTATACAAAGCTTTATTTTTAGACCATATTCCATACAACTGTGGTGTAGTGGTGGGTGAGTTAGCGAGACGTACAACAACAACGTGGATCTTCGAAAAGAAATTTTTTAATTGGACTACTGCAGCACGAATCTCTAGCATTGACAATCCTCTATAGCTTCATCAGATAGGGTTCTTACCGTGTGATGTATAACGCACATTGGGTTGAGAATTTGTTCTCTTACCGTCTGTATGATTTACTGTTGAAATAGTGGATTAGACTGGATAAACAATACTCTAACTCATTTACATTCTGGATAAACAATACTCTAACTCATTTACATTCTGTTTGATTTAGTTTTCCGCACAAGATATATCGTTGTCACAATGTCTGGTTAATCAAACACGATTAGGATTAGCGATAATCAAGAATTCAAACAATTGGGTTAAGAAAGATATTCAAAGTCTGTTATTCAGGGAATACTAAAAATCACAATCGGTATAAGAGCTTTTAAGTCTGCACAGTGACTTGATCCTAGAGGGAATCTAAGTTTCTGTATTTCCTGATATCATTGGTCAAATCTAGAGTATCGTATCAGTTTCTTGAATATCTTGAAATCTTGGCTGTTCCAATTTTCTACATATACTATTGCGTTAGGTATTGTTTTTGGCAGGATGGAGAGCAACATGAAGCCACCTGAGATGGATGGTACAAACTACTCATTTTGAAAAGCCAGGATGCATATCTATCTTCAAGCCCAAGGAGCTAGGGTTTGGCGTGCCGTGATTATTGGTTGGACACCCCCTACTAAAGCCAGACAAAATGATACAATAGTTCTCAAACTAGAAGAATAATGGTCAGACGTAGAACAGACTCTCTCCGAGTACAATAACAAAGCGTTGAATTCAATTGTGGGTTTGTTGCATGAGTCGGTTTTCACCTTAGTTACTGGTGTGGGAGAAGTCAAGAAAACTTGGGAAATTCTACAAACAAGATTTGAAGGAACATATGATGTTAAACAATCCAAGCTTCAAATGGTCTTGTTTGAATTTGAAGGGTTAAAGATGAATGAAGATGAGATGATTATAGATTTCCACAACCGAGTGCAATACTTGATGAATAAAGCCTCAATTCTTGGTGAACCATTTTATGAAAAACGAGTTGTAAAGAAAGTATTCGTTCCTTGCCTAGAAGATTTTGCATGAAAGTGATGTCAATACAAGAGAATTCAGGCTGGGAAAACAAATCTGTTGGTGAAATCATGGGAAGCCTTCACACATATGAATTGCAAATACTTGTTGAGGATAACCTTAGTTCATCTAGAGAGGGTAAATCAATCACATTTACTGTTTAGACGGAGAACGAGCCAGATACTAAGGATCATCTAGATGATGAATCGCTGGTTCTACTCACCAAAAGCTTTAAAATAATCCTAAAGGGGTTTAATCGTCGCGGACAGGGACAAACCAGTATATGGCTAAGTAAACCTAACTCTTGATAAATACCAAAGATGCTTACTTTTAAGGGTTATTTCGGGGTTGTTTTATGCTTATGTGGAGTTCTTTGTGGTTGATTTATGGGGAAAATGCTTTGAAATGTGTTAATGTGTTTCAAAACCCTATAATATGTATACTTTAGTATTTTGAAGGATTCTTGAGCTTAAAAGATGGCATATGGGCTTGAATGGGAGGAACCAAGGAAGAGTGCAAACAAAGGAATGCTGCAGAACCCCGCTCACGATCCTGGCGGGGTCGTGAGGAAGAATCAGACTCGACCACGATTCACTCACGATTGTGATCGGGACCCTGGGCACCTTAAGTGACCCGGTCACGATCGTGATGGGGGAGGCGAGACAAGTATTGGAAGAAGCCCGGGAACATTTGATATAAATAGGAGAAAATTAGAGTGTTAGGGGTTGAATCATTTGTGTATCTTTTACATTTCACTTGTAGCTCTCTAGCCAACTCAAGAACACTTTACATTGAAGAAGAATATAGGTTGATGGAGTCTTGACAACAGTTCCAAACCTTGAAGCTTTTGGATTACTTTTGTAGATTGGATTCAATTTTAGATTGGAGTGTGACAATCTTTCCGTTTTCTCGTTTCAATTTCATACTTTGCTTCAATTCAATTTGTATTCAATTTGCTATCATGAGTGGCTAGGCAAGCTTAGGGATTTAATTGTGAATTCATTGCAATATGCTAGTGTGGTATTGAATTGTTGATTTGGATTTGTGAACTGTGATTATTGCTTGACTTCATGTTGGAAGTGGAAGCATGTATTGTGTCTTATGAGTTAGGCCCCAACTCTATAGATGATCTAGGATCCTTTATCCTAGGCAAGAGATTGCTAGGATGATGTAGCCTCAATTCCACTTGTTTTTCCCGCCTTAGATTCGAGAGGACATAGTCCGGAATGAGGTGTAGATAAGGTGTTTGATAAATTGTCTCATAGGAAAATATTGTCACTTGGGTGCTACCTTGACCTATGATAAGCCGTTAAGACCTAATATGGGGAAATTGATTTGAACCTCACTTGAAGTATAATAATTTCTATCCACAAATCCTACTTAAGACACTAGAAGCATGTTGCAATGAATGAACAATTCTATTCCCGTTTTTTTACAATTTGATTCTCAATTTGTGTTACCACTTTGCTCTCTTTACTTTTGAACCATGTGCACTATGTTTTTTGTGAATCCTGTATATGAAAAGCTTGGATTACTTCTTTAACTCACCCGCATCTCAACGCTTCCAAGTTGTCATCCATTGAGAATGACATCCTGGGAATCTTTATTCCTATCCTAAATCCACCACTCACCACAAAATACATTTGTCAACTCCTCACAAGGTTCAAAATCTACTTCGACGGATAATGCCTCTGGTGCAAAATCTGGTAAATCCACTCAACAATCAAAGAACAACTCATCCAGTAATGGTAAGAATCCAAACAGAGCAATTCATTGCCGTGAATAAGGTGAATGTGAAGGCTACGACCATATCCAATTTGAATGTCCTACCTTTCTAAAACGAAAAAAAAAAAATCTATGGGTGTTATTATATGGAAACTTGTTGCTTTCATTGCACGAAAAAAAAATCTATTGGTTCGAAGACTACATGTCTTATGATGATTTTGAAGAAAGGCATACTAAGTTGGAAAACGAATATGCATGCTAAGCTAGTGTCTAGTTGAGAACAATTGGTTAAAGTCAATAGGGTAATGAATGATAAACTTCAGACTTACGAGGAGACCTTAAAAAACTTGAATGATAATCTTGTACTAAAGGAAGATCTGATCACTCAGATATGCATAAGAGAAGAAAAAATGATAAAGGAACTAGAAGATCTAAAAAAGAATGTGAGGATGATGGACACAACTTCGACTTTACATGAGATTCTCGATTCTAGAAGAGCCATATCAAAACTGGATTAGGCTACCAAGATGGTCAATTCCCAGTCAAAAAAAACAGTGTTCGTCAAAAGAAGTACTTCAGGTTCTACTTGACCAGTTCGACAACCAATCAATCTAAGGTTTAGAAGAAGTGATGGTGTTGGTTATGGTGGTGGTGTAGTGCGGTAGTGTGATGGTGGTGGTTGTAGTAATAATAATCTCTAAAAACTTGAAAAGAGATGAGAGAAAAGATAAATATGGAAAATGTCTTCTGACTAAAAACCTAGGAAAATATTTTCCGCCAAATTGAGGTTTTTTTTTTTGTCATGGACCAGAATGAATATTTTCCTTTGACTTTATTTTTCTTGAATATCCGAACACTTGAAAATCTTAAAAATGACTTCCGAAAGTCATTTTCCGAATTTTCAAACGGACTCTAATTGAAGTAACTACATTTATTATTGTACTCTCATCTCATACTAATAAGCTCATTACTGTCGCCTGTCACTATATATATATATATATATATATATATATATATATATATAGAATATTAATCAAATGTGGCCGTGCTCTTAGGTGTGGCCGTGCGGTCACACACCACTCAATGTTACGAAATACACCACTCAATGTTAAGAAACACACCACAATGAAAATATACAAAAACACCATAAAACACACCACACACCCAAAATAATGCACCATAACTCCCATGTCCCTAATGGAATTTGCTAATACTGTGTGGTGTATATTTGCATACCTAGTGGTGTGTTTTTGGGTGATGCGTCCCTAACGATGCATATTTGTGTGGCATTTTCTAACACTGAGTGGTGTATATCTGTATATATAGTGGTGAGGCCGCACTGTTCACACCTAAGAGCACGGCCACACTTGAACATGACCCTATATATATATATATATATATATTGTGAATAAATATATATATGCCTAACAAAAACCTCTAAACTCTAAACAATTATTATTATTATTATTATTATTATTATTATTATTATTATTATTAATTCAATCATAAACAAGGAAACCCGAAACAAAATTGAAATTGTGCAAATTTATAATATAATTCAGTGTTAGGCGTCGGCCGGCTGCCTAGTGTATCACCATAATTGTGGTCTAGGCGGCCGACTAGGTTGCCAAAACTGCTAGGCCGCCTAGTCGGTCGATTAGTTATTGTTCTTTTTTTTTTTTGTTTTGTTTTTTTTTTTTTTTGTTTTTGTTTTTAAATGAGTTATTTAACTCAAAACGAGTCGTTGTAAGCGAAGTAACTCTATATCTTCCAAACTCTAAATGTTTTTTAGGTTAATATTTAATATTTTAGTATTAACTATTAAAATATTTAATAATTATCAAGTTTTAAAAATATTTTTAAAAATTTAAAGAATTAAAAAAATTAAAAATAAAATATTAATAAAAAAATACACAAGCGACCAGAGATTTTTTCAATCACGGTATAATCTTGTTTCGGCTGTTATTACTCCACATTTTGATTTTTGACAGAACATAATGGGCATATATTAATTTGCTGACGAATCAATCTCCAATTTGGATTTTGCTATCTATCCTTTTTAGAGTAACCGGCAGTAGCCGTTTTGATAAAAGCAACTAGGAATCTTGGTCACCACTCAAAATATCATTCCAGCCGGTCAAATTTTTTATTTTTTATTTTTTAAATTAATCAATTATATAATCTGAAAAATTTTGTACTCCTTAAATAATTATTTATTCGTTGAATAAAATATTATTAATTAATTAATTAATTAATTAATGATGGTGATGAGGATGGGATTTGAGTCTTTGAGAGCACTTAGTGCTGAGTGTTTTTTTATGCTTAAAGAAAAACAATAGGAGTGGGGCCCGCGGCTACACCTACAACTACAAAATGCAAATAAAACAAGTGGGCCCATCGCCACAGACAGGATTGACGGTGCAGATCTGGTGTAGCGTAAATAGAAACCACCTGGGGCGTGAGATTTCAGAACTTACGTGGCGGGTGGGGTTGGTTTCTTTGATTGGAGCTTTTTAGATTCCAACTAACAGATCTGGCCGTTGGAAGCGGGACGGGGAGATCGAACGGCGTAAAAGAACCCGGCAGCTTGGTGAGGAAATATATACTCCGTTATTTATTTTGTTTTTAAAGAAAAAGAAAAATTGTAGTCACCCTCACGGAAGTTCCGAGAAATAGCGGGGCCCGCGTAGGCCTAATCGTCACGTTGTATAGTAGAGCAGTATCATTATCCACCACCGCAATAGGCTATAGCCCTTATGGTCAAATTTAACACCCAAAGTCAAATAAGAAAAGAAAATGTTACAAAATAAGTAACCATTAGACACCGTTTACTACAGGAAATTATTATTAGAGTGATTTTCATTTTTGGTCCTATTGTTATTGAGGCATTGTTAATTTTAGTCCACTTCATTAATTTTTGTCACATTGCGATCCGTCTTATTTAGTCATTGTTACTTTTAGTCTACCGTCAAAATTTTCGTCAAATAACCGTCCAAAATAGGGATATTTTGGTCTTCTCATGCTTTGATCATCTCCTTTACCCTTTAAGTGGTTTTCCTCACAGATTTTCATCCAATGAAGAGGTTCGGCGAAAGCCATAACTTTGTAATGTGGTTCACATGGCTTTCGCCGGACCTCTTCAATGGATGAAAATGTATAAAGAAAACCACTGCAAAGGGTCAATGAGATGATCAAAATATAAAAGACCAAATACCCCTGTTTTGGACAACAATTTGACAAAAATTTCGACGGTAGACTAAAAGTGGTAAGGACTAAATAAGACTGGCCGTAATATGGTAAAAATTAATGAAGTGTACTAAAATTGACAATGCCCCAATAACAGTAGGACCAAAAAAGGAAATGACTCTTATTATTATTATTATTATTATTATTATTATTATTATTATTATATTTTAAAATTTTTAATTTTCATCTCTATTTTCTATTTAGAAAACTTATTTACAAGGTTTGTTTATTAACTGATTTTTTTTTTACAATTTTATGGAAAATTGAAAAATTAGAGAACAGAAAACAAAAAACATGTTTACTATCACAATATTTTTGAAAACATGAAACAATTTTCTGTTTTCTACAAAACGAAAAAACTATTAAAAACTGTTTTCTAAATAGAAAATAGAATCATCTATAATCTATTTGACTATACGTTACTATAACCACATTCTTACCATTATCTACTTACATATTATTTCATTACTATGATTATATTTATTATCATCATCTTTACTTGTCACCATCTTATATCTTTTCTACTTGCATTTACTTATTTAAACATAACTTATTTGCTTATACTTAAAGTTAGACATTATTCACATTATCAAAATTAAAAATTGAAGTTTATACCAAATTTATATTTTGATTGAACTCAATTGATTATTGGTTGGATATTTTAGTTATGTATATCCTAATACAAGTTTGGTCCGGATATCAGATATTCAAATTTCACATATATTACTATATTAGAATTCAAAGTAAAAATTATATTTTTATATACATGTCATTCAAATGAATATATCCAACAATATTTTATATATTGGCTAAAAAAAATATTAAGATTATCTAAACTAATTTATGTGAACTTAATAGGTTATTGGTTCGGATGTATTTCATAGTTATGTTATATACAATATAAATTGTTAAAAAATATCAAATGTAAAAATCTTATATATATTGGGCGTAAAAGTAAAAATTATATTTATTCTATTTAAACTAAATATATTTTAAAATATTTTAATATATAAGGTCTAAAA